>CP106724.1:200583121-201024897 GCA_025506655.1 Gossypium rotundifolium
AGCAAAGCTTTCATTGCATGAATGCAAGGAAATTATGAATGAAGTTGAAGGCAGATAGTTTTTCTTGCATTCATCCAAATTTTACAGTCAACAATGGTTGAAAAACAGCCCGAAATAATCATAACTAAAACATGTATCTTCTGTTTGTCTATGGTTTTTTTTTTTTCAATTTTTTCTTTTTTATATATACAAGCTTCTTATAGTGGATAGCTTTAATGGTAATTCATGAAGGAGAATTCACTTCTAATTCAATAACGCTACTTGTAAATAAGAAAAACGAAAAAGGATGATGAGTGCTTTCATCGAATTACGAATCTGAATGTGTTGAATCAGGTAATATTTCCGCCAGTGACTTATCCTGTTGCTTTTTCAGATACCTCTGAGCAGTCGCATTGACAATCTTGACAAAGAAGTTCATAAGCATAAGCCACACGATGGTATTCCAAATCGAAGCAAATGAAAAGTCCCACTTGTCCTGCAGCAGCATTTTGTAGGACGGATTTGTAAAGTTTTCTAGTCAATCAAAAACTCGGGCACATATAGATAGATTTCTTGTACAGGCTTATGGAAAGTACCTTGATATTCGAAGGCACCGGAGGTGGGGCAGCCAAGTACTTCTCTTTGACTGAATGAAGTTTTGCCGTGAGTGTGGGCAAGTAAGAATCAAATCCGGGTATGAAGCTGAGAATCCAGATCAATTCATTCTCTATCCAGTCAAGGAGTTGATTATTACAGACAGAGATGATAAATACCGTCTGCAAAGAAGGAACCAATAGATACTTCTAAGAATTCAAGAAAATCTAGCTTCATTTTGGACAATGCCAATACCAGTGAGGTCAATTGAGGCTCTGCTTGTATGTAAAACATAAAGAGAACATCACTATTTGCAAACCTGTATGTGAGTTTTAATGATTGCCTTCCCAATCAATGTAGCAAGAAAGAACTTCCAGAATGGTATCCCAAATTGTCCACACATGATGCCAGCAAGGTCAAATAGAGGATTTGGGACCTGAAACATGATTCAGTCCATCAGCAGGAGGTTATAAATCAATAAAAAACGGCACAAATAAATAGCATTTACAATCTGTGGTCAACTTATATTATCTTCAAAAGAAAATAATTAACAAGGGCTAGCGCTCAAAAACCATTCAAGTTTCTCTACCTTGCTCTAACAACATAATACAACACTTCATAAATGAAGTAGAAATTTGCACATTAAATTTATCTTAGCAACGCATGTTTCTAGCTTGAAATTTTTACCGGATTGATATAGTTTAAGTCCTAAACAAGGATTTCCTAAATGCATCAGAACATGCATTTGTTCATGCACATACAAAACAGGGATAACAGTCAGCCAACCAAATGTTTGCTAAAAATAAATCATCTTATGACACATCAATATTTTGCATTATTCAAAATAATAAATGACAGAATGAGAAAAAAAAAAAGCATAAAACTGACCGAGGCGAGCAGTAAAATGGTGAAGAAGTTCATGTGTTGAGAGTGAGATAACAGCCAGTGCTCGATCTGCTTCAGGTGAGTAGCTATGAATCCATTATCCTCGCTTGAGGAATGATCCAATTCTTCCATGGTTTCAATTTTTCTTCCTGATACACTTGCTGGATACAGCATGAAGATCAACATAAGCTGGTTATTCTAACAGTATGGAGTGCTAGTAGAAAATCTAAATGGAAAGAACAGTCTTTAGTAGACAACCAACATTTGGACAAAGAACAACCTAGGGCCTCAACTTCATGGAGAAAATTCAATCATCCACCAAAGCAGAGTCAAATGTTACATTAGAAAAAAAGGCAACTACAATGCAACTAAAGCAAATTTGATTAAGACATAAAATTGAAAACTTAGAAGTTATTAATCAAAGAAAAATATGAAACATGAAAACCCCATTTTCACAGAGCATTATAGAAGGGGAAAAAAAGATGGGCTCCATAATTTCTTGGAATAAATGGGATCAAAGAACTCCTTTGCACTGTAAGTACAATATAATGTTAAGTTGCAAAGTTAGTATTATATCACTTTTCAAACCCAATGCAAAAGTGATTGGATCATCTTCCGGAAATACCCTCACCAGCCTACCATAAACAAATTCTTCTAGCAAACCTTGTTATAGTTAAAAAATATAGTGTAAAGATGGGGCTCACACCTGCCCTCGAGATAAAGTAAGGAGGAAGCTCTCCAAGTGCAGTCCCAAGACCCCATAAAATAGCCTCAATCTGCACCTGCGGCAATATCCTGCTAATAGGAACCCTTGACCCATGTGATGATGAAAATAACGGGGGCCCAAACTCTTTGCAGGGTTTATCCAGCCATGAAGGAACTCTCTTCAACTGTATTGTATCATATGGAGCACTTTTCAGGTCTATTCGTCCACATTGCATTGCTTTTATTGTAAACAAGGCTATATGAGGACCCAAATAAAGGACAAAAGTGTGCAGACCAGATCCTGGAATAAGAAAGATGAATTAGAAAAATCAAAGAATCAGATCAAGGCATATCTCTTCGTGCATCCAGAAAATTTTCTTTTTGTTCCAAGGCAGCATAAAAGACAATCAGATCAGACTCCAGAAATATTCGTCGGCACAGAAACGTGAATAGCAGAAACCAGAAAAAAGGGCTTCCTCCCTTGCATCCACATAAAATGTTCAAAATACATGAGTACATCATACACAATAATCTTTGAAACAGTCACTGAAGTGCTACTGCTAATACTCAAATTATCCCAGTCTGCTAGTTTTTCAACTACATTTGGTAGAATCGGACTAAACAGCCTAAGCCACTTCAAAATTTCTTTTAAAGGAAGAAACCCATCTAAAAGATTAGAACTGTGCTGCAATGCAGAACAAAACTACATATTTCCAAAAATACCATTTGACATCTGCTTAGACAGCCAGTGGCAGTAAGAAAGAGTTTAAATACCTAAAAAGCATGCTAGTTATAACAGCAATGAATTATTCATCAAGAACACTCCTCCAAACAACACAAATGATCTTCTGAAATCAAAGTTCTTACCAAGACCAATTGAAGATGCAACACCAAGTGCAATCCACCATAATCCAAATCGAACATACTGAGAAACTTCCTCAACATGCTGATGAAAAATGTAATCAAGATATCAACTGTTAATTATTGTTTCCACTAATCTGATTATAATAAATGATGAAAAATAAGAATGATAAAATAAAATACATCAACTAAATATTGAGCAAAAACTTACACATAAAACAAAAAAGGTTCAAATTAAAGTCATTAAGGGGCAATAAGACCTAGCACAACCCCACACCCTCCCCTAACCCATACACAAAATAATAAATGAAAAATGACTATGATAGAAGTTGGAACTCTTGAACATGTATGGTTATAATAAAACCCTAGCTTCTGTTTATTACTTGAGAGAAAATAATAATAATAATAATAGTGTGGCTGTAAATCTATTTTACAGCACAACTATACTAAGGTTAAAGATAAAGTTTTATTCCTAGCCCTAGATTTAAACCCTAAAAATAACTAATAATCCAAGCCATCTATCTTTATATCTAACCATTAATAAACAAGACAAATAATAACATAATAATAAGAAAAAGCTCCTGCATCACTTTGAATTTCTCAATTCATAGTTAAATGTAGCAGATATGCACAGCACTAGCTCTAAACAAATAAAAACCTTCACAACAACATACCGAGGTATGCTGCACATCAACAGAAAACCATGACAAGAAAAGATGGATATAGTAGGATAACCTACAAATTTTATTACCTTTTCATGAGGGCCCTCAATAGTCACAAGCAAAATTCCAAGAACTGCTATTAGAGTGCTTGAAAGCATAAGCCAACCACCCTTTGCCAAAAGATATGATGCTGATCGCTTGATATATTGAAGAATAGCCAGAAGGAAAAACCTTAATGTTTTGACTGGCTGTGTAGTCAATGTTAAATTTTCCAATTCTAGCCTATATCTCTCACGAAGATCTACAAAATGTAACAAGTCAATCAGCTAGGAGTCTAGAAAACTCCAAACCCAACATTTTCTTTTTAAGAGGAAATCAAAATAAAGCTAATATTATCCAGCATTTATGCTTAAAAGAAACAGAGTCATATCCTCCTCTAATCCAATAATGTAAGATGCAGAAGCATTTCTATGAATTTTGATGCCCCAAAAGTACCCAAAATTGCCTTTTTGCACCTTCAGGCTTCAAGCCCAAAATCTACTTCATTTTTTAACCCTTGTCATTCATTCAGCTCATTTTAAGCAATCTAATAATTAACCAAAACATTTTTTCAGATGAACTCGGTTAACTTAACAATTGATTTATACAATAATTACAATAATAAAAAGACTAATCTAATTAATAAACTAGAACAACTCATAAATACTAAGAGATCTAGGAAACCACAATCTCATTCGAATTCTTAAAATAGAATTAAATGAGGGGAAACCAAAATAAGGTGATAAAATTCAAAATTTTAGAAGAAAAAACTTATAAAAACTTGCCTTGGACAGACGATTCCATTTGTTGGGCAGAAGAAGTCGCGCCTTTGCCTGACCCCATCACCAAACAAACATATTACGATTCAGTTTTTTTTGTTTGTTTCAATTTCTTCAATAAACTTAAAATTTTCGTCAATATCTATCACTTTTGGTGATGAAACGCTTCGATTCTGGGCAAGAATCAAGCGGCTATAAAATCGTATTACTTGAACAGGAATCAACCGCGTTTTTCCTTTTAAAATCACTAGTAATAACAACAAAGAATTTTCTTTCTTGAAGCAATATTGTAGATCTAGATAAGAAGAAGAATATATCAAAAGCTGAGGAGAACAATATTTGCGAATCTCCATCTTACTTTGAGGGTTTTTTTATTTTTAAGCTCTCCTTTAATTTAATTAAAAAACCCATTTCGAATATTATAATTTGATCCACTTTTATATGCCAAAACTTGAACAAAATTGTTGCGTATGTAACGTGTAGGGTTAATTCCATTGAAAGTCCTCAAACTAAATTTTAAATTTTAATTTGCTCCCAATTTTCAGAGCATTCTAATTTCAAAGTATAATGCCATATTAATCTTTTTTTATTAAGAAAAGGAACATCATAGATTAAAGAACAAAAGTGTCTTATTACACAATTTCCCCCAATCACCTCAGCAGGCATAATGGTATGATACCGTTCTCGTTTGTATTGTAATAATTTGGTTTTATTTTGTGAGTAGTCGGTTGAATCATTTATATTGTAACAATTTGATATTTATAGTTATTCAAACATATATCTATATTTGTACTTATAACACTTGTAAAATTTGCTCCTAAAATATTGCAAGCATGACTGTACACTGGTTACCCTCTCGAAATATGGGCTTCAATTGGCACAACAAATGCAATAATTTATAAAAGTACAAAGTAATGTACTAATTAGTCTCATTCCTATTAAGCATTGAGCTAATGACAATATAGCATCAAGTTAAAACTGATTATGGGTTGGGCTACTCGCTTCGGTCTGAAGACCAGCTCAAAAAGTAGGAGGATCGAAGACCAATTTGGAAAGTGAGTCGTGCCTCGGGTAAGCTTTTCTAACCTGAGCTCAGCTTGGCCCGAATTTGCAAAAAAAATGTTGTTGTTTTGTTACAATTTTAGTATTATATTTGTTAAATTGTACGTATCTTAGTGTTATTTCTTTTTTGTAAATTACAATAATAGGGCAAAGCTTGAACAACCAACGCAACTAGCGTGACTCGAACCCAAATCACATCTGGGGAGGTGAACGCCCTTGACCACCCGACCATCACATGGGGTTGATATTAATGTTATTTAAGTATAAAGACTTTTTTTCATTTATTTTCAAATTGTTAGGAAACATTTATTTTTAATGCTTTTAGTGTATTTGATATATTATATTCTAATTTTTTTATAAAAAATAATATAAAAAATTTCATAAGGACGAGCCTAGCTAAAATTTTAACTTTTTTATCTAAGTAGGGTTTAGGTAAAATTTGAAGTCTATTTTTCAAGCCGGGCCCGAACCTGAAATTTTGTTATGGCCCGACACTGCCCATATTCACCTTTACTGCACACCGATTACCCTCTCCAAATGTGTGCTTCAATTGGTACCGCAGAACGCAAACTGTTTAAGAGTATGAAGTAATGTATTAATTAGTCCCATTCCTATTAACCACCGAGCTAATGACAGTAATAGCATCAAGTTCTACTAAAATGTAGCATGGACACTTGTAGCATGCGGTATATGCCTGAAAGCACCAGCAACCCAATTCCCTTGATGATCCCGAACGGTCATACCTATACTAGCTCTTCCCATATTTGCATGGGTGGACCACATATTAGTAGAAGAGAAGCATTTTGGGATTAAGTGCCTAACATCGCAACCAATGTCATTTTGGATTTGCATGGGTGATTTTTAATGATATTTTGCATGGCAGTGAAAAGATAATATCCATGCTAGGCCGGAAGGGCAAATAAAGTGCTTCAGGATAGTCATATCGAATGGTGGTTTGGCGGATTTAGGATTCAGTGGGACTTGGTATACTTGGTCTAGTAGACGTGACACCAATGAGTTGGTAAAGGCAAGATTAGACCGCTTTTTAGCGACTAACAGTTGGCTCGAAAGCTTCCCATTATACAAAGTCCAACATTTATCATGTCCATCCTCATATCATTGCTTGATACTAATGGTAATAATAGAGCAAGGGGTCATAGATGGAGAGTGTGAGCAAATTGTTATCGATACATGGATAGATTTGGTGCATATGGACATTATGAAAAGATTAGAGAAGGTTGGCAGCAAGCTGGTGGATGAGGCTAATGTAACATCAATTGAGTAGATTACAAGATATGGCATCGTCTAATGATGTCTTGAGCCAAACATGAAATAGCCAGAGAGGATCATTTAGTACCAACAATCTCGTGTTAAACGGTTGAAAGACAGGGGCAAAAACATGAAAGTTTTTCATGCTCGAACAAGGATTCAATGTCGAAATATTAAAACATATGATCTTGAGGATGGCAAAGGTGCATGGGTTGAGGACTAATTGGATATGACGTGAATAGTCACGAATTGCTTCTCATCCTTATTTGTGTGAGTCTATCGAATATGTCTATGGAGTTAAATGTGGCTAATTTCACTTATATTACTCTCATTCCTAAAAGTTTTAATCTTGATCCAATTTGGTCCAATTTGTCTATGTAATGTAATCTATAAAATCATTGCCAAAGTTTTGGTGAACAAATTTAAACATGTCATTCCAAGTTGCATTAGTTACTATTAGAGTACAATCATCCCAAGTCAACAAATCATAGGGGCAAATTTAAGAGGGTAGGTAGTCTCTTTATGAAGAATGAAAATTTAAGTTAATATATGGCAAAATTACACTTTATCCCCCCAAAATGAAAATATTATGTTTAGTCCCTTTGAAAATGATGAAATCAAATATTAATAAATGATAAATTTATATTTTGACCTTTTAAAATTTATAATTCAATTCGATTCTCACTAAAAAATTTTTAGATTCGCTCTTGTAATGGATAGTATTTTGGTTGCTTATGAACTCCTCGATAACTTGAAACTAAGATGATAAGGAAGAAATTATGTTATTGCGTTTAAGCTTAATGTTTTTGGATAGTATTTAAAACGACAAAATATATAAATATTGAAGGCTAAATTTTGTTATTATACCAATCAAAATTATGTACAATAGACGAAAGATATTAACGTCATAATTAATTGTCATTAGTTGCTCTGATTAGAAATTGATATGGATTAATTGCTTCAACTTTTTGAGAGGGACCAATTTGATCAATTTCGAAATTGAGAGGAAATGGAGATGTCTTTTTATGATTATTTTTTATAGTTAAGTTGGGCTGGGTTTTGTTTTAATGGGTATTGAATATTTATATATTGGGTATTTATTTTGGATTTAATAGTTAAAACTTTATTAAGAAAATATCAAAATCGAAAATTGATAGAAAAATTAATTAAACCGAATTTTAAAATTGATTATATCGATTATTTTTTTCTGTTTATATATATATATATTTTTTGCATACCCAGAATAAGCTCTACTAGGAACGGTGAGCTTCAAGTAGACCTGATAATGGGTCAAATTTATGTAGAATTTTAGGTCTGGGCCTTATCCAGCCTAAAAAATGAGTTTAAAATTTTATCCAAGTCTAGCCCATATTAAAAATGCTAAACTGAAGCCTGATACGGCCCGATCGTAATAAAATTTTTAAATATTTTTTTATATAAATACAAATTTAAAAATATAATACAACAAATATACTAAAAATATTAAAATAAATGTTTCCTAACAAATTGAAAATACAAAAAAAAAAGTATAGGCATGTGATTTGGGCTGGGTTGGGCCATGTGCCCAGGCAAAAAAAATTCTGCCTGAGGCTTGACTTATTTAGAAAACGGATTTATTTTTTATTCAAATCTATTTTTTAGGCCTATATTTTTGCTCACACCCTCTTACTCTTCTGCACTGAGCGGGTGACCTGGCCCATGATTAGGTCTAGCTTCAAGTATTGTCCAGAAGAAACTTCCCAGTTGCGAAAGTCGATATTCTCGTCAATTTGGATAAGAAGGAATGGAGAGAGGACCTTGTCCACAAAGAGTTTGATCAACATGAAGCTGATTTTATATGTAACATTCCACTGGCCAGGGACCTTATCCCGGCACTATGTTAACTACAAGCTTCAAAATTGGCAAAAGATCAAGCTATGGGCGGCATGGACATGTACGAATAAAGCTGTGGAACACAAATTGTGCCTAACAAAGTTAAAGCTTTTTGGGTGAAAAAGCTTGTTATGGGAACCTTCCTACTGCTGCAAAAGCTATCCTCATTGTTGCTTAAAGTGGACAGTTACTTGCAAAGAACCGAATGTGACCTCTATTATTGACTGGTTTAAAGAGGTTGCCCAAGTTTTAAACCAATGAAATGTTTGATACTTTCATTATTTTTAATATGGGCCATATGGGAGTGTGATGGTAAAATGGATAGTGAGATCTAGAGCTAGTAAAATAAGTTGAGCTTGAAAGTTTGTTCGTGTCGATCTGAGTCTGGAAATCTTTGAACTTAAGAAAATTCAAGTTCGAAAAAACTCGAGTTCAAGAAAGCTCAAGCCTGAGTTGATTCTAATATGAAAAAAGTTCAATTCAAATTCGACCGTTTGCCAATTCTAATGAGATCAAGGTCCTATAGCAGGCTAGACTTGTTCATAGACTTGAAGGCCCATTCGAAATTTGAGAGGACTTGAGAAAAAATATTAAGCCTGAAAAATGAGATTGAACAAAAAAAAAATGTCTGTTTAAAATATGGGACAAACTCGGGTTTGAACATTTAAGGCCCCAATCTTTTTTTTTTTCAGTTTGTAATATTTTATATTATGTTATATATTATATAATTTATAACACATAAAAATTAAATCTATAGTAATATATAATAATAGTATAATGTAAATATTAAAAAATGTTAAGATAATTTAATTAAAAATTTTAATCAATAAACACTACATAAAATTATTAATTATTAAATTAAAATAATACAAGCCAATTGAGTTTTAGCTCGATCGGCATGGGCGTTGTTGTCAATGTAGGATGATGTGGGTTCGAGTGCGTTGAAGCGCATTATTTTCTTATTTATAATGAGATTGTTCCAAAAAAATTAAAATAATACAAACATATTTTTTAATTAAAAATTATAGTCAAGTTTAGGTAAAAGTTAGGCCCATATTTTGAGTCGAGCTGGGTTTGAGTAAGTATAAAATGTGTTAATATCAAACTTAGGCTCGACCCGACCTAATCCATGAATACCTTAATACCAAGCTTCAAAATTTGAACCTAAATCTTTCCAATAATATAATATACCTTACTATTACATTTAACACTAATTAATTTTCGACAATTTAATTATAAATTAATTCTTGAATAAATGAAAGTTATTTCAAATTTTCTTTTAATGTATTAAACATAGTCAATTCAAAATTCGATGATTATTTTCTAAAGAAAAAAGAGAAAAAGAGAGCCCAATGTTTATTCTAATAAGAGCAAACAAAGTTCAATCAAGGCAAGAAATAGGGAAATATCGTGCCCGGCCGGTTTTAGACACTACTTTAATCTTTTCTTTAAATTACAATTTTGATCCTTCTATTATCTTTAAAATTAAAATTTAATCTTATATATTAGTTTTACATAGTTTAATCTAGAGGTGATCATGGGTTGGGCTACCCGGCTCGGCCCGAAGGCTTGCCCGAAAAATGGGAGGGTTCGGGTAAAAATATAGGCCCAAAATATGGGTTTGGGCAAAAAAATGAGGCCCATTTAAAAAATAGGCTGGGCCTCGAGTAAAACTTTTTAACTTGGGCCCACCAATTATATATTAAATATATATTTTATTTTAATCAAATATATTTTTAAATTTACATATTTTTATTTGTTTTTTGTTTTAATATTTGTTTTAAAATTTTTTATTTAATGAAAAAACTAAAAAAATATAACATGGGATTGGGCCGGGCTGGGATTTATCAATTTTCTTTCGGGCTGGGCTTGGACAAATTTTTAGGCCCATATTTCAAGTTAGACCGGGCTCGAGACTAGAAAAGGGCCTAAAATTTTGTCTGAGCCCAGCCTAAACCTGGTCCGACCCTACCCATTATCACCTCTAGTTTAATCTTAATTTTTTTATTCTAAAATATCATGAGTTAGAGTAAACATTTTTGTTTTTGAATTAACATGAATTTTTTTAAATAACATTAACTTCGACCAATGTTTTTATAATTGGTCCAGTAGTTGAATTGGTCCGAGCAATTGGTCCAGTTTGATTAAATAAATTATTAAAAAATTTATTAAAATAAAAATATTAGAAATAGAAAAATATAGTTCAATCGCGATTCAATTGGTTTTTAGTCCAATTCACTCGGTTCATACCGATTTAAAAGTCAATCGATTCAATCTCTTCTAAATTAGTGTACCGACCTATTCCTGATCGATTGATTGATCGATCGATCTGATTATAACAACCTTGATTTCAACATGAAATAAATAGTCTATGTTTGGTATTATGAGTTGGAAAGGATTTTTCTAAAAGAATCCATGGCCATATGTTAACGAGGGATTAATTATTCGGATTAATTAATTACATTTTATAAATAGATAAATCGAATTATAATAAAATAAAATGCAAAAGATGAATCCCAAATTTATTGTATAGTATAAGGACCAAAACTAAAAATTTACCTTCCTTTTGTTTAAGAAGACAAGACCATAACGGAAAGAAAAGGAAAGGAAGGAAAAAAGCTCCGCTCTTTTTTTTATTAAATCTCCAAAATACCCCTGATCTACACTGTTTCTTTTCAAATCACTGGTCTCATTTCCGATAATAAACCTTTTCCTCTCTTTGGTTTTCCTTCTTGATGGAGCTTCAGAGGTGCGAGGAACAGGGCCTGCAAGAACGAAAGGGGCAAAAACGGAAACTGGAGGAAGGAATTCAAGAGGATAGAGATGCTACTCCGCTACCTACCGGCGACGCACGCCGTGCTCTCTTGGCCGAAGTCACCGCTCAGGTTAAGGTCCTCGACTCCGCCTTCTCCTGGCACGAATCAGATCGCGCCGCCGCCAAGCGTGCCACTCACGTGCTCGCTGAGCTCGCAAAGAACGGTAAATATTTTTGAAATCTCCAGCTTCCGATCTCCGTCTTATTTACACCTTTTTTTTAATTTTGTTCTGTTTTTCACTTTTTTTTTTGAATTTTCGGTATTAGATATGACTAGTAAAAATGTAGGATATTCGGTAATATCCGATCTTTTTTTATTATTGGAAATTCGGATAATGGAATAATTTTTTTAATTCCAATAGAAGATTTACGTTTTAGATTCCGATTTATAAAATATGAAAAAAAATTATAGTTGCGGAGAAGTTCTAGCCTTGTCAAGTAGTCTTTATTACTAAAATTTAAGCTAGTAATCCAATATTAGATATTGTAATGATAACATTTACTTAAAGTTAAATTGTCAAGCGTAATGAAACATAATAATGTTTTAATAGATACTTAATCCGAAATTAGTTTTATTATTTATCTTTTGTATCTTAGAAGTAGACTGTTGTTAATTATGAGTTAATTTGAACTTCAAATTTCTTTATTGTTTGATTTTAACTTTTAACTGCTTTCTATATTCAAACAGATAATGCTATCTAAATCGGATCTGGATAGTAATACTAATATTTTCTAACATAATGGGATTCACATACAGATGCTCTAATAGTAAACATCCGAACAGCTGCCATCCCTTTTCAGGATGATGGTAATAGATGTTTTCTTCTTTTAATATTCTCTTTTGCAGAGGAAGTTGTTAATGTGATCGTTGAAGGTGGTGCAATTCCAGCTCTAGTTAAGCATCTGCAAGCACCTTTGTCTGATGAAGGTGACCTAAGCTTGAAGCCTTTTGAGCACGAGGTTGAAAAAGGAAGTGCTTTCGCTTTGGGACTTCTTGCCGTAAAGGTGATTTTATTGAATATTTATATTTTTACTAAAGTAGGCATTGTTTATATAGTTTAGTATTTATTGTAGTTAAAGACTTAAAGTTTTGAATTATATATTGGAAATTCTCTTCTTTCATGGTATGCATGATTTGTATGCATGATTTTTCTTTTAATTTCTTGTTAGTAGCATTAGTAAATATATGAAGTTTTCTGTAAAATGTTATTTTGGTTAAAAAGTATGTTACATAAGCTGATTTTTTAATATCAATTCTACATTAGATATTAGAAATTAAACTTCCAGAAAGTTTGAGGTGTGAAAAGAAAATGATTCTGGTGCATAGAGACGGCATCTGTTCATGCTATCATTATGCAGAAAATACCATCTAGAATTGTTGATTTTATTGCTAAGCCACCAAAGCTTGGTTATGTATTTAGTCTTGTAATTTTCTTTGGTTTTACATGATTTATGTTATGCTAGTGACGCAAATGCAAATAAATTTAGCATTCACTATTGTTAATCACTGAATCTGCTATTTATTACCTTTGCTGGTAACAGCCAGAACATCAGCAACTTATAGTTGATTCTGGGGCCTTGTCGCATCTTGTGAATTTGTTGAGGCGATACAAGGATAGTTCTACTTCTCGTGCTGTGATCAGTGTCATTAGAAGAGCGGCTGATGCAATCACCAACCTTGCTCATGAGAATAGCAGCATTAAAACCCGTGTCAGGTTTGCTAAAATTGTGCTGTTTTTATTTCAAGTTATTTGTTTAACTTCATGTTTATTCCAATAACTATCTTCATTTGTTTGACAGAATGGAAGGTGGAATTCCACCTCTTGTTGAGTTGCTTGAATTTACTGACACAAAGGTGCAAAGAGCAGCTGCTGGGGCATTACGAACCCTGGCATTCAAAAATGATGAAAACAAGAATCAGGTAACCGACCTGCCTTTGGAAGTTGAATTTGATAAAATTGCCTTCAATGTTTAGTTAATGGAGTGAATACTATGGCTTTGCAGATCGTTGAATGCAATGCTCTTCCTACTCTCATCTCGATGCTGAGATCAGATGATGCTGCCATACACTATGAGGCGGTAGAATTTTATTGAAACACAAGATACTTTTGCAAATTCCACTGGGTTTTAGTAATTTTTACCAGCTGTAGCGTTAAAAAAAAATCTCGTCACCTTGTAGGTTGGTGTGATTGGCAATCTGGTGCATTCATCACCAAACATAAAAAAGGAAGTTCTCGATGCTGGGGCTTTGCAACCTGTCATTGGTTTGCTTACGTATGTTACCATGCTTCAGTTTTTTACATTTCTTTTACTTGTTATAGCATGAGTTTTTAGTTGTTACTTTTGGGCTCTTCTCTTCTGTTGCAGTTTATCAAGGTTCTCCCTTATTAATTACTTTGTTTTGTTGGAAAACAGCTCCTGCTGCTCAGAAAGCCAAAGAGAGGCTGCTTTGCTACTTGGGCAATTTGCCGCAACTGATTCTGATTGCAAGGTGAAGAGTGGATTTTCTTTTATACTTTACTAGGATTAAGATACTTCTTCCTTGTTGACTCTGAAATTACTTTCCAAACATTTGAAAGAATTTTGCTTTTCATATAATTTCTTCTGTCCTTGTAGTGATTAAGAGGAGCATTGATCCCTATGTTTACTTAATTTCCCTTGACCATTACTTTTTCATTGTTGCTTCTTTTTGACATGTGCTCTGGATTGCAGGTTCATATTGTACAAAGGGGTGCTGTCAGACCCTTGATTGAAATGCTTCACTCTCCTGATATACAGCTGAAAGAGATGTCAGCCTTTGCTTTGGGGAGGTTGGCACAGGTTATTATTGTTATTTTCTTGGCTGTATCATTTCAAGCTTTTATCAATGCTGTAAATGATGTGTAATGGGTTTTATCTTCATACCTTGCTGATCTTTGTCCTTTTTCCCGAGCTAGTAATTTGTTTACTCCAAATATTTACTTTTTTTAAAAAAAAGACTGAAGTTAATTTTACTTAAGGATTTTTCCGTGTTTTGAAAAAACTAGCTTAAGCAAAATTGGTTCCATCAACTGGACTACTTGTTGTTCTCTTGATTTTCGGTTGTTATAAGTTGTGCGATGATCATGGCTTTGCAGGAAAATAGCCCATCATCTCAATCCTTGTTTTCCACCGAATTAACTATCCTGCATCTCAAACTCTTCAGAATATGTTTTGCATCTTACCAACAGGCACAATCTGATTTGTTTTCTCCATGGTTTTTCTTGTTTAGGAGGTTCTTTTACACTCAGTGAGGCCTTTTCTAGATGTGTAGGTTTAAAATTTCCAATAATTGTTGTCCTATGCTGCCGAGAAACTTAATACTCAACTAAAGTTCTTGTTTCTATAAACTGGAACTAGCAGATAGCTCAATCACTAAAAAACAATTTTTGGTGTCAGGACACGCACAATCAAGCTGGTATTGCACATATGGGTGGTTTGGTGCCTTTGTTGAAGCTTCTAGATTCAAAGAATGGATCTTTGCAACACAATGCTGCATTTGCTCTTTATGGTCTTGCAGATAATGAGGTATGGTAGCATGTTATAGTTGTGTTCTGGGAAATTTGTTCTTATTTTTCTTTTTTGGAGTAACACTGTTTTATTATATTTTTCTTTGCCATAGGATAATGTATCCGACTTTATTAGGGTGGGTGGTGTCCAACGGCTGCAAGATGGAGAATTTATTGTTCAAGTATGTCAACCCTTTCAGATATTGCCTCATACTCTCTCCTTAGTTTTCATGCTGCTAATTACTTAATTGCTGCATTATATCCACAAAAGCTCAAAACTTTCCCTTCCCGTTACTGATTACATATCGGAAATGGTATTTTTAGGCAACAAAAGACTGTGTAGCCAAGACGTTGAAAAGACTAGAGGAGAAGATTCATGGGCGAGTAAGCATTTTCATTCCTTTAACATCCTTTACCCTTATTTATTTAGTACATTTTCTGTTTGGGCTGTTGAATGACCTAGCTCTTCGTCGCTCTTTTATGTTTTAGGTCTCATTAAATGTGTATCTTTACTCTCTGATATTTTGGTTTTAATTATCTTTTGTAGGTTTTGAACCATTTGCTGTATCTGATGCGTGTAGCCGAGAAGCCTGTCCAAAGACGAGTGGCTTTTGCTCTAGCTCATCTTTGTTCTCCTGATGATCAGAGAACTATATTCATTGATAATAATGGTCATATCCTTTTACCCTTCTTCCGTTATCCCAAAATCATTCATTCATATTGCATTAATTGAGCACACATGTTGTGTTTTTGTTGCTTCGGGAGGTTGATTATGCTCTATTTTCATGCAGGCCTTGAGTTGCTTCTTGGGCTTCTTGGTTCTACGAACCCTAAACAGCAACTTGATGGTGCTGTAGCTCTGTACAAGTTGGCCAACAAAGCTATGACGCTTTCTCCTATGGATGCAGCTCCCCCTTCTCCAACACCACAGGCAAGTTTGAAAAAGTTGGTTAATATAGTCCCATGCATTTCGAAATGTACTCAGGAACCAAATGAAAAACCAATAATCGTGATTATAAGAGTTCTTTTTACAGATTTTTTCGATGTTTGTTTATGTAATCATTTCAAACTGCAGAAATGGAATGACAACTTTCTGTTAATTGGTTCAGATGTAGGGGAATACTTTATACTTTTGGAAGTTATATATTAAGCTTCTGTTATAACATATGATTTAATGCAGGTCTATTTGGGGGAGCAATACGTCAACAATGCTACATTATCTGATGTTACTTTCCTAGTTGAAGGTTGTTTAACAATCCGCTTGCTTAAAGCTTTGATACTTGCTATGGAGAAACATTAGATGATGGAAGAAATACAGCTTTTGTTTTAATTAAGATTTTTTCCTCTTTTCTTTTGCAGGTAGACGGTTCTATGCGCACAGAATCTGCCTTCTTGCTTCTTCAGATGCATTTCGTGCTATGTTTGATGGTGGTTATCGGGTGAGTTTCCTTCTATGGTGTTTTAATGTTCCAGTTGGTTGTCCTTCCTCTTCCAGATCGGTGCCTAGGGTTTCTTTCCCCCTTGGTGTTCGGGTTAAAATTATGTTCTTATTTTGCTCTTTGTTAAAAGTATTAGTACTCTAATTCTAAGTTTAGCTTTGAACTTAAAATGTAGCTGGCTTATTTTGCAGGAAAAAGATGCAAGGGACATTGAAATTCCAAACATTAGATGGGAGGTTTTCGAGTTGATGATGCGGTATTACAAATTCTTTGATCTGGATATATAAACACTGGATTTACTTCATTTTGTTTATTTTGATCATCATTTTATGTAGTTGACTTTGTTTCTTTGTACAGATTTATATACACTGGATCAGTAGATGTTTCATTGGATATTGCACAAGATCTGCTCGGAGCTGCTGATCAATATCTTTTGGAAGGGCTTAAGCGACTCTGTGAGTACACCATTGCACAGGTGAGCTAAAAATAAGGTTGTCTATATATAGATATTTCGAATCCTTTTGCTGCTTTGAAATCGGGAATTGATGTTTGATTACTTCTATGCTTGGGTTGAAGGATGTAACACTGGACAATGTTTCTAGCATGTACGAACTCTCCGAAGCTTTTCATGCTATATCATTGAGGCACACTTGCATTTTGTTTATCTTGGAGCATTTCTCTCAATTGAGCGACAGACCCGGGTATGTATTTCTGCCACATCTCTGCATTTAGCTTTACAAAGAAAATCATACAGTATTTAACTACTTGTTTTAGTCATCCGTGTGCGTGATAATTCCTTGATAAATGCTTTCAGTCGGTGTAGTACCATCGGTTAGAATTTTGGAATGATTAAAGTGAATTTGGGCTATTTGAAGTAGGTTTGACCGTCATGTTGGTATTGATTTTTTGTTTTTGCATATTAAAATCTATGACCGACGGCTGAAAGTTTTCACTCATGCTAAATATTATCGCAGGCACTCACATCTGATCCAGCGTATAATTCCAGAGATCCGTAATTACTTCGCGAAAGCGCTTACGAATCCTAACCCACATAACCAGCGGCTGTAGAAGAAGGCTGGTTTTTAACTCATCTCTAACAAGATACGTTGATGTACAGAAATGTAGTAGATGTTGTTGATGTGGAGCCAATTGAAGGTTCTCTAATTCGTTTCTTTGTAGCACGGGTCGTAATCGTTACCGATGCCCAAGTTGTTTCGTGGTGTTTGTAGAAAACAACGTGTAAGTTTCTCGTTTTAATTCATTGTCTTGTCTGCATTTAGTTGTTTTCACGAACAAAAACCTGTATCACGATTTGTTAGGTATTGGACTTTGCTTTATTAACTTCTGTGTATATCCTTACATCGAATCTGATCGGAACTAGGGCATATATTGTTTCATAAACTAACATGATCTGTAGCTTTAAAGGTTTAAACACACAGTATCTTTGAGGATCACTTTCAAAAGATAGGTGTAATGATATGGTCTACAAAAGTTAGAGCTAAAGGTTATGTTATATGGTTTACGAAAGTATGATTGGATGCATATATGAATCTTGTTTTGGAGGGTCGATTCTTGATTGGTCCTCCAACAACTAAAGGTATTGTCTTTTGGGAGTTGTCTTCTTATTCTGTCGAGAGCTGGTGTGCGGGAAATGATTGTCTGGAGGGTCTAGTTTACAGAGTTGGAAGTGCCTTGACTGTGCATGGGTATACGGTCACTCACCAAGGGGAACTGGTACCACCTTCCCCAAAAGGTGACCTATAGGATATAGGTTATGGGTTCAAACCCTATCAAGGGTAAAGCGCTCAAGTCCCCTTGATGGGTGACGGTATGCCTATGTGCAGCCGATGCACTCTTGGCTCTGTGAACAGGTTTTTAAGGTAGCCGCTTGCAGCACGCTAACTATAAATCAAGTACGCGACTATTTTGTAATTTTTTATAATTGAGTGATCAAAAAGAAATTTATTAATTGTTAGTGACTATTTTATAACATTTCATAGTTAGGTGATAAAAAAAATATCATTTAAATCATTTTTGGTAACTACACCCATCGTGCCTAAACTATTAGTTGGTCTCTCAACTTCAAAAAGTTGCATAATGATTACTGAACAATTTAAAAGTTTCCATTTAAATCATTAAACTATTCGAAAATTTTCAAGTTATTGAGATGTTAAGTTTTATTTTTAAAGACCAAGATTCAAATATCGGTATGATTGAGTAATACCTATTGACAAGTCGAGCATACTTTAGACAAGTCAAATGGTTTTTAAGAAAAATGATACATAATGTTCAAAATTATTTTATAAAAAAATCAAACTATAGAAAATAATTTCTGTCGTAACCATTTTTTTTTGGAAAACAAAAAGGGGTTCGACTTTGGTTTTTAAAACGAAAAAAAGACAGGGAGTCGCCACCGATCTTTATTTGGTGTGATCGGATCACCTTTGTTTTAATAAAACGTTTGGGTTTACTAAAACAATGTTGATGGTCTGAAATTTCAAAATCGGGTTCGGAGTCGATTACATACGAGGAAGGGTTAGCACTCCTCGTCGCCCAAAATTGGTACCAAAATGATTAATTAGTGTCTTAATGTCGGAAGTTTGAAAAGGTTTTAAAATACGGATCCTTTAAAAGGTATTAGGATGTTTGAGATTTCTTTGTTCGAGAGGTACAAACATCACATCCAAAGACGTTAGGGCATGATATTCTAAACCTTCGTAATCAAAGCTATCTCATGATTTTATGAAGTTTATCAAAAGGATGTTTAGTTATTTAGTCAAACGGAAAATCGCAACCCAGCACGTTAGGGCACTATTTCCCAAATTTCTAAACACAAACATTGCCTTATTTAAAGACCTTTGGGATGAAATATAGTGATTTTGCAAAATGTATTTTTGTTAACAGTGTTAAACTCATAAAATAAATATAGATATTTGAGTTAAAATTGAGATTTCTTTGTTCCGAAAGGATATAAATATCATGTCCAGTATGTTAGGACACGATATTTTAATCTTTCGTAATCAAAGTCATCTCATGATTTATGAAGTTTGTCAAAAGGATGTTTAATTATTTAGTCAAACGGAAAATCGAAACCCAGACGTTAGGGCACTATTCTCCAAATAAAAACATTGCCTTTATTTTAAAACCTTTAAATGAAATATGATAATTTTCTGAAATGTATTTTGTTTGATGATGAACATGTGTAAAAATACTACTAATAATGATGATGGCAATATCAAATAATAATAATAGCAATACTAATGAAAATAGGATAATGATAATTAAACAATAAAATAGTAAAATACAAAATAAGGTGAGAATAATGATATAAGTGATAGCGAAATGAGAATGAAAATAATATATTAATACTAAAGATCATAATAATAATAATAATAATAATAATAATAATAATAATAATATGTATGAAAATAATAATTGTAAAAGATAAATAAATTATTAAATAATAAGTAAAGAAAGGTTATGATGTTAATAAAATACAAAGATAGTAATATTACTAAAATAATGGTGCATAATAGTATAGTAAATAATAATGCAAATAAATAAATAAAATAATAATATAAGCAAGTAAAATGCATACATATGTAAAAATATAAAATATAATAATAGTAATACTAATAAAAATAAATAAGTAACATAATATAAGCACACAAAATATACAAATACGTAGAATATAATAATATAATAATGGTGACACTAATAATAATAACAGGGTAATAATAAATAATTAATAATAAGAAAAATTAAACAAAGCAAGAAATAGTAAAATTGCAAAATAATTGAAAATGGGTTAAATTGCATTAAAAACGGAATTTTTAGGTCAATTTGTAAATAAAGTTGAGGTTCAAGGGCTAGAAAAACACGCTTGTAAAAGGTGGGGATCCAAGGGGCAATTTTCCCAGCAAATTAAACGCAGCGTTTTGCGCAGGACCGAATTGGAACTTAAGAAAATATATTGGGGCAAATTTTGAAATCGACAGAAACTGGATTAGAAAAGGAAAATATGCGGAAGGGTCAAATGCGCAAATAGACCCTTCCAAAAAACACTGTGGATCCTCGGTGCAGGTCGGGTCGCCAGAAGCAGTGCTGCTTTTGGCACGGATCCCCCTCACAAAACGACGTCGTTTTTTATCTCTATAAAAACCGTTTTTTATTCCTTTTTTTTTCATTTGCTGCTGCTTGCTTAAAAAAAAGAGAGTTCTCTCCTTTCTCCCTCTGCAGATCCGAGAGGGAGGGTCTCCGGGGAGCTCCGGTCAGGGATCGCGCCGTCGCGCCGGCCACCGCACGTGGTGGCCGGAAAGGTAAAACCTTCCCTTTTTTTTTTTTTTTTTATATATATAGCGATGTTATATATACGTATGGAGATAAACCGTTTACGAAGATAAAGAAAATCGACTTACACGCATAGTTTCGAAAATGAAAAAAAAGAAAATAAAAGAGGAAAAAAAGGACCTTAGCACGTCTCCTTCAACTTCTTCTTGTTTGTGTGGTTTTGCTGATGATAATCCTTATTTTCCTGTGTTTTAGGATCTGTTTATATATTTTTTAGAAACTGTTCGAATCCTTGCTCTTCTGTTTAATCGATACCTCTATACTGTAACTCTATGTTTTGTTTCTAATATATGTATTACGATTGGAAAATCAAAAAAAAAAAATCCCCCTAGTTTACAATAGCTTGATTCGGCTTTTATAGCCATTTTCTTACAATGCTTTCTATCACTTCCTTACTGTTTTGCAGGTGCAAGTGGAGGGCGATGCTGAGTGGGAGTCGGTGGTAGCAGATGCGCCGAAGGCTGGCATGGGAGTGGTCGATCGCGCCACTTGTGTTGATGATGGGACAGACGTTAGAGGTCTGCGGCGCTAGGGTTTTCAGAAACCCTAGCATTCTGAAATTTTTTTTTAATCCTTTGGGCCTTCTGGGCCACTTGTAAATTGGGCTTATTTGTATTGGACTACTGCCCTATTTTATTTTTGCTTGTCTGATTTAAGGTGTAGTGGGCCGAGCAATTTTGGGTGCATACAGCTGCCCCTCTTTGCTCATTGTCGTGTAACGAGAATAGAGCAAAGACATAAAGATGGACCAAATTTGCCCGGTCTTATTGAGTCCTGACTTCTTTGGTGCTTCTCTTCTTCATGTAGCCTCATTCCAGTCCACTGCATCTTATCACTTCGATCCACTCCACCGCTACTTCACAGAGATAGGACTTGTAGCTTCAATTTGCTTCTACTGCAACTTTGAGGGAATGAGATTTGTTTATTTTAAATGGCTCCACTACAATTTCAGGGAGATAGATTTGTGATCTTCAGCCTATTCCACTGCTGGTCAGGAAGATAGGACGATCACGCCCACCACTGTTTAGGGCAATAGGATTTGCCTTTGATTTTGCCCCACTATTGGTTAGGGACAGGAATTATAATTTTTGACCTATTCCACTGCTGGTCAAGGACCTAGGATGGTGGCCTAAATCATGTTCCCTATCGGTTAGGGAGCCAAGATTTGCCTTCGATCTTGCCCCACTACTGGTCGGGGCGACAAGATCTACAATTTTTGACCTATTCCACTGCTGGTCAGTGGCAATAGGACGGTGGCCTAAATCATGTTCCCTACTGGTTAGGGAGCCAAGATTCGCCTTCGATCTTGCCCCACTACTACTTAGGCGACAAGATCTATAATTTTGACCTATTCACTGCTGGTCAGTGGCAATAGGAGGGTGGCTCACCAAAATTTACATGCTCAATCATAGATTTTAGACCTAATATGAAATATTAAAATATTCTATCGACTTTGATTCATGGTCCCAGACCATCATTCCGATTAGGTCGAATTGATCATATACTTCTCCCCTTAAAAATTTTCGCCCTCGAAAATCTTACCGATAAAAAGGTTCGTAGTTTTTTCATAGTCTCCTCCAATTCCCAAGTTACTTTTTCAAACTCGTGCTTTTGCCATAGCACTTTACTAAGGAATTTTCTTGTTTCTTAATTCATTTGTCTCTAAGTTAAAATACTAATCTTGCCTCCTCGTAGGTCATATCGGGTCAATCTCACCGCTGGTCAGGCAATAGGAGGGTGGCCGATATCTATGGAGCATCAAACATGAAAGACATTATGTATCCTCTCTTTGTCGGTGGCAATAGGAGGTGGCAACCGCCCAATACGCTCCGTGACTTCAAACGGTCCAATAAATCTTGACTCAACTTTCCTTTACGAATCGATCTCGGTACTTTCTTCCATGGTGAAACTTTCAAAATACCCGATCTCCAACATGAAACTCAATGTCTTACGCTCAAGCTCAGATATGATTTTGACGGTATTCGATGAAGCTTTTAAACTATCCCGATCAATGCTACCTTTTGTTCAAATTTCTCTAATTAGATCTACCCTGTATTTTATTTTCACCGAGCTGTCCAAAACATGGTGTATGACACTTACGACCATACAAAGCTTCGAAGGTGCCATTTTAATACTAGATTGAAAGCTATTATTATAAGCAAATTCAACCAAAGGTAGGCACGCTCCCACGCACTTTCGAACTCAAGGACACAACACCTCAACATATCCTCTAGTAATTGAATGATTCGCCGGATTGACCATCCATTCAAGGGTGAAAAGTCAGATTAAAATGTAGTTTAGTACCTAAAGCATCTTGTAATTTCTTCCAAAATCGCGACGTAAATCTCGGTCGCGATCCGAAATGATAGATATCGGCATCTATGCAATCGCATAATCATGATATGTAGAGCTCACTAGTTTATCAAGTGAAAAGTCAAGATGCACCGGGATGAAATGAGTCGCTTTTGTCAATCAGTCATACAATAACCTGCATCAATCCTTTTTGCTTGTGATAACCAGAAACCCGATACAAAATCCATCGTGATTCGATCCCACTTCCATTCGTGTATCAAAGTTGGTTGAAGTAGTCCCGATTTGCACTGATGTTCAACTTTCACTTGTTGACATACCAAGCACTTTGACACAAAATCGAGATGTCGCGTTTCATTCCATGCCACCAAGAATGTTGTTTCAAGTCATTAAACATTTTTGTGCTACCGAATGAATCGAGTTTGCTATTGTGAGCTTCTTCACAAATCATTCAATTAACTCGTAGTTCTTAGCACACATAACCGATTCTTAAATCAGAAGCATCCTTCGTCATCTAAAAAATTTTGAATTCACACTTGCATCACAAAGTTTTCTTTTTCTTTGAGATGCTTTGGTCGGTGGCAATAGGAGGGTGGCCATATTTTCAAAGCATATACTATACGGTCAAGGGCATAGGAGAGGTGGATATTATCATTCATATATTTTACGGCATGTATAGCTAGACTCACAGATGCTATGTTAGTCCAAGAATCGACTAAATCATAGCTCGATACCAATCAAATGTAACACCCCTAACCCGTGTCCGTCGTCGGATTAGGGTTATGGGATATTACTTAACATAACAAGACCCCATCTAACTTTCATGACCAATTAATAATGCGAATTCTACTTCCCCTTTTTTTTTTTTAAATTATGCACCAACATGTGTCATTAATACCACATTAGCCTAACCATCATGCTTCGTACAAATTTCACTTAAAAAAAAACCATGTTGATCAAATAACGAAAATAAGAGTTATGTAATCGTTTCATTAAAATAGTCAAATGTACATGTACTATAGCCTTACTTGGCCGAACCTAAGAAACCCAATTTCCAACACCAATTTCCTAGTCTTTTAATGCTTCTCATGTCCGTGTACACATACACAATTTAATCAAGTTACTAAAGGCATTACAAGACCAAATATGCATAAGAATTTATATGCCAACAACCTAACTTAACAACCTACCACATTCATAATATATCGTTGACAAGTTTAACAATGTATCATCCACATAATCGAATATGCATCATATAATTATGTATTCCATCTCCAAAGACGATACGATTATACTTTCATTTTAACAAACATCAATGCCGACTTCAAACAAGACCAAATAACTATAATTTAGCCATTTTCGCATGGCATGAGTATGTATATACATGGTTGACCTTGTTCCAAAATACCTTAGCTTATACATGCCATAAAAACATAATTTACTACTTCAAAACAAAGTATACCCAAAAGAGATGATAATATGGTGAACTTCTAAGGCGAATCCCAAGCACAACATTGAGCTTTCCAAAGTAACCTATACACACAAGAATTAACCAAAATAGAGTAAGCTTTCCAAAGCTTAGTAAGACTTAAGCAATGAATACATTCACATAAGCATGTATGAACTCATAAGGAAATAACTCTTCTCCTTTACATTCATCTCAAGTTGTTTGCTAATCCACATAATTAAGCTCATAACCACCATATAAATTAAGTTTTACACATCTCAAGGCAAAGTAATTAATCAACCACATTCAACCACTATTCAACTTTATATCATAAGTAAATATTACTTACCTTGAGTATATTTCGATTTTTCGAACCATTCGTTACTATGTAACATAGAATAATACCATTGCCGAATTTCCATACATAAAAAAAAAAATTGAATAAACACAGCACATCCCAACTGATCTCAAATCATTATATTCTCATATTATTTAATTTGGTCACATATCGCATACATAGTGTCTGTTAGTAGTTAACTCCGCACACTTAGTGCTAATTATAAACGTAACGATCGCATACTTAGTGCCGTTATTTACCCATTTTCGCACACTTAGTGCTACCCGACCGATCTTGCACACACAAAGGTTTCAGTATAAACTCGCACATAGTGCCAATGTTTATTTGCTATTGTCCAATGTGATTCACATACATATTCTCTAATAATCAATAGCAATTAAACTCACTAAAGGAGATATACATACCAAAACCATATATTTTAACTCTTACTAATGCATTCGGCATTTCACTAATCATATGGCAAAATTTCCATCCTTTTTAGCCATTAGTCTATCGTGTTATCCGCAACCATAATCACCTCATTTTTCCACTTAAACATGTTCATTCCCTCACCATTAGGTTCGGCTAATCAAGCTAAATTTACCGATTCCATTCAGCATAATAATGATTTATATGCCACAATTATCCAACATAAGTACATGAAACTAAATTGAGTTCAATTAAATTCAAATGCTTAAGATCTTACCTCAAGTAGTCACCAATTCAACTTTCCGATTAGTCGATCAATTTACTTTTTCCCCAATCCAATCCTACCTCCTTTTGTTCTTGATCTAAATGAATTAAATTAAACTCAATTAAGCATATTATAACAATTTTGGTCCCAACACATATAAATAAGAAATTTATGATTTTGCCCCCTTTATTTCACACTTTTACAAATTAGTCCAATTTGGACACCACACAAAATTCACCAATTTCAATCACAAATATCCTAGGCCGAATACTCCTTGACCTTATACAAGGCCTTGCATGTTATTTAATTCATGATTTAGTCCTTCAAAAATTTTCATTTTTTTGATTTAACCCTTACAATCAATTTCACTCAAACTTCAAATAATAAACATGCTAGTTTAAGCTTTATACTTAATAATCTATCAACAATCATTATTTACTACTAAAATGCTTCAATGGTCGAATATAAAAGTGCCATAAACTCTACAATTTCACCATGGGTTATATAGTATTCAAAACACCCATTCCAAAAATGCAAAAACAATTGAAAACTAAGCATAAAACATACCCCTAATTGAGCTTTCAAATGCCGAATTTCAAGCTCCAAAAATGGAGTTTTCTTTCTTCAAATTTCGGCCAAGAAGATGAACAGGGTGCCTTCTCTTTCCTTCCACTAGGTTTTATTATTTTATGTGTTAAAATTATACTAATATTTATTTATTCTTCAACCACCAAAACATATTATAATAATACTAATATTCTAAATCACATTCCATCATGTTGTCGCCCACTATCATAACATTGGCTAAATTGTCCTTTAAGGACTCTAAATCGTGTTCCCAAATTTGACCGATTAGGGAGCCAAGATTTGCCTTTGATCTTGCCCCACTACTGGTTAGGGCGACAAGATCTACAATTTTTTACCTATTCCACTGCTGGTCAAGGATATAGGAGGGTGGCCTAAATCATGTTCCCTACTGGTTAGGGAGCTAAGATTTGCCTTCCATCTTGCCCCACTACTGGTTAGGGCGACAAGATCTACAATTTTTTGACCCATTCCACTGCTGGTCAGTGGCATAGGAGGGTGGCCTAAATCATGTTCCCTACTGGTTAGGGAGCCAAGATTTGCCTTCGATCTTGCCCCACTACTGGTTAGGGCGACAAGATCTACAATTTTTTGACCCATTCCACTGCTGGTCAGTGGCAATAGGACGGTGGCTTAAATCATGTTTCCTACTGTTTAGGAAGACAGGATTTGCCTTCGATCTTGCCCCACTACTGGTTAGGGCGACAAGATCTACAATTTTTGACCTATTCCACTGTTGGTCAAGGGCAATAGGAGGGTGGCCTAAATCGTGTTCCCTACTGATAGGGAGCCAAGATTTGCCTTCGATCTTGCTCCACTACTGGTTAGGGCGACAAGATCTACAATTTTTGACCTATTCCACTACTGGTAAGTGGTAATAGGACGGTCTTCAACCTATTCCACTGCTGGTCAGTGGCAATAGGATAATCTTCAACCTATTCCACTGCTGGTCAGCAGCAATAGGATAATCTTCAACCTATTCCACTGCTGGTCAGTGGCAATAGGACAATCTTCAACCTATTCCACCAATGGTCAATGGCAATAAAACAATCTTCAACCTATTCCACCGCTGGTCGATGGCAATAGGACAACCCATTCCACCTCTGGTCGATGGTAATAAGATAATCTTCAACCTATTCCACCGCTAGTCGATGGCAATAGGACAATCTTCAACCTATTCCACCACTGGTCGATGGTAATAGGACAACCCATTCCACCGCTGGTCGATGGTAATAGGATGGTGGCTTCACCAGTGTTGTTACACCGTTATTTGGGGACATATCCTAGAGACTCGATTTTTTATGCCAAATGATGCGGATGCTATGGTTGGAATGACTCAAATGCTCCTGACTACGCGTGATATGGATGACACTTATATGAATGCAGAATGTCATGAGAATGATAATTTTTCATAATAATTTAGATGCAATGACCGTAATAAATCGAATGCTCCTAACTAAATGATATTATGGAGGACATTTACATGAATGTGTGATGTCATGGGAATGATCTCTTTTTACAAGCTTAGGGCCGTAATTGCCCCTTCACTCGTCAAGGTCACGGCACGGACGCAATATCTCGTCTGATATCTATGACGGCGAATCTGAAGAAATAGTCATAATTTTAGACTCCTCTTCCTCGAACGTTTCCAACTCCTAAGTGTGGTGGTTCTTAAACAACAATCCGGTTTTAGGTACCTGCGCTGTTTAGAGGCTTCCAGAGTAATAGGCGGGACTCCTTTTATGGAAGCATTATGGGTCCTAGAGTCGTTATTTCAATTGCAAACAGCTTAAAAATAACAATGAAATTTATGAAGAATGGAATTTGATTAAATCAACAAAAGTAAACATTATTGGAATACAAAAAGTGGGTAAAAAAGAAAGGTAGGTGCCCCAGATATTGCAGCCTGAGCTTCACCACCGAATCCTTCCGAAGATCATTTTGATTTGAATAGACGTTGGGAGATCTGCATTGCTTTGTAGATGTTCCGAGGTGTAACATTCCTCCTTTGCTAATTCAGGAGAACAAAAATTGTCACATACCTCCTCTTTCGTGCAAATTTGAGCCGCCTTATCGGGTTTTCGACTCAAAGCCCTTTGGTCTCAAAGCGCCCTTTACTGATTTTCGCCTTACCTCTCCGATTTTTTTTTTGGTCTTAAAGCGCCACTTTGCGGGTTTTCACTTTAGCCTTTCCTTCTTCAAGCATAATACTTTTAACTGAATCAATTTATAAGATTGGATAAATTTTTCCATCCATCTCGCTAAAATTAGTGCCCTCCGAGAAAGCCTTTTTCACCACATAAGGTCCTTCCCAATTTGGCATCCATTTCCTCTGAAATCCTTTTGTATGGGGAGGATCTTTTCAAAACTAAGTCTCCTCGTGAAATTCTCTTGATGCACTTTTTTGTTGTATGCTCGCATCATTCATTTTTGGTACATCTGACCATGACGGATAGCTTTTAGTCTCTTTTCTTCGATCAGATTCAACTGATCATATCGAACTTGGATCCACTCTGCTTCATCCAATTTCAGTTCGAACAATACTCCAAAGGACGGGATTTCAACTTCAATGGGTAAAACCGCCTCCTCCGTAAACCAATGAGAAAGAAGTTGCCCCAGTGGAGGTTCTGACTGACGTTCGATAGGCAAAAAGGGCAAATGGTAACTTCGTGCCAATCTTTGTAAGTCTCACCATCTTCCTACTATCCTCTTGATGTTCTTATTAGTCGCTTTCATTGCACTGCTCATCTTTGGGCGATATGGTGACGAATTGTGATGTCTGATCTTGAATTGCCTACAGACTTCTACGATCATGCTGTTGTTCAAGTTTAACACATTATCAGATATGATCCTCTCAGGCATTTCATATCGACATATGATTTCTTTTTTTAAGAACTTACTGACTGCTGATTTTGTCACATTAGCATATGAAGTGGCCGCCACCCATTTAGTGAAGTAATCAATTACCACGAAGATGAACCGATGTCCATTGAAAGCTTTTGGAGAGATTGGTCCAATGACGTCCATGCCCCACATAGAAAAAGGCCATGGGGAGGTCATAACATGTAAATGTGAGGGTGGTACATGAATCTTGTCCCCATAAATTTGGCACTTATGACATTTCTTAGCATAATCAATGCAATCACTTTCCATGGTAGACCAATAATACCCGAATCTCATGATTTGTCTGGCCATTGCGAGCCCATTGGTATGTGTTCCACAGACACCCTCATGGACTTCTTCTAGGATCTGCCTAGCCTCGACGCCATCCACACATCTCAATAGCACTTGATCCTTTCTTCTTTTGTATAGGATCTGCCTAGCCTCGACGCCATCCACACATCTCAATAGCACTTGATCCTTTCTTCTTTTGTATAGGATTTCTCCGTCTAATACATAGTCACAAGCTAGTCTTCTCAACGTCCTTTTGTTATTTTCGATTGCTTGATCAGGGTATTTATGATCTTTCAATATTGTAGTATATCGTGATACCACGGGTGATCATTTTGCTCCTCTTCTTCCACGCTGTAGCAATGAGCTGGGGCCTCATAAATGCTCATTTGTATAGGCCTCATATCCTCCTTGTTGTTTGGTCGTACCATAGAAGCTAATGTGGCTAGAACATCAGCCATCTGATTTTTGTCTCTTGGTAGATAACTGAAAGTGATGTCATCGAACTTTTTGATCAGTTCTTGAACCAATCTTTTGTATTCGACCAACTTGGGATCTCTCGTCTCCCATTCTCCTTTAAGTTGATAAATCACCGGTCAGAGTCTCCGTATACTTTCAAAGACCTTAATCTTGCATTCTATAGCGCACGGATACCCATGATGCAAGCTTCATACTCGCCATATTGTTTGTACAATCAAAATCTAATTTACAAGTGAATGGGTAATGATCTCCGTTGGGGACACCGAATCGCCCCAATTCCATTGCCTATAGCATTCGATGCCCCGTCAAGTTCGGTTTCAAGGATGACTTTCGGGGTACCTTCTTCGATGGTTGCTACGCATATTAGGTCTTCATTAGGAAATCAAAGTTCAAAGGCTCAGAATCGCCAGAGCTCATCGCCAAAAATCCGCTATTGCACTTTCTTTTACCGCCTTTTGGTTTTCATAAACTATGTCAAACTCGAAAGTAAAATTTACCATCGGCCATCCGCTCGCTCAAAGTAGTTGCCTCCATTAGGTATTTCAGTGGGTCTAGCTTCGAGATGAGTCAGGTCGTATGATACAACATGTACTGCCTCAATCTCCGGGTTGTCCAGATCAAGGTACTACATAGTTTTTCAATTGGTGAGTACCTTGTTTCACACTCAGTGAACTTCTTACTAAGGTAGTATATTGCCTTTTCTTTCTTTCTTGACTCATCGTGTTGGCCGAGCACACATCCCATTGAATTATCAAGTACCGTCAAATAGAAGATTAAAGGCTTATCTGGATTAGGCGGTGTCAATACCGGAGGATTGGACAGGTATTACTTTACCTTATCGAAGGTCTTCTAACATTCCTCGTCCCACACACCTGGATTGTGTTTTTCAAGAAGACGAAATATGGGATCACATTTCTCAGTCAGCTGTGAAATGAACCGAGCAATGTAATTTAATCTTCCTAAGAAACTTCAAACTTCTTTTTGCGTGCGAGGCGGAGGCAATTCTTGTATAGCCTTAACTTTGTCTGGGTCAACCTCAATCCCCTTTTCGCTGACTATAAATCCTTGCAGTTTTTCTGACCTGGCTCCAAAGGTACACTTTGCCGGGTTAAGCTTTAATTGGACTTTCCTCAACCTCAAAAATAATCTCCTTAAGACTTGGATATGCTCATTTTAGGTTTGAAACTTGGCGATCATATCGTCGACATAAACTTCAATTTCTTTGTGCATCATGTCATGGAATAGGGTTACTATGGCTCTCTGATATGTTGCTCCCGCATTCTTCAGCCCAAATGGCATTACCTTATAGCAAAAGGTTTCCCACATGGTTATGAACGTGGTTTTATCCATGTCTTCAGGAAGCATCTTTATCTGGTTGTATCCTGAGAAACCATCCATGAATGAAAACAATGAATAACCCGCCGTATTATCCACTAAGGTGTCGATATGAGGTAACGAAAAATTATCTTTGGGCTAGCCTTGTTTAGATCCCTGTAGTCTACACACATTCGTACTTTCTCATCTTTCTTAGAGACGGTGACGATGTTGGCTACCCACTTGCAAGAAACCTGCGTCAGATTGCTTCTTGACCTCCTCTTTTATTTTCAGTAAAACGTCTGGCCTCATCCTCCGAAGTTTCTATTGGACCGATTTGTACTCTTCCTTTATGGGCAAACGGTGTACCACAATTCAGTGCTTAGCCTAGGCATGTCTTGATACGACCACGCGAAGACATCTTTGAATTCTTGGAGTAACTCAATGAGGTCTCACTTTGTCTTTGTGGTAATACCAGCTCCGATCTTCACTTCCTTCTTTTCTTGTCCATCTCCCGGGTTCACTATTTCCACTGACTCCTTGTGAGGTAGAATTTGTTTCTCCTCTTGTTCTACCATTCTTAACGGTTCAGGAGATAGGTCACAACCTTGGTCATCTTCAAAATCCTAAAAATCTTTCGTACCCACATCTTACTCAAAGGGACATTCTGAGTCATCGGTAGCGTTACTCAAATCATTGATATTTGGGGACCTGTTATGGAGATGAATAAAGGCTCATAGAATAAAGGAATCTAAGCATCTTTATTGGCATGATGTATGAAGAATGGAAATATTTAGAAGAATATCTAAAGAATAGAAGAATAATGATGATGAATGAAAATAGAAGAAAATTTACTCAAAAGATGGCAGAGATGCATGTCATTGAAAATAACGATGTCTTATACAAAGTCATGTTTCACAAAAGGGACCCTTATTGCTTCTAGACTTAAAGTAACAAGTGTGTTCCGAGTATTACTCTAGATTAGCTCTAAAAACACAGGGATTTCTTCCACAGTCCCATTGTTCAAAACTCCCCTAAGCATATAAGGGCTAGAAAATTTTATTCCCCAAATTCCCTCTTCAGATATGTTATTCAGACTCCTCGATATTCAAGGCGTCGCAACTCTCTTGCCTCTACCTCCAACTATCGCATTTACTGCTTTGTCAGAGCGATTAGGTTCTAAAGAATCGTCGAACTTCACAATTCCCATTTCAATGAGCTTTTCGACCAACTTTTTGAAAGTAAGGCAGTTTTCTATTGAATGTCCTATAATCCCCGCATGATGCTCACATTGAGCTTTTGTGTCATACCATTTGGGGGTATGGAGGCTGTACTGGTTTTAAGTAGTAAGGAGACACCACATGCGCATCAAATAAATTTTAATAGAGCTCCTTGTATGTCATCGGGATGGGCATGAACTGGAGCCTTCGGTGTTAGGCTTTGAGTTAAAATCCCGCCTAGGGGCTCTTGATGGTCGGTAGTCACCATCCTTAGTTGGCTTATCAGAATCGATTCGAATGGCCCTTTTCATACCTACTGCATTACCGCTTCCTTTTTCTTCTTCTTCAGGGCCTTCAAAGTCCGTTCTCTCCTTTCCTTTGTCTCTGCCTGAACAATCGGTTTGGCACGATCATCCTCAAGGTTAAAACATGAGCCCATCAGAAAGTTCAACAAGGCCGAGGTATTAGTTTGACATTGGGGTTTGATAATGGCATGTACCCCATGCGATCGCTGTCTAGTTGAGTCGAAATATTTATCGGGGAGTAAACGATTTCTTCATCATCATCCACACCGTTAACCATTGAACCACTCATTTTTTCAAGTCCTCTGATTAGTATCTTGGTTAACTGGCCTATCATATTCATTTGATCTCGCATATCTTGTTGAATTTTAGCCAATTGCTCTTGCATCAGTATTTGCCTTTGCTCTAATCTCTCCAACCTTCGGTCCATGGTTTCAAGGTTACTGAAATAACTTCACCTAATTAGGGTCTTTCTACAAATTTTAATGCACGTGACATGATGCAATACAAATGCGTGAAATGCAAATGCATAGAATGAATGCACAAAGAAAGAGAGGCGTTGATTATGAATTCAATTCTATTAGAAGAACTTTTCTAGAAAATGCATTTCTTTACATAAAACGGATTGCATATACGGCTTTGTTCTCATAGTCCAGGTGAAGACACCAATCCTCTTCTTCGTATCCGGATATTATGGTCGTGTCCCATGGACTTTCCCAATAGATGCCTCTTCTTGGTCCTTGTTGCTTAGTCCAGGTCGTACCTCTTCACTTATCTTCTCGATGTTCATAAGCTTCTTTTAGAAAATGATGACTCTTGAATAATCTTTGTCGGCTTGAATCCTCGGGCAAAGCCTTGTATTCTTCTGTGGGCTATCAGTCATCTCTCGTTGTTTTACTTGGACTATGTTCGAACGACCGTATTATAATCCACTTTATCAAGGAACACATTTCCTTATGATAAATTCTTCTATTTAGCAATCGAATATGAATCAACACCTCCTTTCTACGATGATGCGGTGCGATGCAATGCAATGCAATCACAAACAAAATAAAACACGTTAGCACAGGAGAAATAAAATAGAGTACCTATCCGGGTGACTACTAGGGGTTTAACATAGTTCTACCTAAGGTGGGCTTTTAGGGTTCACTACATGTGGTTTGGTTCTAAAGAGAGGTACCCGAACCAGCAGATTCCTCAATCCTCACCCATTATAGGCTCATACGGACTGAGTTCGGTTCAGGGGAATACATTTCCTTATGGCTGCACGGAGATGAAAATCTCACGAAGACATAGGTACGGATGTATCCCGAAAGCGATCCACTATCCTGCACGGAGGTGAAAACCTCACGAAGGAGTAGCTTCTCACTCTCACTTAAAGGTGCGACCACAACGGTCATGCAATGCAATGCCGAAATTAAAACAACATGCAATAAAAGGATCGTAATTCTCAAATCGAACTTTCAAATTTCTGACAAAAGACAAAAAATAATCAATTTATGGCTTGACTTCCTAAATCAATCCCCAGTAGAGTCGCCAAGCTGTCGTAACCAATTTTTTTTTGGAAAACAAAAAGGGGTTCGACTTTGGTTTTTAAAACGAAAAAAAGACAGGGAGTCGCCACCGATCTTTATTTGGTGTGATCGGATCACCTTTGTTTTAATAAAACGTTTGGGTTTACTAAAAAAATGTTGATGGTCTGCGAAATTTCAAAAATCGGGTTCGGGAGTTGGTTACGCACGAGAAAGGGTTAGCACCCTCGATACGCCCAAAATTGGTACCAAAATGATTAACTAGTGTCTTAATGTCGGAAGTTTGAAAATGTTTTAAAATACGGATCCTTGAAAAGGTATTAGGATGTTTGAGATTTCTTTGTTCCGAGAGGGTACAAACATCACATCCAGCACGTTAGGACATGATATTCTAAACCTTCGTAATCAAAGCTATCTCATGATTTTATGAAGTTTATCAAAAGGATGTTTAGTTATTTAGTCAAACGGAAAATCGCAACCCAGCACGTTAGGGCACTATTTCCCAAATTTCTAAACACAAACATTGCCTTATTTAAAGACCTTTGGGATGAAATATAGTGATTTTGCAAAATGTATTTTTGTTAACAGTGTTAAACTCATAAAATAAATATAGATATTTGAGTTAAAATTGAGATTTCTTTGTTCCGAAAGGATATAAATATCATGTCTAGTACGTTAGGACACGATATTTTAATCTTTCGTAATCAAAATCATCTCATGATTTATGAAGTTTGTCAAAAGGATGTTTAATTATTTAGTCAAACGGAAAATCGAAACCCAGCACGTTAGGACACTATTCTCCGAATAAAAAACATTGCCTTTATTTTAAAACCTTTAAATGAAATATGATAATTTTACGAAATGTATTTTGTTTGATGATGAACATGTGTAAAAATACTACTAATAATGATGATGACAATATCAAATAATAGTAATAGCAATACTAATGAAAATAGGATAGTGATAATTAAACAATAAAATAGTAAAGTACAAAATAAGGTGAGAATAATGATATAAGTGATAGCGAAATGAGAATGAAAATAATATATTAATACTAAAGATCATAATAATAATAATAATAATAATAATAATATGTATGAAAATAATAATTGTAAAAGATAAATAAATTATTAAATAATAAGTAAAGAAAGGTTATGATGTTAATAAAATACAAAGATAGTAATATTACTAAAATAATGGTGCATAATAATATAGTAAATAATAATGCAAATAAATAAATAAAATAATAATATAAGCAAGTAAAATGCATACAAATGTAAAAATATAAAAATATAATAATAGTAATACTAATAAAAATAAATAAGTAACATAATATAAGCACACAAAATATACAAATACGTAGAATATAATAATATAATAATGGTGATATTAATAATAATAACAGGTAATAATAAATAATTAATAATAAGAAAAATTAAACAAAGCAAGAAATAGTAAAATTGCAAAATAATTAAAAATGGGTTAAATTGCATTAAAAACGGAATTTTTAGGTCAATTTGTAAATAAAGTTGAGGTTCAAGAGCTAGAAAAACACGCTTGTAAAAGGTGGGGATCCAAGGGGCAATTTTCCCAGCAAATTAAACGCAGCGTTTTGCACATGACCGAATTGGAACTTAAGAAAATATATTGGGGCAAATTTTGAAATCGACAGAAACTGGATTAGAAAAGGAAAATATGCGGAAGGGTCAAATGCGTAAATAGACCCTTCCGCAAAAACACGCGGATCCTCCTGCATGTGGTCGGGTCACCCTGTAATCGAGCGGTGCTGCTTTTGGCACGGATCCCCCCTCACGAAACGACGTCGTTTTTTTATCTCTATAAAACCATTTTTTATTCCTTTTTTTCATTTTTGCCGCTTGCTTAAAAAAAGAGAGTTCTTCCTTTCTCCTCTCAGATCCGAGAGGAGGGTCTCCGGAGCTCCGGCCGAGGATCGCATTGTCCACGGCCACCAAGACGCGTGGTGGCCAAAAGGTAAAACCTTCCCTTTTTTTTTTTTTTTTATATATATAGCGATGTTATATATACGTATGGAGATAAACCGTTTACGAAGATAAAGAAAATCGACTTACACGCGTAGTTTCGAAAATGAAAAAAAAAAGAAAATAAAAGAGGAAAAAAAGGACCTTAGCACGTCTCCTTCAACTTCTTGTTTGTGTGGTTTTGCTGATGATAATCCTTATTTTCCTGTGTTTTAGGATCTGTTTATATATTTTTTAGAAACTGTTCGAATCCTTGCTCTTCTATTTAATCGATACCTCTATACTGTAACTCTATGTTTTGTTTCTAATATCTGTATTACGATTGGAAAATCAAAAAAAAAAAAAAAAAGAAAATCCTCCTAGTTTACAATAGCTTGAATCGACTTTTATAGTCATTTTCTTACAATGCTTTCTGTCACTTCCTTACTGTTTTGCAGGTGCAAGTGGAGGGCGATGCTGAGTGGGGGTCGGTGGTAACAGATGCGCCGAAGGCTCGCATGGCAGTGGTCAGATGCGCCACTTGCGTTGATGATGGGATAGACGTTAAAAAGCTGCGGCGCTAGGGTTTTCAGAAACCCTAGCATTCTGAAAAAAAATTTTAATCCTTTGGGCCTTCTGGGCCACTTGTAAATTGGGCTTATTTGTATTGGACTGCTGCCCTATTTTATTTTTGCTTGTCTGATTTAAGGTGCAGTGGGCCGGGCAATTTTGGGTGCATACAATTTCAATTGATGGTTGCAAACGAAAAAGACCAACTCATTTTAAACTCGATTATGAAATATTTTTATAATTTCATAACTGAAACACCAATTAAAAGTCACACCAGATTAATAGACTGCTTAAATACGAATACTAGATTGCATACTAGGGGTGAGCGTTCGATCGAATCGAATCGAATCGAATCGAATGAAAAAATTTCGAGTTAATCGAGTTGACGAATCATATTTTATCATCCTAATTTGATTTGAAATTTTCTCGAATGGAGTCGAGTAAGATGGAATTCGAATCGAATCGAATATATTTGTTCGAGTTAAATTTTAAAAAATAATTTTGGGTCCTTGTAACCACTATCACCCATAGTAATAAAATTTGTCCACCTTAATTAAATTTTTATTAACTTTCATCACCTCATAATTTATTTATTAATCTTTTATATACGGGTTAGCTTCTTTGCTTGCTTAGTTATTTCAATTATCTTGATTCTTGTCACTATGTATTTTGGAATTAAAATATATATTAAATGTAAAAATATAATTTTTAATAAAAGTTATTTTAAAGATAAAATATGAAATTGATATCAATATAAAATTTTAATACGAATATTTTCTCGCATAATTAATAATTCAATTTTAATATAAATATTCAATATGACTAAACAATTCAATAATATAAATAATATAAAATGTGAAATTTAATTTAATAATATAAATAGTAGATATAAATAAAATTATTGCTATTTATGTTTAGTGATTTTTTGGATAATTTTGATTTTTTATTTGAGGGTAAAAGGTGAGAAGTAAAAGTTTAGGGGAAATAAAAGTTTTGGGGAATAAAAGTTTGAGGAAAGTAAATAGGGAGTAAAATTTTGGAAGGAAAATATAAAAAAATTGGGGGATGGGTTTGGGGTAGATGGGGAGTGGGATGGGAAGGAGTAAAAGTTTTAGGGAAAAGTGGGAGGAGTAAAATTTAGGGGAAAATAAAAAGTTTTGAGGGTTTTTGGAGTAAAATTTTGAGAAAAGTAAATGGGAAAGTAAAATTTTGGTGGGAAATAGATTTTGGGTAGATTGGAGAGTTGGAATGGGAGGAGAATAAAAATTTTGAGGAAAAAGTGGGAAGGAGTACAAATTTTGAGGGAAAAGTAAAAATATTTGAGAGTTTGGAGTAAAAATATAAAATATTATATTTTAATATTCGAATTATTCGAGTTATTCGAATTCGAAAACTCAATTCGATTCGAACTCAAAATTTAAAAAAAAATTCGAGTTGACTCGAATAACTCGATTAACTCGAATAATTCGATTCGTTTAACTCGAAATTCAAATTTTTTTTAAAATTTTTCGAGTCGAATCGAATTTTGCTCACCCTTAATACTATATAAATGCGTCAAATATATCTCAATTATTAATACCATTCATTGACAAGACGTGCCATGCGCGGCCCGCAAGTGAAGAGAATATGTTGAAATGTTGTCAAAGTTCCGTTGATTAAATGCTGCACTCTTTTTGAGTTCTTCAATACAAAGCAACCTTTCAATTATATACATTAGAAAGAAAAAAAAAGTACATTCCATTAAAGCAGCCATCATATAATGGCTAAGGCCTAAAAGGAAGGGTGATAGCAAAATAGAAAATAACATTAGGAAATAAAAATAATAAAAAAATTTCACACTAAAAGAAAGAAAGGGCTTGAAAATCACATTTAGGGACGGACTTTACAAGAAGAGACACTGGAAATGGAGTCAAAATCTATGAAAATAATAGAGGTGTTGTCCTTTGTGCGCTGAGTTCTAGCCTCATTCAACATTACTTCAGCAATCTTGTCTGCCAAATTCTCCGTTTCTGTCGAATGTCTCTCCCTCGTCTACACAGTCAATTATAAGATCAGGTTAAAATATAAATTTGTTGTTTCGGTTTCAGGTCATTCAGGTTCGGTTATCGGTTTTTCAGGTCAAGTCATTTCTAATACGGGTAATTTCAGTTTTGAGTTGTTTCAGTCCCAGATCATTCGGATTTTAGATTCAGGTAATCTTTGGTTTGAATCTTTTCTGGATTCAGGTTGGGCAGGTTCAAGTTGCTGACTTTGTACGGTTAAATCGGGTAGGAAGATTCGGGTTAATCAAGTTGGGACCACAAGTCTAGAAACTGTATATTATATATAATGTTACAATAATAACAATAATACCTGTACAACTAATTGAATTGCCTTCTTAAAGCTAACAACATCCCACAATCCATCACTGCAATCAGTGCACAAATCAGATCCACATTTCAACAATGTCAAACAAAATGTCCAAATAATAAAAAGAGTCCAAACAAGAAAAACACGAGAAGGCTGGTTAGGAAAGGTAAATAAAACAAAAAGGTGTTAATGACAAGCCACAATGGATCATATTATGCGAGCTAAACCCAAAAATGTAGATAAAACATGGCTTTAGTGACAGATTATATTTACCTGGACTTGGAAGTTAATGTCTGTTGAGGGGAGGTCGACTTCTTCCAGAGAAATCTTTAAAGTGTCATCTATCGAAAGCCGACAGCTAAATCAAATGTTACCATGCTCCTCTCAAGCACTTGGACTCTCGCTAGAGTCGAGAGATAAAACCCCGACTAGGGACAAGACCAAACCATTGAAGGGTTAGTCGGCTCCCAACAAATGACATTTAAAAGACTTTTCCGGAAGGAGATGGCCTCTACTCAACAAATGCTCCCCTCAAGACGACCTATAAGCTATAGGTTGGGGGTTCAAACCCACCATAGGCAAACGTCCACATTTCCTTTGGTAGGTGATTATGCACTGATTTTGACAAGGCGTTCCTGCTCTATGAACCTATCGCCTCAGGCACTAGGGCTTTCTAGAGTCGGGAGACAACCCCAACTAGGGGACAATACCAACCCATAGAGAGGTCTGCTGGCTCCCAACGGATGACAATTAAAAAACTCCAAAACGAGTTGGCCTCCCCTCAATAATGTCTAATATGGATATCCTTTTGATATAGGTATGCTCAAAATATTTTTATGGGTTTTTCATATATTTGGAAGATCAATCCCTCTATACTAATGTACAAATCTATGTCAGACACAAATGCTTTAGGAAAAATGAAGAGTCCAGATAAAGTAGATGACAAAATACCACTACAACAGTGGCAATACATTTTAGCGTACAAAAATTCCCAACAGTGACAGATAAATAGAATCACCTTGCCAGTAGTGCAAATGCGCCACTTGATTTTTTGAGATGCACGACTTGACTTATATAAGGCTCGGAACTAAAGCGAGAATCTTGCTGTTTCACAAATTTGTCTCCAAGCATCCTAGCGAGGTTCAAACCTGAAATGGAATGGTCAAATATGCAAATGATGTACCTTAATTTTGTGATGCTGCTGAATCCTGACCGTAATGACTAGATGCAGAAATTTGCACTTACCACATAGCCGTGTTTCCCCATCTTTTAATGGTTCCCCTATTCCTTCAATTCGGAGTCTTTCAGAACAACTCATTACTTTATGGTCTTCAGTCATCTTTATCTGTTTACCGTCCATGCTGTCATTAAAATTGTATTGGGTCATAAGTACAATAACAGAAGCTATCATCATAATAACCATTTTGTTTTTAAATAGACGATGAGAAGATAAGAAAATTATACCAAAAAATAGAAAAATGGAGAGAATTCTGCACAAGGTAAGACAGAAATAAGATAGATTGACAGTACAAGAAGCATCCGGCAAAGCAATCAAACTACAATTGTCACTATTATCAGTACTTCAATATAAAGGCATGGTTAGATGAATCGAAGACTAGAATGACAGCAATTAAGGTATGTTTGGTTGAGTGGAAAAGAAGGATGAAAAGGGGGAATGAAAAAAATGGAAAGAAAATATACTTTGAATGTCTTTGGTAGGAATAAAAAGTGAGATAAAATAAAATAAAAGAGAGAATCATTTTCTATCATTTTTCCAATTGAAATGATAAGAGGCAAGAAAATGAGGTGAGTTCAAAATTACACATTTTTCCAAAGTTCCATTTTCTTTCCTCTTATTTTTCAACTCTACCAAGCAATGAATGAAAAAAATATACTTTTTCTTTCTATTTTCCCATTTTTCCTACCGAACACACATCAATGGAAAGAAAACATATATTTTCTACCTTTCTATTTTTCTACTCCAATTTTCCATATTTTCCATTTTCTTTCTATTCTACCTAGCAAAACCTTAGCACAAGTAGCTTCTAACATATGCCAATAGCTTTCTTTACGAATTGCTGAAAGCAACCCATCCTGTATTTTTAACTTTCAAATCACAATATTCCTAAGAATAGCAGACAACTAATTCTGAGTGAACCCATATTTTACACAATGGAATTTGATCGTAAAATAACAGTCACCTTACAGCTCCTACGAATTGGAATAATAAGAATAGAAACACTTACTTTATAAAACATGCAGAATCTCCAACATTTGCACATTGTGCAAAAAAGTTTTCATCAGCATCAGCCCAAACCAGAAGCAGTGTCGCTGTACAGCCCTGCAAGTAAAAAACAATGATGATATACAAAAAAACCAACTTGAACGAAGGCAGAAAAAAGGGTCCATAATTGAAAATAAACAATTAAATCTAGTGAAGACCAAAAGGCCACGAAAAGTCCAAAGAAGAGAAAATGCAATAGCTAGAATATTTATATTATTATTCAACAATAAAGAGTTCTAGCATAGTACAAACCATTACAAAAAGGGAAAGGATAAATACAACATACTAAGGCGTTCTATGCTACATGCAGTCATTTTCCTTAAAGTATCTAGGTCTGGTGCCTGCGTCGACACATTTGGACATGAGTATAGAGTATCATCTTCCAAGTATATTGAAAAACTTCGAAAAAGTTTAAGTACACTTGTGTTGGACACATATCCATATCTGATACCCCTGTGTCCAGGTTAACATAGAGGATATTAAGGTGCATTCCGGTGCACTATGAGAGATTAGCCAATGAAAGGGCAAACAGAACCGCAAAGTAAATAAGATAAAACAGGGGAAGGAAAAACCTCATAATAGTTATTCATAGAAGCTTCTGTCTGAGAGAATGCATCTCTGAGAACATCCGAGGCATCTTGTTCTGCCACAACCCTCTCTCTTTTTACAGAGTCCGTTAAACTGGTAGCAACCATCTCAGGCAGAATCCTAGACATCAAATTCTTCAAACTTTAGTAAAATAGTTCCTTAAAAATCAAAATAATGGCTAATAAAAGGCAGAATTACTAGTATTTTGTCCTATCAGAAACCTTAGATCTGAAATTCAAAGCTTCAGACTACAGGAGAAGAGCAATTCAGGCATTCAGTATGGAACTTGCCAATTTAGAAGAAGCACAAGACAACACAGAAGAACATGTATATACGTGTATCAAAGAGTACAAAAGAAAAGCAAACTCTAAAAAATATGAGGACAACATTAATTTTGTATAGCCATAACACTCCATCCGTGGATACGGTGGGAAAACAAGCACATTACTAGCCACAAACCCTGGCAAGAACACACTCAAGATGAGAACAAGGAGACTAACTTGCTTGCGGATTTAGCTGCACCAACGCCACCATGTCCATCACAGATACCAAAAACTCCAAACTGCAATATCAGCACAAAAAAAATATCGAATTCTGTTGCTTCTGGTAGAAGCAGAAAAATATCAACTAAAATATCAAAAATTGAAAACCTGATCAATGCCAGGAAGAGGCCAATGATAATAGCAAACATCTTCCATTGGAAGCTTCTTTCCTCCTCGACGCAATGACATAGGGTCTGAAGTCATACCAACTCCAAAAGGGACCAGACGCTCATTGTGGGATGAAATATGAACCTGTTACAGGAGAAAAATAAAAAAGCAATCAGTAAAAATAGCTTCAAATCCAATATGCCATGCATTACAAACAAAAATGGTCATATTATATGCACTGACCGCATAAAAGAAATTACTTAAACAACAAAAGAATCCATCAGAAAACTCAAGCAGTTAAGTGAACAATCATGTCCACAATCCCATTACCGTAAATGATCTTCTTATCGATTGGACAACAATCTATCTATCATAACTGATTTGCACCATTGCTGTTCAGTTCCTCAATTTCTCTTAGCAACATAGAAGAATAGTTATGGAACATAAGCAGATGAGAGTTCCTTGGGAATAAATAAAAATTTTCAACAAATAGAATTAAAAAAAAGTTAAATATTTTTAGAATGTCAAATGTATATATTGCCTGTTCTTAAAAGGTACTTAACATTAGTGATATGATCCTGAGTACAAAAAGGAAAGAAAGGAAGTCATTTCTAAACTCATGTTCCCAGATTACGACAATCTCATCAAACTGCTAAAATAAGATTTTACTAGTTTGCAAATACTCCAATATCCTGAAGAAGTGAATAAAGAGAAGATCTTGTTCATGCAAACTCCAATACATATAGATATATTACAATTTATCTAGAAAATTTGATATTTTTAAAAGCAAAAGTGCCAGAACTACAAGTAAATTGAAAAGCAGTTGACTTACATAAATGTTTGAGGTTGTGCCAACTGTTATTATGTCTCCACTTGCAAGTTCCACTGGGTCACCCCATAGCCTACTTCCAGGATCAGGATGATTAATTGGATGAGAATTCAACAGTGTTCCATTCAGGCTACCCATGTCCACCAGCTCCCATCTCAATTTCTATGAAGTTTGTACACATTTAAAACACTTAGTGAACCATACATACATAATGCAACAAAATGCAAATCATGTCATTATAAGGAGTTTACATTTAAATTCCAAGTTATCATTGCATGCTTTCCAGAAACCTCATAATCCTTCAATAATAAGTAACTTGGAGGAACTCTTCCAAGGGTCAATGGTAGCCTTGCAGTGCTTGTTGACAGCACAGAACAATGAAGTCCACAAGAAGGACCCGAGACAACCTGAAGAGAGAGGCAACTTCCTGCACTTCTAACAGAAAGATATAATTACATGCTTCACATATTCAGTCTAATAGAAATAGACCAACATATTAATCTCCTTATAGAAAAGGAAAATTACTTTGATCATTGATAGCGTCGGTGTTGGGCACAGACTCTTGTGGTCTATCATTTTCCGTGCCAAATCTCAAGTTTTGACTTTGGTTTTCTGGTCTACCATGTTTTTGCAGTTCAACTAAGTGCTCTGTCACCACTCGACGCTTTACTGTCTGACCAACCAAAATACCATCTAAAGGATCAGATACATCTCCAACCACGCTATCACCTGTACAGAGCAAAACATTAGCATTCGTGGCTGCCTAAGCCGAATAATCATAAGTATAAAGAGAAAATTAACAAAAGATGGAGGCATAAAAGTTAATACCCAGAGCCAAACGGCGAGATGCAGAGGAAAGCCGTTGTTTGTGAACAAGTCCCTGAGTACGAGGTGGCCGCAGAAGAGCTGCATTTAGGTGACACTCTCCATCTAAATCATAGTTTCTTGTCAAATTGTTGCTTTGATCTTGAGCCAGATCTACATCATTTGATACAAGAGGTCTCTCCAACTCACCAACCTGGTATAAATGTAAACTGTCAAACATATGACGACCATAAGAGTTTCAAACAGAAACAAACCATAAAAGTTTCTGGGTTTTTCCTTCTTTTTTTTTTTTTTTTTTTGGGGGGGGGGTGGACTAAACAGAAAGAAAATAATAACTATACACAAATGTTATCACAAGTTTCAGATTTAGATGAAGAAAAACTCGGCAAGTTTAAAGAAAGATCCGAAGTCTTCCTTCCATAACATGCACTTTGTGTTTGGATTGATAGGAGAAAAGTTAAAGAGAAACAGAGAGAAATCAACTAAAGTGAAATTTAATTTCAATAAAGTTGTGTTTTGATATATGACAGAAGAAATGAAGAAGATGATGAGTAAATTATATGATATCAGGATTGTTGCTCCATCTTTTACTTAAATAAGAGGATATAATTGGAAAATCAGTCTATTGGCTGGTTGGTCTCATTACTTCCAATCCAAATTTCTCACTTACTGAGAGTTTAAAATGAATTATAAGATAAATTGTAAATGAAAATGAAATTAACCACTTTTCTCTTCTTGCCAGCTTTTGCATCCAAGCAATTGAAATCAACAAAGGACTTGATGGAAAGTGTGGAATGTCACTTCTTAAAACTAATGTTTGATAAAAAATTTATTCGTTCTATTGAAAAGGAAAAACACAAATCCTAAACAACCATAATGGATGCATATATATTTCTAAAAACGATAACTTAAAAAGTACCCTTAGGATAGGGATTTATTCTTAGCAAATACGCATTAAGTGGTCAGTTATTGTCAAGAAACTCAGAATAAATGTCATGGATCTCTGAGCATATTACCTACCATATTAAATCCACCAAATTACTTGCCATAACTGATATTCATTGTTGAAATCTACAATTTCAAGACAGCTGGTGAAAAAGAGTACATATCAAACGTCATATCCAGTACTCAAGAATCAAATTGATATTTCAAACAACTAATATAAAACAGATAACATTTTACACATCAATCATCTTTTGATCCACTTGAAAAGTGGATACTCCTCTAACATCAATATAAAATCTACGAACAGGCTGCATTGACTCATTGCACACAAAGTAGATAACATATGAATCAACCTAATAACCTTCTAGAAAATCAATCTCAAAATCAACTTGCAAGAAAAAAAATTGTAACCACCAAAAATCATCAAATATGTATTAACAAATAAGACCTCAAAAAAAAAATCCAGCTCTACCTAAGCTCAAAAGGAATGATCCGCAATCTCGAATTTACAATCATACAAAAACAATGCTGATGAAATAACTAATGAGATTTCTCTTAAGATCTAAAGAAAACTTTGCGTCAGAAAAAATGAAATAAATCTTTTGATCCGCTTGAAAACCATATACTCCTCTAACATCAATATAAAATCTACGAATAGGCCGCATTGATTCATTGCACATGAAACAGCTAATATACGAATCAACCTAATGAATTTCCAGCAAATCAGTCTCGAAATCAACATTTTTAAAAAAAAAAATTGTAACTACCAGAAATCATCAAAAATGCATATTAACAAAAAAGACCTCAAAGAAAAATACAAATCCAGTTCCACCTAAGCTCAAAAGGCGATGATCCGCAATCTCGAATTTACAATCATTAAAAATGAAATAGATTTCTCTTACGATCCAAAGAAATAACACTTCGCGTCATAAAAAATTAACAAAAAAAAGGGGAAAAAAAAAAGAAGGGAAGATGATATTGAGGATGGAAATGAACGGAGAGAAGAAGGTGTACCTTGATAGCGCGACAGCGAGAGGGGTAGGAGATGAAGCGCCATGGTTTGAAGGCGAAGACGACGACGACGACGACGACGACGATGATGATGATGATAAGGATCAACATAAGGAGAAGGAGGGTGAAAACGACAATGCTTTGTAGCATCGCCATCGTCGTCTCGCGCTCTCTCTCATCATAGATTTCGGATTGGGCTTCCCTCTTGGCGTGAACCTCGCTTTGAATTGGTCGCCTCCTACCTCACTGCCTCCAATTTCTTTTTCCTTTAATTGTGTTTTTTTCCCCTGATCGTCTGTAATAAAAATTTATCCAATTGATATATTTTATGAATTATTTATCAATATGGTTTTTTTCCCCACAAACGTTTGTATTTGGATAGGACTGGCTTTTTTTTTCTTTTTTTTTTTTCAGGTTTATGCAAAAAAAAAAAAAGTTAAGCTTGAGCTCGATATTTTACTTGAGATTGATCCAACATATATTTTAAATTTGAACTGGATTAATTTCGTTTACTAATTTTATATTTAAGCTCAAATAAGTTTTAACTCAAAATTTAAGCCTAAAATTAATTATATTTATTAACCGCATTAATATAATTTAAAAATATAAAAAAGTAACTCAATCAATATTTAAAATTTGAGTTTGGCTCAATAATTATTTGAAGATTATTACATCTAATGATCTATTATGCAAAAATAAAGGTAAAATTAATTTGATAAACTTACAAGATCATTTATTATGGAATCGGTTTTGATTTATTGGTACGAGACAATATTGCATGACGAAAATTGTCCATGTAACACCCTCTACCCGTATCCGTTGCCAGAATATGGTACTAGGCATTACCGGAGTTTACTGAATATTTTTGAATAATTCCGAGTCATTTATTATTTATATTCTGAAAATAATCATAACATCTCTCTATTGGGTCCTCAAAGCCCAAAACATACATTAGGAACCAACCGAGATTAAATTGAGATTATAGAGAATTCTTCGCAAAATCTTAAAATTTTCCTACATTGGTTAGCGTGCTTTAATATTAACAATTATTATTATTATTATTATTATTATTATTATTTTGACATGTCTCACTTGAATTTATTACTTATCCTAATATACATAATTTTCCTTATAAAATGTATCAAAGATAGTCTTATATTTACATGTCATGATCCATATCGTTTTCTTGCTATTTATTCATAAATATAAATTATTCAATTTATTATAACAATATTTCATGTACCATCATTTTCATGAGATTAGTATATATTTGTTCTAGCAGAGTTCATAATCTTGAATATGCACAATTATCTAACAAATTTCACATACATATATTTTCCATGTCATATTTCAATATATCAAATAATTATTATTTCTATGTATTTCAAGTTTAATTTCATGATTTCAAGTACTTTCCATTTTCTATATTTATCCCGTTGAATTTCGAAATTTCGATGGATTTTTCCAAGAGTACACTTATAGTGTACAATTACGGTCCATCAATTGCATACACATATGGGTACACCCTTTCCAGAGAGCACACTCATGAACCTCATCCTTACAATGGGATTACCATTCCAGCTAAATCCTCAGAAGAAAGCACACTCATGAACCTCATTTCTTACAATGAGGATTACAGTCCAAGCTAAATCCCTGTAACATATGCTCAAAGAGTATTGTCGGGATTACCACCAAAGCTAAATCCTCGCAACGACAATTACTCTAATGAGCTTGGATCCAATTACTAGTCCAAGCTAAATTCAGATCCTAATTGGATTACCCGTCCAAGCTAAATCCTTTTTCACATATTCTTCTGGAGGGCTATATCAGGATCACCGTCCGAGCTAGATCCTTTTCACACATATTCTTGGAGGGCTATATCGGGATCATCCGTCAGGCTAGATCCTTTTAATCAATTCCTTTTCGAGATCCATCGAATTTTCCTTTCATTCAACCAGATTTATTTTCCATTTTCATCAAGAATATCAATGCTTCATCAATTATCATACAATGAATATCCAAATTATATTCATATCAATAAGAATATATTTCAAGTATTTAAGAATATAATTCAAGTTACACGAATTTATCTCATTGCTTGTTCATGTTTATAGTTTCACAAATCCGATGACTTTTCTTTTCCACGTTCAAGTCTTGTATTTGAGTTATCCAGATTTTTATGAATAAATTTGATCATCATTTTCATTCATCTCAGATTCTGATACATTTAATTAATGCTTTAGGTAAAAATTACCATTTTACCCTAAGCTTTTAATTAATGACGATTTCATCATTAGGTTCGAAAAATAAAATTCTTGTAATTTAATCCTTGTTTCAAGCCTAATTATTCTCATATATATTGATAACAGCCCATGAATTCTATGAAATATCAAAATTTTCCATAATTTCAACATTTTCAATTTAATCCCTAAAACATATTTTCACCCAATCTTGATCTAAATTAATAATTTCATTCAATTTTATAATTTAAGTAATAAAATAATCCATTTCATGCAATTTGGTCATTTCTTGACATTTTTACAAAATTACCCATAAAGTTTTACTTTTATTCAATTTAGTCCCTAAGCTTAGAACATGCAAATTAGGCATGCTAGTTGAATATTCATATATATTTTCCTCCTCCACCTCTCCATTCAACAACCTTAATTTATATAACATGTTTACAAGTAACATTATCTATGATTTCACTATTTATTCATAAATTTATTCAAAGCTGTCTATTTGCGTCATAGTCACTAAATTATTTATATCTTGAGCTACAGAATTTCAATTTAAGATCTGCTAATTTTCCCTGAAACTAGACTCACATATATTCTTACCATAAAATTTCAAAATTTTTGGTTTATCCAATAAGTACAGTTTATTCTTTAAATTTACCTCTATTCTGATGTCTGACAGTTCCGACCCTTCTTCACTAAAAATTAATTATCTCCTCATACGGGATTCAGATGATGTTCCCATTTGTTTTTCTTGAAAATATAATCATTCAGGATTTTAAAAATATAAATTTAAGCCCCTAATTATTTTTTTAAAATTTTTTATGATTTTACAAAGTCAGAACAGGAGAACCCGAAATCATTCTGACCTTGCCTAACAAAACCTATTATATCTCGTAATTTAAAATTCCATTACTTACAAAGTTTATTCTATAATAAACTAGACTCAATAATTTTTAATTCCATATTTTATTAATCCTCTAATTCGATTTTTACAATTTTTGGTGATTTTCTAAAGTTAGACTACTACTGCTGTCCAAAAATGTTTTAGTGCAAAATATTAATTACCAAGTTTATAACACCTTTATTTCCTTTCTCTACAATATTTCCCATCACTTTCTCTTATTTTTCTTCACTAACATATCAAGAACATAAAACCTTATATAAGAAAACTTTACATTAACATCATTTCCATGCTTTTTCCACAATATCAAACTTAAAAATATATTGAAAACTTGATGTTCTTACCTTGTTTTATTGATTTCAATCTTTAACTTGATTTTCTCTCTCCTCCAGCTTCTATTTCTTGAATCTAACTTGATACTTTTGTTCCCCATAGTCTCCTTGTCATCTTTCTCTCTTGATGGCTATAGAAATTCTTTTGAATTTTAAGTGAAAATGGTGAATTTTTGTGAAAGGACCAATTTGTAAAGAAAATAAAACTTTTCTTTCTCTTCTTCTCACGTTGGTTTGCATGGGAAAGAGATGATAAAATTCATCATATTTCCTTCCTTATATACTACATAAATAATAATAAAATAATAATAAATAATAAAATATCTCATCAAAATATTAATAAAATAATATTTATTTAATTAAATAATTATAAAATATCATCAACATCATCATTACTTTCTAGATTTCTCTCTCTTCCAATTGACCATTTTGCCCTTTGTGATCTTTAAAATTCCATCCTTGAATCATCACATAATTTGGTAAAATTATGATTTAGTCCCTCATAATTCTTTACCTATTCAATTTGGTCCTAATTCATCCATTTTCCTTAGTTTCTAGATCATTCCACCATTAAAATATTTTCACTATTGGTCCTTCAACTTTTTCATATTTCACTTTAACCCCTCAAGTTTTGAATATTTACTCTTAGGCAACAAAACTTTTCTCACTTTTACCATTTGGTCCTTTCTTGAATTAATATATCATAATATACTTCTCAATGTTGTCGTAACTCCAAAATTTTCCTTTTTGTCGCTTTTTTTCCTTATTTTACTATATCAAAGATAATATTTTACTGTAAAAATTTTCGGGTATTACAGTCCACTTTTCACTACCTAAATTGTAATGGCCTAAATTCAAGGTTATCGGAACAATGGTTTCGTAACCATAAATCCGATTTAAAGAGAAATTTATTTTAATATTTTGCATGAATATTTATATGATAGGAAAATCGTATTAAAATATCAATAGAAAAATTTTACCGATTTAGTGGTTGTTAGAAAAGGAATTATTGAAGGAATTGGGTAAAACAAGGTATCGAGACCTTGATCTCATAAAATTGAGTAGGAAATATTTTTATAAGTATTTATAAAATGTTAGTAATGTGGTATTAAAATTTCGTTAGAAAATTTTAACGCTTGAGTATGTAATTAAATGAAAAGGACTAAATTGTATCAAATACAAAACTATGAAAAATAATTAAATAGTTTAAATGATAAAAGAAAGAGGGCTTAAAAGGAAAATAGACCCAAGATCTATTTGGGCTGGACGACAAGGGTATGAAATCAGCAAGAAAATAAGGAGAATTAAGGCCAAAATTAGAATATTGCAAAATTTACTTAATAAAGCTAGGACTAAAGTGGAATTATCTAGATTTCTCTTTATTTTTCTGCATTCTCATAAGCAAAACCATAGAAGGGTTTCCTTAATCTGGTTTTTCATATTTTTACTGCAAGTAAGTTAATCCTTGCCTATTTCTTGTAATTTTTGTGTTTTTAAGACTTTTACAACTAGGTCCTACTATTAAATCCATTAGTTTTTGATTTCATGGATGAAATTGAAAGTTACCATGGTTGAGTGCTGTAATTTTATGATAAATTAGCATGAAATTTAAGCTTTAAATTGTTTATGAGATGATTTTATTAGGTAATTCCAATAGAAATTGATTTTAGGATCTAAATTTTGAAAATATTTGGAATTAAAGTCTATTACTTAAATTCTGATTTCCAAAGGTTATAAAGTAGTTTAAAGTGATATAATAAAGTTTTAATTGAGAGAAATCAGCTCAATTGAGAAGTTAATTGAGTAGGGATGAAATTATCATTTATTGAAAGCTTAGGGGGAAATTGGTAATAAGCAGTTTGCACTAAAACAGTTTTGGACAGCAGCAATAGACTAACTTTGAAAAATCACCATAAATTGTAGAAATCGAATTAGAAAATGAAAAAAATATGAAATTAAATCTTATTGAGTCTAGTTTCTCATAGAAGAAACGGTGTAAGCAATGGATATGTAAATCATGAGATATAATAAATTTTGTGAGACAAGGTCAGAATGAATTTGGGTTCCCTGTTTTAACTTTAGAAAATCATCAAAATTGTATAAAAATAATTAGGGCTTAAATTTATATGTTTAGAATTCTTAATGAGTCTATTTTCAATAGAAATAAACGGAACATCATCCGAAACCTTTATGAAGAGATAATTAATTTTAGTGAAGAAGGGTCAGAACTGTCAAACAGCAGAACAGTGGTGACTTTAAAGAATAAACTGTACTTATTGGCTAAACCAAAATTTTGAAAATTTTATGGGAAGAAGATATGTGAGTCTAGTTTTAGGAAATTAACGGATCTAAATTTTAAGTTCTGTAGCTCAAGATAAAAATAATTTAGTGACTATGACTCAAGTAGACAGTTTTGAATGAACTAAAAATAATAATAGAATTATAGAAAATGGTACATATGAACATGAAATGTATTGAATTGATGATTGAATTTATTTATTTAGATCCAGAAAACTCAAATACTGAAGCTAGATCGAGGAAAGGAAAAGTCTCGGATTAGTAGTTTTTGTATACGAACTAGTATCGAGGTAAGTTCATGTAACTTGAATTATCTTCTTAAATGCTTGAAATGTATGTTATTGATATGGATATAATTTGAATGTTCATTGTATGAAAATTGATGAAACATTGATATATTTGATAAAAGGGAAGAGATCCGGTTGAATGAAAGGAAAATTCGATGGATCTCGAAAAGGAATTGACGGTAAAAAGATCTAGCCGGATGGGTGATCCTATCTTGATATAGCCTCCAAGAATATGTGGAAAATGGATTTAGCCGGACGGTAATCCGAATTGGGGTCTCAATTTAGCTTTGGATGGTAATTCAGATCAAGCTCATTAGAGTAATTGTCGTTGTGGGATTTAGCCTCGACCGGTAATCCCGACAATACTCTATGAGTTTATATTATGTGATTTAACTCGACCGTAATCCATTGTAAGGATGAGGTTCATGGAGTGTGCTCTCTAAAATGGAAATGTGCGCACATGAATATGAATTGACGGGTTCAATTTGTACACTAAAGTGTACCTCGAAAATCCATCGACATTTCGAGTAATTTAACGGATAAATATAAAAAAAATATTAAAGAAATGGAAATCATGGTATTGATGAGCTCATCAATCATGGAATATATTATTGATACATGGAAATTATTGAACTAACTTGAATGTTGAGCTTGTGTATGTTAGGGTAATAATGCATTGAATGGATATATGAATGTTTATTGCATTGTATTGAAAATGTTAGGTAAGTATAATTCTTGTTACATGGATTTACTAAGCACAAAGTGCTTACCTGCTTCCTTTTCCTCTTTTGTAGTGTTAAGAGCTCGGAGGTCGGATTCTAAGGAGATACATCACACTATCGACCTCAAGATTTCGGTATATAAAGAAACTTTATTTTGGAAATCAATGGCATGTATAAGCTAATAAAGTAATGTTAATATAAAATGAATGTAAGGTCAGCCATTGATATGGCTAGCAAACATTGGCTTGGTATGTGTTGATGTTATCTTATAAATATGCATGAATCTATTTTGAAAATTTGTTGAATTGGATTGGTTGATGTGGATTGGTCTCGGTTTAAAATTTGCAGGGAAGGTTAGATATTTATAAAAGGGCTATATAAAAAAAAATCGTAAACTCTGGTAATGCCTTGTACCCTATTCTGACAACGAATACGGGTAGGGGGTGTTACATAAATTCTTCATAATGTAGGGAAACTTGAATATTAATGCAGAGGCGAAGTTAGAAGAATTTTTTAGGGGTCGATAAAATTTTAATTTTTTATAGTTTATATTTTTATAATTTGTAAAGGATTAAATCAAAATTTTATAATTTTAGGAGGGCCAAAGTGTAACTTTACCTTTACTAATTAAAAATTTTTAAAAAATTCTAAAGGTCAAAATTGTAATTTTATATTTTAGGGGGGCCGGGGCCCATGCCACCCCCTAGCTACGCCCCTGTATTAATGGATTTGGGTTTTAATCCATTATGGGCGAACCCAGTTTAATATTTTTAACATTATTGAGTTGAGTTCGAATTTTTTTAAGTTAAACTCAAGTAATTTGTATATACCGATGTCTCATTTACACTTCTAACTGAGTTTTGTCATAAAAAGTGAGTGTAAATATCTTATTTAATATCAACTCAAACCTAACCCGACTCATTACCATATCTAATTGTGATTGTTTCGCAATTTTTTAAAAGCACAAAGTTAGATACAAGTGTTTGTTCTCTCTTAGCATGTTTTCCCATCGAGGCGTTAGTTGCCTAGGTGTCTTGTGGCTTACCCTTGTGTAAATGAAATACTCATGTTTGTGAGTTATTCAAGATTTATTCGAAAAAATTTAAATTTGATATAATAATTATTGAGTTGAGATCAAATTATCAATTGAGTCAAATTCAAGTCTAGTAATATTTAACTTGAATAGTTCACGATTCTTATTGAGTTTTTTTTATATTTTTATATTATTAAATTACGATATTATCCTTAATATATTATTAACCTTAAATACAAAATTGATAAACAAGCTCAACCGAACTCAAGCTTAAAATAAATGTTTGATTGAATATAAACAAAATTAAGTAAAATTTAACTCATATTTTAAATTTAATTAACTTTAAATAATAGTTCATTTTAAAAGTGTTTTTAAACCAAAAGCATCGATAAATATAATATATAAAAAAATTGAAAATGTTAGCTTTTGGCATGTAATCATTTATTTATTTTAATTACAAATTATAAATATAATATATATTCAAATTAAATTTACAAATAATTTATATTAATTATTTAAAATATATTTAAAATTATATTAATATATGAGAAATTGTAATATAACTTAAATTACATATTTGTTAATAGGTTAAAATATATTATAATTCTTCGTATTTTCACAAATTTAAAATATAATCTCCATACTTTTATTTTTAAAAATTTAGTCTATTTATTTTTAAATTTTAAAATTCAGGTACAATTGCTAGATAATGTATTATCTTGAATTTGTTATAATGTTATAACGAATCTTTCTTTTGTTTTTTATTATATTCTTATTAGATTTAGATTGATAAAACCGAACAATCAAATAAAATTAAACTCAAATTTTACTGATAAAATTATTTTATTAAATTTAAATTTATTACAATATCTTAAAAGTAAAAAAAATAAATTTTAAATATAAGGAAAATACTATTTTAACCATGTCCATATCAAAATAATATCTGTACTATAATCCAGTGGCAGTATCACCCCATACACACCAAAAGGGACCGAAGAAGATGGCGTAAGCCAAGAGGCCATACCGTTTATTTACTTTTTCCTAGGTTAAAATATGATATAAGTACTTGTATTATCCGTAAATTTAGAATTTAATTTATATATATATTTTAAAAATTTAGTGTATTTATTTTTATATTTTAAAATTTAGGTTCAACTATTAAGATTATTAAAATTATTTTATTAAATTTAATATTATTATAATATTATTTTTAAGTTATATGGCTATTAAGTAAGTATTTTTTTTATTTCAAAATGTCACACTAATAAATTTAAGAAAAATTGACAATATTAAAATTGGACCTGAATTTTGAATATTAAAGGATAAATTCCATAAAATAAATATTAGGGACTAAATTCAAAAGTTGTGAAACTTATAAAGACTTGTGCCATATTTTAACCTTTTCTATTAAGTAGAATCAAAGATAGGAGATAAAAAGACATGAAAAGTGGTCAAATTTTGCTATTAGTTCCTATACTTTGCACAAACTATGGATTTAATTTTTGTATTTTAATGTGATACGTTTTACTCTCTCTAGTTTTGGAATTAGTCAATTTTAATCTTTATATTTTACGAATTTCAATATTTTAGTTCTGACCCACAGTAGTGGCTAAATTTGTTTAATTAAATTTTTCTATTAATCTTGTACTATATGTAAAGTTGTAGGTTTTTCGTATTTTTCAATTGGATCAAACTTAGTCCTTACAATTTTTTAATTTCAAAATTTTATTATTGACACAAACGACAACTATCAAATTTATTAATTGACTTTTTATTAAAGTATTACGTAGATAACATAATGTTGCATGATGAATAATATATTCGCCACCTCAACATTTGGAAGTAATCTAACTTATTGAATTTAACATATATTGTTTAGTCCGATTGGACTTTCAAAATTCGAAAAATATAAAGATTAAAAATGATCAAATTAAAGTACAAAGACTATATCCACAATTTATATATAATACAAGGACTGGTAACAAAATTTAACCTTGGTAAGCAGAATCAAAGTTGGGAGAAAAACACACACACACACACAAAAGGCATAAAAAATTAGCCTCCATTTCTCCCTTCATTTTCCCAAAACTTCCTTCTCAACATCTTTCTTTCTTTTACTATTGAACAACTTGGAACTCTGTATAAATCCATATCCATCTTCCCAAAATCTTGAATTTCATACTCTCTCTTCTTTTTTTTTTTTCCAATTGAAAAAGAAAAGAGCTGTACAAATTTTGATGCTAAGAAGATAGAGCTAAAAACGATGGCGTTTGATCTAGAATCTTTGGCAGAGGCAACATCAGGAGCCATTGGAGCTCTTGTCAGCACCTCCATTTTATACCCACTTGATACTTGTAAAACCAAGTATCAAGCTGAAGTTAGAGCTCACCATCAACAAAAATACAGGTCCATTGTTTTAGATTTTTTTTTTCTTTGTTTTCGGGTCCCACCTGAAAATTTTTGGATATTTTGATTCACTACCTTTTTTTTTAAATGGTTGTTTGGGATTTTATTGGAAGACTAAATGATTTAGAATTGGGAAGTTTAATTTTTTGAGAATTTTTTATTTGGGTTTGACTTGTTTTCAGTAATTTAATCATAATTTGTTGCAGTTCTAGAATTAAAGAGCTGCTTTGATTTGGTGTTTTGATATATATGCATTGCTTCATACAGGAACACTGCTGATGTTTTGTGGGAAGCTATAGCTGACGGTCAAGTTCTTTCATTGTACCAAGGTCTTGGGACCAAAAATTTGCAGTCTTTTATTTCACAGTTCATCTATTTTTATGGATATAGCTTCTTTAAAAGGCTGTACTTGAAGAAAACTGGAAACAAGACTATTGGGACTAAAGCAAATTTGATTGTTGGTGTTGCTGCTGGGGCATGTACTGTTATAATTACACAGGTACTGATGTTTTGATTGTTGTGTATATGTGTATATATATAGGCATATGTATGTATGTATGATCAGAACATTACTTGGGAGTTTGGTTTGCATGTGGGCCATTTAAGAACTTTGTATTGTTAGTTTCACTAATAGAACTGTGATAACCATGTAATGAATCTTAAACATTGCTTTCTTTTGGAAACTAGAAGTAGAAACTTGTTCGTTTAGCTGCCAATGAGGCCTGGTTGTGGTGGCAAAGATTGAGGCCTTGAGTGCCCAAGTTCGAGTGCCACCTTGTGAAAATTATGTGTAAGCTAACTAGCTAGTTAGTTTGAGTTGAATTAAGTTATTCAGTTCAGTGCTTGTAATGATTGATTCTTATCGGAATTGTTGATATAATTAGTTAGTTGTAACTTCAAAAAGGGCCAAAAAAGTCTTGTTTGTTTAGCTAGAAAAAGGACTTAATCCTTGAAAAAATCAATCCATTCACATTTTGTTGAATTCAAAAGGAAAATGATACATGGCTATCATCCATAATAGATTCTTTAGCTACAATGTATGGGAATTCTTATTTCCATGCAAGCTTCCATATCCTCCTTGTATGTTTTATGGTTCCCTTACCATGCCTAATGAGCATCCCAATTTTGTGTTACTATTGAATATTGGGATCTAACTTTAATATACACCAGCCCTTGGATACAGCATCCTCAAGAATGCAGACAAGCAAATTCGGGAAATCCAAAGGACTTTGGAAGTTGCTTTCGGAGAGCTCTTTGAGTGAAGCATTTGATGCTCTTGGCATATCTCTTCTCCTCACTACAAATCCATCTATTCAGGTACTTGACCATGCCTTCTGCAAATAGGGTTGTATTAATAGCAAGTATATTGGGTGTAGTTGAATTGTAAATCGATTTCAAGATCCCAAATCTCGTATCGTTTTACTATCATTTTGTTTTCAGTTGATGGGAAAAATTAGGATATGACATTACAATGTCTTAAAACTTAATTTTCTGCAGTATACTGCATTTGATCAATTGAAACAAAGGCTACTTAAGAAGCAGCTAAAGGAGAAAACCAGTACAAACTCATCCCCCGAGGCTCTTTCAGCTTTCTCTGCATTTGTACTCGGTGCAGTCGCAAAGTGTATCGCAACTTTCGTGACTTACCCTGCTATAAGGTACTTTGTCAATTCTATCTGGCATCCTCTAGCATGATGTCGAACTGGATAATGTAGACCTTCTTTCCTTGGCAGGTGTAAGATCACGATTCAGGCTGCAGACTTGGATGACAACAATGAAACCGAGGAAGCTGAACCAAAAAAACAAAAGACGGTTTCAGGCGCACTCTATACAATATGGAAAAGGGAAGGGCTGCTCGGTTTTTACAAAGGAATAGAAGCACAAATCTTGAAGACCGTTCTAAGCTCGGCATTGCTTCTAATGATAAAGGAGAAGATCTCAAAGACCGCATGGGTCTTATTGCTTGCACTTAGAAGGTATCTTTTTATGACCCAAACTAGATTAAAGAGTGCTTAGTGAAACTTTTTTAAAGATTCATGTTTCAACAACAATAAGTTGTTCTAAACAGTACAATTGTTTAAAGATTGTAAGCAGCATGGAAGTAAATTTCGTTTTCTAGATAGCTTCAACTTGGATTATTTTCGATTTTACGATCATTTATCAAGTTATATACCTACGTTCGAGTACCATCAATGTAAACCATGTTTAATCGCGTGTTGAATTAGTTTTACGAATTAATTATTCAATTTAGAGCTTATATACCTATGTTCGAGTACCATCTATGCAAACCATGTTTAATAGTGAGTCGAGTTAGTTTTACGAATTACTTATTCAGTTCAGTGCTTTATAAGTTGTAACTTTGGCAAATATTCTTTTTGAAATTTCAGCGTGAGCTTCCTTGTGCATCCAAGGATAGCTTTTAGTGCAAGTAATTATAACTTTTAAATTCATAATCAAGAATTTGAGGGTACCTCAGTAAAAGTACTATAGAGGCCCTTATACTAGAAGTCAGATTGTATTTTGTCCTCTCTACTCAAAAAATGAGAAAATTAATACATGTACCTTAAATCTAAGAGCAAATTTATCATTCTATTAAAAATTAGTTTTTGTACGACAATAAGCAATATATGTGGCATGCCGCATGTCTCTATCTTATTGTTTTGTCAGTCATGCTAGTTTTTAATAGTACAAATGAGTGAAAATTTTAAATGAAATTACCAGTTTGCTTTTTGATTTAGGGTGCAAAGATTAATTTGCCTATTTTTTGAGTAGTGAGTAAAATGTAATCTAATTCCTAGTACAAGAACCTCTATGATACTTTTACCTAGTATATGAGTATACCACATCTAATGGAGAAGGATTGATGAAAATGATTTATGCCATCTCAGATCCTTTTCAATAGTTTTATGTCACATCGAGATTTTCATCTTGAATTTAAGGATTTTAATTTAGATTTGAAAGAAAGATTGATGAAAATGTCACGTCATCGTATCTTTTCAATAGATTTATACATCATCATTTTATCCCAATTTTAACATTTTATTCGAAAAAATTAAATCCAAAATAAAATCTTGAAATTCAAGATAAAATGCTAAAATTCAACATAAAAAATGATTTGGCATAAATCTATTAAAAGGATATGATGACGTACGTCATCGTTTATCAATCTTTTTCTAAATTTAATTTTTTTCAAGATGAAAATTCTAAAATTTAAGATGAAAATATTGATGTGACATAAAATTATTGGAATGGTATACAGATGACATAGCCTCACTGTTTGATACAATCCTTTCTCCATCTAATGTTGATGATTTTGTGAGAAGTTTTTGGTAATAAAAACTTTTTTCGGATATAAACTTGAAATAACTCAAGACCAAAAGATTCGAACAAAAAATGATGTCAAAACTTTGTACGAACTCGAAATAACTTAAAATTGAAAATATCCAAGTGTAAAACACGTACAAACCTGAAAATATCTCATATTGTTAACCGGACAAAACCCACAGCGAAAACAATAAGAAATTACCTATCTAACCCGGAAGCAAATGAAAATTTTCCCAAAAAGGGAAAAAAATAATCCAAGCTTATTAGTACATGAAAACATATGATTTTTGTGGTCTTTAGAGGGTTAGCTGCTCATAACATGTAGAAAGTAGCCATGAGGAGCAATAGAAGGTGATAAATTATGATTATCTCGGAAACTGAATTGGCCGCACTAGTAGTAGCAGTAGTAGTAGCCGTAGCGTAGTTTCCTTCAGCTGTATTGGTTGTTAGGACAACAACAATCCAGTCTCCTTCGGAACCGATCCCGATTCCTGTATACATGGTTTCATTGAGGTTTTCGGAGTATTGAGACTGCGTAAAATTAGTGAGCACAAGACTCGGAGCCAGGTTCGGAACACAAGCAGGCATTACTGCTCCGTCCCTTGTGACGGAAACGTTCAAATGGCATTTGGTTAAAAGGTTTGGATAGTTGGCAAACTGTGGTTCGGTGCCTGGGACTGTATTGGCGCCTGTGGAGTTTGTGCAAGGTTGGTTCTTGAATTCTTCGGCTAGTTCATCGGCAAGGCACTCAGCGTTCTCATTTGTTGTTAGGCTTGTCAAGTTTAACGAAGCTCGGTAACTGTTGATGCCTTTAAGAAGATCATCTTCCTCATCTGTTGATTGTCGAGATGAAATCCGATGATTAGATACGTATTGCAGATGCTAACAAAGTAAATGCAAGACAGTGCAACTCATGAAGTTACTAAAAAATCGAACCGATTAACCCATAACATGGCCAGTCATGTTACAGTATAGGAGAAAAACGTTTCTTATATCAACACGATTCATTCAACTTCACAAACACTTTCCTCCTGAACAACATCTTAGAATGCGAGAACTAGTAACTGTTTTCTGCAGTCAGAGAGTAACACGAAAGCTTCCAGTTCCAAGAGGGAACTGAAGGACTGACAATCTCAAACCCGGATTCTAGCAATATGGCAACACACAACATACTTTTACACGAATCAATAGATAGTAACTGAGAGAACAATAATAGCAGAACAGACCTTCCGAAGACTAACATACACATCAATTATGGCAAAACAAAAACAAGTTCAATCTAGGAGATCTGCTCGAGATCCTTCGTCTGGGGGCCTATATGAACCCCAATTTGCTAGTTCATGTTAGCCTATTTCTGATTAGGAGCTCTCTTCGACAAGCTCCATATACATATATCGTAAATCAAAGGTTCATTACAAGGTAAGAATCATAACAAGGGCAAGACATTATCGATCGAAGTAGGTTTGCCCGTGAACCGCCGGAAATACAATCCATAACTCTTAACATACTTCAGTTTCAGACGAAACAGGAGAGCTATAAAGATGATGCCGATAATTACCTTGCGGTTGTTCTCATTAGCTAGATTTTCTCACTGACCGGACATACCCAAAACGGCATTACAAGCTGTGAATGTAAATACTTGAACCTATTACCTCAAATCTTCTTTTAAGGGACTGAGATAACACTAAGTATGAACTTCCACAAGTTGCTAAGCCAGTAAATTTCTAACAAAGCTCTAATGCCGGATCTATTCAATGTCGATATAGATCAAGTTTGTCATGTAACTTTATGTTCTAATCCGACCAAAAACAAGAAACAAGTAACAATGACAAGCAGGATGAATTGCAACTATCCATGTTCTTCAAACAACAAAAGACCAAAAAGAAAGGCTATAACAGAACATCAATTGAAACATGCATCCAAATGGGTTCATAAATATGGATTTGCAAGCAGAACATATAAGAAAAAAGGGGAAAAAATTAGCTAATACCTGCATTGAATAACCACTTAAGAAGAGTAAAATTTACACAGATTTCAGAGCAATTAACAGGGTCAATGGTCAGACAACACTGCTTAATCAACAAAGCAAAGAACCCAGATCCAGAAAGTTAAAAGAAGCAAAAAAAAAGAAAGGTTACCATTATCACAGAAAACAGGGGAGATGATGAAGAGAATGGAAAGGAGCAATGGGAAGAAAAGAGAGATCTTTGAAAATGCCATTGCTTGATGATGATGGTGATGATGATGAGATATTTGAGATGGGAAGTTTTTGTCTGAAAGGAGACTGTGTCTGAGGTGGAAGCTTTGTCTGAAAGACGTTGTATGACCAAGAGGGACGGACACAGAGATCACAACAGAGTTTTCAGACCTTAGCCATTCCTTTTGGGGTAAACTACACTCAAATCACTAAACTATAAATAAGTTTACAATTTGGTCATTCAATTTCAAACAGGTACAAAATCATCATTGAACTATAAGAAAATTTTCATTTAAATTATTAAAATATTTGAATATTTTTATTTTAGTCACTAGGCTATTAATTTTTTTTTCAAAATCAGACTAATGAGCTCCAAAGGACGATTCGTCAATAGAATCGATTTGATGGTTAGTGTCAGAAATCAATTAAAGATGTTTTATTAAAAAAAAATTGATTGAATTGTAAAAGAGAAGCGGAAGAAGAGCTTTCGATCGATGCAGGCAATATGAATAAATAAGCCATATAACAATGATTTTATCAACTCAATGATTTAAAATGAAAGCTTTCAAATAATTTAATGACTATTTTATAATTTTTTAAACTTTAATGATCAACACATAAACTTATTAATAATTTAATGATCTTAAATGTAATTAAAAAAACATATATTTATTTAAAAGATCACATGGGCGGTACTTTAATTTCATTTGTTAGAGATTTACAACAACCTCTGAAATAGTTCTTTTAACATTTATTTAATAACTGCAATGTGATCCATTCATTCTTCGATCCTTATAATTGGGAAGACTTAGTTTTGCTAGAGACATTGTTCCCTTCTCAAAACGCTCGAATCTCGAGGTGGATGAACCTAGAAAATCGACCACCTCATTTTCTCTCGACTCAAATGAGAGCTCGAGTGCTTAAGGTTAGTATGTAAACTTAGATGTCATTTAAGGATTAAGAGTTCAAATCCTACCAACGACGTGATGCACACGTCTTCTTGGTAGGTAGTCGTGCACCACACATGACCTGATTTGATGAGGCACTCTCACTTTATGAACTTGGCCTCAAGTACTCAAGCTCTCATCAGAGTCGAGAGACAAAGTTCGACCCAACCTATTGAGCCAGACATATAATACTTCGAAAACTGCTTTGAATAGAATCAATCTCTCCTCAACATTCCTAATAAGATCTTCTCTCCTCGTTATACTTCGAGGATAATAAATTTAAAAAACCATGGCTTTTTGTTGGAGGTTAATGCATAGGGATTAAACACTCAAATAAAGTGCGTAATTTCATAAGCTAACATAACATTATCCATAATTGTTCTTCTCTAAAAAGAGTATTTTAATTTTCATTAATGCATCGTGAAAGAATTTGTAAATCACGTTACAAAGACTGATAAATTTGAAGTAGGTTGTGTTACAAAGATTATCAACCTTCGGAATCAGAAAAATTAATGTTTGATTAAGTCCTCACAAAGTAATAAATATATTTAAAGCCCTAAAGCGTTCACATAATCATTTCTAATGAAATTTCGAAATTCATGATAAAACATAACATACACAGGGGATCTGTTTAAAGCCCCAAAGTGTTCACATAATCATTTTCAATATAATTTTGAAATTTATGATAAAGCATAGCATACACAGGAGCGAGCTAAAAATATTTTAGAGACCGAGATTAAATTATATATTTTTATGATAGTTAAAATGTATTTCACTTATTATCAAGGCGAAACTAGGATAATTTTTAAGGAGTCGGATGAAATTTTAATTTTTTATAGTTTATATATTTATAATTTGTAAAAGATTAAATTAAATTTTTATAATTTTAGGGGTAAAGTATAATTTTATCTTTATTAATTTAAATTTTTAAAAATTTTAAAGGTTTAAACAAAATATTACATTTTAGAGGGGACCGAGGCTCATGCCAGCTCCCGGCTTTGCCTCTGCTTATTATTTAGCTTTTTTTTTCAAAAAATTATTTTTCTATAACTATGAAAAATAAAAGGTTATATTAAATTTCTTTGTGTTTGCCTTTTTGGAACTCTTGATTTTACATTGAACAGTAACAATGCACTTACATGGAACAATTTTTTTTTTTTTTATGTATGAACATATTTTATTAATTTTATTAGTTTGAAAAATGTACAAAATGTATTAAATGACAAGAATTCACGTGGCACATATATATAATAATGTATATATAAACAAAACAAAATAAATAAATTACCAAAATCATTTAAAAGACAAAAGTTAAAAACTTTTTTTCCTTCAATGATGACAGGCAAGTTCCAGGTTGTTGATGGATTGATGTGGTCGGTTCAAAAATTATATATATATATATATATATATATAGAAAGGTGAGAAGTCAGAGGTTGGTATGGACCCCAGTTCTCTTAAAATATAAAATTATTATTTAGATATTTAAAATTTTTTAAAAATTTTAAAATAGTAAATGTAAAATTATACTTTGACCCATTAAAATTATAAAATTTGATTTAATTCTTTATAAATTATAAATATATAAATTATAAAAAATTAAAATTTTATCCGGCCTCCTAAAAAATTGTTCTGGCTTCGCCCTTGTATATATATATATTAAGTCAAGTATGAGTATTAGTTTAATTGGTATTGCATTGTTACCGATGCAGGAGATCTTAAATTTGAATATATTGAAATATATTATTTGAATAAAAGATGGAGAAGTGTTACTTAGGAAAGAGTTGATGATTGATTACATCATCTTTTATATTATCTTGATCGCTGCGAGCAGACATAGACTAGAACCTCTGAAGATGGGATTGTTTTTTATTTTTTGAATACTCTAAAAAAGTGTTGTTGTTGTTTTTTTGAACAATCTCATTATAAGTTCAGATCTGCTATTTTTGAGACAATGTCTAAGAATTACCTATAACCCCTCTCCAACTTATAAATAGTAAAATAATGTATTTCAGCTAACTCGAATCCACATCCTCCTATATGGGCAACAATGCCAATGCTAATGCTAATTAAGTTAATTATCCCTTGAATTAATTTGATAATAACATAATAAAAAAAATTTAATTATATTTTTATTTCATTAAATTTTTCATATTTTGATTTTGTGATTTTTTTAATTTTAATCATTTACCTTTTAAATATATTATATTTTTTATAAAATTTAATTAATTAAAACATTTAAAATAATTGTGATCAAAATTTAAAATATTTAACCTATAAAAATCAAAATGTGAAAATTTTATTGGGACAGAAATGAGCTTTAAAATTTATCAAATAATAAATATATTATTTAACTCAAGTAAATTATAAGTAGAGTGACAAAATATTTGCATTTAAGTATAAAATTGTCATTTATTCCAAATTTAATCACTTGATAACACTTACATTTTACATTTCAAAATAAATAAATATGTTATTTATTATGAAAAACTATCCACTAAATTCTTCAAAAAATATATATCTAAAATTATTTATTTTATATATAATTAGAAATTCTATTATACGATATGCATATGGAAATCAAGAATTTATAGTATAGATATATATTTAAACAGGGGCGAAGCCAGGAAAATTTTTTAGGGGGGCCGGATGAAATTTTAATTTTTTATAGTTTATATCTTTATAATTTGTAAAGGATTAAATCGAATTTTTATAATTTTAGGGGGGCCAAAGTGTAATTTTACCTTTACTAATTTAAAATTTTTAAAAAATTATAAGGAGCTAAATAATAATTTTACATTTTAGGGGGGGCCGAGGCCCATGCCAACCCCCTAAATTCGCCCCTGTATTTAAAAATAACACATAGTAAACAATAAAACGTATGATTTGAAGCTAATTAATCATAATAATATATGAAATATGTATTATATTAAAATAAAAAAATATTAAATTATGAGAGAAATGAAATTTAAACACACAAATACATCAGATAAACAATGCTAAATGCACTACAATAATTTATAATGGCTTTGTCATTAATTGTGAATTAGTGTCGAGTTGACTCGATAACACAGACTCAATCAACAATATTATTAATACTAAAAATCCTATTACACGCGTATGCATGTGAAAACCATGTATTTAGAACACAGGTGTGTTAAAAACAACATACAATAAATAATTAAACATAAACACAAGTGTGTTAAGAAAATTGAAATAGTTTACTTGAAAATTATTATTAGTGTAATGGTAAAGAATTTGTTTATAAATCCATTAAACACGAGCTTAATCTCTAAATATGTTAATTTTAGTTCTTTTATTTAAAAACGATAGTAAAGTATGAAAAGACAAAAAAAAAAAAAACTCTCAAAATAGAGTAGAAAAGATTGTATGAAACTATAATTTCACATCATTCCTATCCTTTCCAATAGAAAATCACAAATCAAAATTTTCCAATAAAAAATTCTAATTTATCATTTTACTATTAAAAATAATAAAATAATATGAAATTACAATTTCATACAATTATTTTCCTACATTATACTTCATTTACATCCTTACTCAAAAGCTATCACAATCATAAAATACCTAATACCAAATATCACAGCCATTGCACGCATATTTAGTGCTCACCAGCTATCAAATCATTAACATTTTTTTATTCATTTATTATACAAAATTACGAAAAAAAAAGAAAAATAATTACATTTTTTTTTCTCCAAGGATACCCAATTCGATGGTATAAATTTGTCATACAACTTTGTTCCCAAAATTGAGGGTCCTTCAATCAAATATTATCTAAAAAAAAGAGAGGTAATATTACATTATCTAACACTGCCAAAATGATGGACCAACAACCTGTGATCCTACTCCAAAATTCATTGTAAAAATTTCTTCTTTCTGTATAGGTGATGGTGTATTTAAATTAAGAGGTTTCAACAATGGAGAATCACACGCCTTTGTTGCTTCATAATGTTGATGATGAGTTGAATGTGTGATTGGTAGATTGCTTGAGGAACATGGCATAGAGTAGCTCGTTCCATGCGTCGGGCACTCCGGGTAAGCACCAGTGACTGCAGTCTTGCCGATGAATTGGAGCCGGGCTTTCCTTGGGACCTAAATAATATAGCGACGCGTGCCCGTCTTTCCTTGGTGCTGTCATTTGAGTGATGTTTAACATGTCGAATTTTATTCCGTGGGATGTGTTCGAGTGAGGTGATAACACGTCCTTTACTATTTCGAGAAGTTCCCAAGTTTCTGATGGCACTAATGTTGTTCCCAGCTCCGGCAACGTCTCGAGGTGGCAGCTTCCCCCGGTTTTCCAATCCCCTCCTCTGCAAAAGTCATACGAAATTGCGTTCACGGTCGATTTTTGACCTCAAATGTTCGATTCTTCAAAACAAGGATGCAAAATAAATAAAACTGACAAACCTGAAATGTACGGGAGCGAAAGTGCGGAAGTAGACCTTGGTCTTACTCATATTCACCTCGTTGCGTAGCCACTGCATCACAGTCTCCAAAGACCTTTGATACGCATGTTCTATGGTCATCTCGGTTTCGATTTTTTCCCCGACTTGAAAGTAGCATCCCCTGACACACACAAATGAGAAGTTTTTAATATAGATTAATTAGTTCCTTCCACCTACATCAACCATACATGAACATATGATTACTACAAGCACCGAATCTCAGTTTCTATTCACGATCGGGCCTTCTCCTTCATACCATTCCTCCCTTTCATGCATGGGATAAGAAACAAAATCCAAACCAACATACATTGAACTAATATGCAACCCAAATCAATAACAGAGAAGATGTAGGGTCCATTGTTGTTAAATGTTGAAATTGTCATTTAAAATGGACCCATGCATGCATGCAGGCCACCAAAGTTCAAAACTACCTTCTCTGTTTAGTTTCATCTACAATATATATGGGACCCTCTTAGATATCACATTGGCATCTAAGATACATACGTACATGCATGCATGGTCCTACAAAGGTAGAAGCAGATTTCATACTTGCAAGTATAGAAGAAAAAAAGCTCTTTCCAAAAGCAAAGTTGTTGAGCTGTCACCATACCATGCATTATAATTTCAATTAAAACCCTAAATTTCCCATTCTGAATGTCAAAATTATCAACCATAAGGGCCCTCTATTTATCCTAATCTACAAAAGCTGCACCCATTCAGTCATTTTCACCATAGCATGCTTGAGAAAGACTCATCTTTAATTGCATAATTTTACCAAAATATTAAAGCATAAATCGGATACCAACCCGATAATGTCTTCAATCAAATCAACCTGCTTATAAATAACAATATATAGATTAGAAGACGATAAGGAATATCAAGAGGAAGGATGAAAATAGTTTACCCTCTAACGGTCTTCTCGTAGTTCCACCAATGGCCGGTGTTGAAGACCAACAAATCGGCATCTTTCCACCTAAATGAATTCCAATCCATTCGATCCAACTTAAGGGTTGTCTTGATGTTTTGCGGAGACCCGGCAGGCGGCCTGCTTTGTACGACAAGGAAAGGAGATCGGTAGTACTCAACGGTACAATTGTAATCCTTGAACTTGAATATCAAGAACCCTTTATGCTTTGTAATCGGATTGCCATTCACTTCATATATTGAATCTTTATTAGCAACTGCAGAAGCAAGCATGCAGAGGAGTGATTCCCATTGGTTTCTTCCAATCGAATCGCCCACGAAAACCAATTGCTTGTTCCGCAACATCTCTAACATCACTTTTCCATCAAACCTGCAGTTTACAAAAGAATGCCATTAAAGAGCTTCAGTCAATTAACCAGGAACTCTTGGTGAAGAACCGACACACCCTCAAGGTTTTGTCTCTCGGCTTTGAAGAGAGTTTAAAGGCGCCTCTTGAAGCCATTGAAGAGCGAGAGCACATGGAAATTCATGGCCACTAAAGACCAAGCAAATGGAGGGCGGTTCGACCCCAAGACCTCTAGTATATAGAGGTCTGTATCTTACAAGTCATAAGTTCGAACCATGCCATGTGCTAGGTTTTAAACGGCCATGACACCATACACTAGACGCCCCTAAGCTCTCCTTAGAGCCGGAGGACAAACATTTCACGGTGCATTCAACGCAACAATACAATACCTTTCCATAATGGACACGATATACTGTAATCAAAACTAGTATTAGAAAACAAGGTTTAAATGTGAAAACAAAATCAATTACTACACAAATAGAAAGCCAATTTTGTCATCATTGTTTAATTTAAAAAAGGCTATATATAAGTCCACGATTGACGCTTATCTACCGTATAAAATGGCCACGAAAACGACATTAATGGAACAAAAGAGAAACCAACAAGGATGATATTGACATAAATGTAAAAAGACAAAAACTTTATCGAAAATCACGAGAAACCACATCACAAATTGGCTTTACCATCGACCATTTCTTAATCAAATTTGCTTTCCATATCAAATAGGAACCAAATGAAACCGGGGTCATTTTCATTGTGCAGAGAGTTTCTAATACTTCATGATTAAGCCACTAAACCGATAAAATTATTGAAGGAAAATAAGCACTGCATATCAAATAATGAAGAACAATAAGAACCTGGGGAGGTTACAATGCTTAGGCTGCCATCTCCATTTAGTGTAGAACAAATCTGGCCGTCCATTTTCAGTACACCTAAACCCTTCATCAAGAAAGCTACAATCACGAGATTCATAAAGGGGGTACGTTTCATCCCAGACCCAATCACCATCAAACACGTCACACCCTTCACCTTCAAAACTCAAGAAATCAACTGTTTTAACATTCTCACTTGAAGAAGAAGAAGAAGACCCATCTAGTTTAAGCCACATGAATCTATCTGAGTGAGTTGGAACCCTATACCCTTTAACCACAGCTCTATAATCCAAGTAAAAGAAACAACAAATCACACAAACAGCAGCAAGAAAGAAGCCAAGAACCCCAACAGACGGCTCAAAGAGCCGTAGTCTCTTGAAGCTCGACATGGGTTCATTGTCTTGCTGCTGAGAAGGACCTTTACACATTTGAAAAAACTAAAAGGAACTTGAATCTGTGTATTGTTTAATTTGAAAAAATGATGAAAACCGAAAGAGAGAAAAGAACAGTAAAAGGGGAAGGAAAGGGGATTAAGGTTTAAAGAGCATAGAAGTGTGCTTTTCAAGCAAAATAGAGCATTTTCAAGTCCAATGGTGATGAACCATTTTTCTTTTTCTTTTTTTTGGCTTTTGGGTTTTCTTTGCTTGGTAGGTCAGTTTTGTTTAAGTTATAATTGATGGGCAACAACAAAAGAGAGAGAAAAGGATCAAAGATTAAAAAAAAAAAAATGGGTGTCGATGAAGCAAGGAAGCATTCATGGTGGAGTTAATATACTTTCTTTATCTTCTATCAGTTTTCTTTTCTTTCCTTTTTCTTCAGAGAATCATAAAAACAAGAACTTGTAAGCTACTGGGAAAATGGACTCATTCGAAATTCAAGAATCAAAAAACAAGAAAATAAATTCATAAAAAAATAAAGGGAGAGAGAGAGAGAGAGAAATTGTTGGTTTAAAAACATGGGGTCTAATAAAGATGGAGTTTTTTTTTTTCAGTTTCAATGTTTTATGAAAGGATTATTAGTGCGACGAGTGGGGAGTGGGGACTTGATTTGCTTTTATTTCTTTTATTCAAAATATGCCGTTACTCCATGTACTTTGGAATAATTATAGACTTAGTCCCTATATTTAAAAATTAAATTAAATCTTTTTATTTAAAATCTTAATTTAATCGCTAAAATCATGTTAAATTTGCAATCAAGATTTATTAATTTTGGTATATTGATTTGGCTACTCATGTAACATACAAGGAAAGGAAAGACTTTTGTTTAGAGAGTCAAGATAAATTTATAAAATTTTAGTGAGGTTAAAATTAAAAATAAAAATTTAAATAAAACTAAAATTAAAAGTTTTAAAAATTTTAGGGCTAAAAGTAATTTTATCATTTAACTAAGTGAGCCGAGGCCGCTTGAAAATGAAAATATCGAATATTTTGATGAAAAATATTAACAGTATTAATAATTCAACCACAATGTTTATATGCAAAAATATGATTATAAGGATTAAATATTAAATTTTGCTAAAGTATAAGGATTAAATGCATATTTAAACTTTATTTTTTCCATTTTACTGGGGTAACGGATAGGATTGAATCCCAGATTCCACTGAGCACGTGGAGGACAACTATTCCTCATTCAATCTTTCTCTTGTAATGTCTCAACATTTATCCTATTTGGTTCGTGGATCACACGTGCAGTGGAGGAGGGTGACAAGTGGTGGGCACATTACAATGATGGTTAGTCGGTTAAATTACAGTCAGAGGGACGGAGACAGACAACAAAGGTTGCCACGTTGGCATTGCAAAGAAGGCAAAAAATGAGTGTAGAATTTTCTGGACAAATATCCAAAATATACTCAAATATTTGAAAAATTACAGAAATGGGCCAGTTTGTAGAAAATTTACGGGAAAGGGTTATTTCTCCCAAAAACGTCCAACGCTTTTTGGGAGATAAGGCTAAAAGCGCCTTGTAGACACGTTTTGTCCACCTCAGCAAAAAAGCGCCTACATGGACGTTTTTTTTGAGGTGGACAAAAGCACGTCCCACGGGCACGCTTTAGCCCGTGTTTTAAAAAAACTATTCTCCAATATTTTAAAAATTTACGAGAATAAACCTTTATAAAGGCTCAAAGTGACAACACTATTTTTTTTAAGTTGTCATCAATTAATAAGGAAATATAACTTACAAATGAAATCTTTATATAGACCCAAAGTCTCATTTCCCTTGTTTTGAGTAAAGTGGGATATGAGATATGTGTATTTATAGACTTATGAATAGTTTTGCAAACTTGTTCCTAAACAATATGGGATTCCTTCCTCTTTTAACTAACAACATGAGATGATATGCTACACTATATATGATTTTTGACAAAATAATTTCTCTTTTTTAAATTTATTTAGCATTTTCTTATATTATAAAAATAAAAACAAAACAACTCAAATATATTTTTCATATATCACATGACAATTTACTGAATTCACGGAAGAAAGATGAAATTGAGGCAATAGAAACAAAGAACAAAGATGACTAGTACTACAATGATCATTACACCTTGATCTTCAATAAAATTCTCTTTGTAAAATTTGCTTCTTTCTCAACAAGATGAAGTATAATTTTCTATAAAGCTTGAGTAAACAAAGCTTAATCCTAACATAAATTATAAATATCTTTTGTTTAGCTTATCTACGCTACTTAACCTTTGATTCGCATGGTTATGGTTTGTTTAATATTTTAGCTTGAAGATGAACTGCATTCATTGATTTGTAAACTTTACAAATAAAGGAAGAAAAGTCTCAATACATTGAAATTAAACTCAAAGATATACAAATTAATCCTAAGGAAACCATATTAATCCTAAGGAAAAAACATTAAAAGAAAGCCACCAAATCCACCATTCAAGCTACGTATAAATCCAATTGGAAGATAATTAAAAAATTATTATTTTATAAAATAAATTATATTATTACTCTTTTAAAAGTTCACACATATCATGACGTGACCATTTAATTTTTAACATTACTTATTTATAAAATTATATTAAAAATATATTTATAAAATATTTATTCATTTAATTTAAAAACATATTAAAATTCTATAATCAAGCATATCTGGAAGAAAAATTTAATAGAGGACCATTTTGTTGATCTTTGAAATATTTAAATATTAACTTACTTATTTTTCGGTACTAATAGAGAGAAGTGTCTCTCACAACTAACCATCTTTCATTAGTTATCCATAAAAGATTGCTTGACATAAACAAAATAAGTAAATAATGACATATATTAAATATATTGGGTAAATATCCCAAGTATAAGCATCAAAATACTTTATACAATATGAAAAATTATTTTTATAATATAAGAAAATGTTAAATAAATTTAAAAAAAAAAGAGATTGTTTTGTAAAAAAAAATCAAATATAGTGTAGCATGTCATCTCATGTTGTTAGTTAAAAGAGGAAGGAATCCCACATTGTTTAGTAACAAGCTGCAAAACTATTCATGAGTCTATAAATACACATATCTCATATCCCACTTTACTCAAGAAAACAAGGGAAATGAGACTTTGGGTCTATATAAAGATTTCCTTTGTAAGTTATATTTCCTTATTAATTGATGACACCTTAAAAAAATGGTGTTGTCACTTTGAGCTTTTATAAAGGTTTATTCTCATAAATTTTTAAAATATTCGAGAATAGTTTTTTTTTAAAAACACGGGCTAAAGCGCGTCCGTGGGGACGCGCTTTTGTCACCTCAAAAAAGCGCCTACGTGGACGCGTTTTTTCTTGAGGTGACAAAAGCGTCTCCTTATCCCCAAAAACGCTACCGACGTGGACGCGTTTTTTGGGGAAATAGCCCTTTCCCGTAAATTTTCTACAAACTGGCCCATTTCCATAATTTTTCAAATATTTGGGCATATTTTAGATATTTACCCGAATTTTCTTTGCTAAATGGGAATCTTGTTTGTCGTCAACAATATTTAGGTATCCTTTGCCTATATTCACTTTTTTCTTTCAAATTATAGTTTTAGTACTTTTACTATTATTTATTTTATTTATAAAAAATTTGAGATTTTTTTTGTCCTTGATTGAAAATTTAGTGTAATTTTAAGGGTTAAATTTGAAATTAACATCTATACTAATATTTTTTATAAATTAAATAAGATTATTGATGAGAATCAATCTTTAATACTTATTCGAGTGTTCATAAGTACTTAATCAATTTTTACAGTCATTTACTATAAAAATATTATGTAATTTCTAATTACGTACAAATATTAGTACACGTATAGGTCATAACCATCCCTTTGCCCAATATATCTCCTCTATTATTGGATCTATTTCATTAGATCTTAGGGAACAAACGAGTCACTTACCCCAGACAATTAGATTATTCTAACAATACATTCATCTCTTGTCATTCACATACTTTGTAGTCTAGTCACCTTATTTTGTACTATCGACCTAACAAGGAATTATATAAAGGATCAGCCAGTCAGAGATGATATGTGGTAGGAAAAGACTAACTTATATAAATACCATTCACAACCCAAGCTGAGGATATACTTACTCCTCACTCTAAAACTCTTACCACAGTATCTTATTCACCCTTTTCACTGGTCCTCCCTTTCAACCCAAAACTTTATTAACCTAATTAAAGCATTTGTGATTGGGATGTTTCTATTAGAGTATTTTTAATAAAAATAAAATGTTTCTTTATTAATAAAAAAATTTAAGTCATTAATATAAGTTTAATTAACCTACTTTTGTTTTTGTTTGAGTTGTCATGGGTCAGATCGGGTTCTAACAAAATTTTAAGTCTGAGTAGGTTCGGGTTCGGCCCGACCCAAAAATTGTGCTTAAATTTTTGTCCAAGCCCAACCAGATTAAAGCTTGTAATATCGATACTTGCTACGAGGTATCAATATGTTGGGGAGGGTATCGATACTCAATCAATTTTTCTTTAATTTTCAAAATATTGAACCTTAAAACGATATTGATACTAGGCAAGGTATCGATACTTTTGTGAAAGGTATCGATACTTTGTTAAGGTATCCAAGCTGGGCCGGGCTAAACTCGGGCTAAAAAAAACTTAACCGAGACTCGACTCATTTTCTAAAAGGGTCTTATTTTTTTGCCCAGACTCTCTCACTTTTTAAACGAGACCCAACCCAACCCATAGACAAACCTAGCTTTTATTACAATTAAAGATTTTCCCAAGTTTTGTTTTGAAAAAAAATTAATTATTTGGGTGAAGAAACTGAAGTTTTGGTAGAGTTTTAACTTTCAACATGTACAAGCTAACAAGGTGTACATTGGGTGAGTTGCTATATTTTAAGGGATTTCGTCCAATAAATTTTTTTTGCATAAATTATTATCATTGAAAAAGTGTATGTATCGTCTCAAAAGAACAACATGACCAATGTTTTAGGGTGGATTTAGATGGACGATTACGTGTACCTATGGCGTTTAGCTTACTTTTTGTCTCACGTTGAGATTAGATCGTTCATAAAGATCTAATATCACCGCCACCACTGCTTTTTACACTAATCACGTAAACGCAATCGTCCATCCAAACCCACCCTTAATCTCCATCACGCTATTAACTATTAAAGTTGCTATAATTACGCAATAACAAATTGATCCTATATTTTTATCGGGTAGATAGGCATGTTTGATGGACGAAAAACAATATAAGATTTTTGGACAACAATATAAAAGAATTTAGAATTTTCTAACAATTTAGAAATTTTGAATGTAACTTTTGCATGGGTTATAAGAATTTCAATTGTGTAGTTTTTTTTTTTTTTTTTGAAAATTACCATCTTGATTAAGAAATTAAATCTCAAATTTAGTGATAATACAAAACTAAACTCATAATCTAATTAAACGTTAGAAACCAGACAATTACAATTCCAACCTCAACTTTTATCGATTGTACCATTAGGGGCGAAGCCAGAGGGGTGGCATAGGCCCCGACCTCCCTAAAATGTAAAATTGCTATTTAAGTCATTAAATTTTTTTAAAAATTTTAAACTAGTAAAGGTAAATTTGCACTTTAGCCCCCCTAAAATTATAAAAATTTGATTTAATCCTTTACAAATTATAAAGATATAAACTATAAAAAATTAAAATTTCATCCAACCCCCCTAAAAAAATATTCTGTCTTCGCCCCTGTGTACTATAGCCTCATTAGTAAGTCAACCTGATGCTTAATCGAGTTTCTAACACCATCAACAATTTGGACTAATTTCTCAAACTACCATTAGTAAAATAAAAAAAAATTGTTAAATTAAAGTGGATGGATTAGATCTCAAATTTAGCAATAATTCATGGACTAAACTTAGAATTTAACCCATTTTTTGTTTACTTATTTTATTGCCTTAACCTCGTAAGATTTTTACTGAAAAGATTGTATGAAATAGTGACTTTACATTATTTGTATCTATTTTTAATTATATAATATCATATTAGTATTTTTATCCTGAAAAAATCAAATCTAAATAAAAATCTTGAAATCTAGAATAAAATTACTAATATAACATTAAATTACTGAAAAAATAATATATCTGTTTCATATAATATTTCTCGAATTTTTATTTATTTGTTTACATGTTAAAACATAATTCAAAGCCGGCATTGAACATGTTTTCCAGTGTTCATACGATTAGCAAAAGTGACAGCAACCCAACACCCAAAATTTTCATTAATAACTACCAAAACACGTGTTGGTGTATCATTTCTGCAATTAATTTTTGAGATCCCAATAGATTTAATAAAATCAATTATTATAATCACGGAATTAAATAATTATTTTTCAACAATCAATTTAATCCAAGTCAACTAACCAATCAAAATAAATTTTAGAGAGGAAACTTCAAAATTCTTAAATTATTTATAATTTAGTCCTTCAAGTATACATCTTTTCTCATATTAGTATTTAAATTTTTCTTAATCATTATATTTTTAGTCCCTAATTTAACAGACAATACAAAAAAAAAAAAAAAAAAAAAAATGGTCTCGTGACATTCCTTCGTAAAAATATATTTATCCTTTTTATCAAAATGTAAACCTTAAAATTTATTTAAAATGAAAATAAATATATAAAAATTCAAAAGGGATATTATTTTATAAAAATTATAAAACTGAAAGAAATTAATAAAAATTCAAAATAAAAAATTAATTATATTTCCCTTTTGACTTAAAATATATTTATTAAATTAAATTAAAAATAAGATAATGGTGAAATTTGAACTCAAATGGCCACCCGTGAGTGGCGACCGACAGTAGAGCATGGTGGCCGATGATAGTTATCTACTCGGAATTTTTATGTTCAGTTTGAAACTATGAAGAATATTGATTTTAATTAAAAGAAATTCTAATTGATAATGTATACTTTTTAGGAAATTGATACTATATAATTTTACATTATATATGTATTTCTAATTTTTATATTTTATTTTTATTTTATAAAATTTTAAAGTTTATATATTTTTTATAGAAGAAAATTTATATATTTTTATTTAAAAATTCACGTGGTACTTTACAAGTGGAATGTTAAAGTTGTACGTACAACCAACATAATATAACCGCCTTCCCACCTGGTCGATCACACGTTTATCATATCTTGAGCTTGTCAATGACATGACTCTATTCGATAAAGGGTACCCATCTCTTATAAATACCCCAAGGCACGATGAATAAAGGATCTTCCTTCCTTCCTCCTTGTCACCATCACCATCTCCTCCGTATCTTACACTTACTGATATCCAATATCAATAGCCTTGATTCTAAAAATCTAATTATCAACATTTACACATTTTGTACTTTAGTTTTTGTTGTTGTTGTTGCAAGTTGCTTTTTTTTGTTACCATTTCACATAAAAGTTAAAAAATAAATTTATTAACTAAATTTGATTGAAAATAGACAAAATCCATGATAATAATTTTATATTTTTATATTCTTTTAAAATTAACATTTTCAAAATATTGAACCTTAAAACGATATTGATATTAGGCAAGGTATCGATACTTTTGTGAAAGGTATCGATACTTTGAGGTATCCAAGTGGGCAGGCTAAACTCGGGCTAAAAAAACTTAACCGAGACCCGACTCATTTTCTAAAAGGGTCTTATTTTTAGACTCTCTCACTTTTTAAACGAGACCCAACCCAACCCATAGACAAACCTAGCTTTTATTACAATTAAAGATTTTCCCAAGTTTTGTTTTGAAAAAAAATTAATTATTTGGGTGAAGAAATGAAGTTTTGGTAGAGTTTTAACTTTAACTACAAGCTAACAATACATTGGGTGAGTTGCTATATTTTAAGGATTTCGTCCAATAAATTTTTTTGCATAAATTATTATCACTGAAAAAGTGTATGTATCTTTTATCGGGTAGATAGGCATGTTTGATGGATGAAAAACAATAGTTTTGACTTTTAACTAAATGATTTTGACTTTTAACTTTAGAAAATGTAAACATTTATCAAAATGGCGTAGTTTTTTTTTTTTTATTGGATTAAGAGATAACCCAAATTTAGTATAATACAGTTAAACTAAACTCATAATCTAATTAAACGTTAGAAACCGAAATTACAATTAACCTCAACTTTTATCGATTGTACCAAAAACTTGAGGGTGGCATAACCTCCAAATGTAACTTGAACTATTTAATTCAAAATTTAAAAATTTTATCGTAAAGTTTTTAGAATCAAATTGATTTAATCCTTTACAAATTATAAAGATATAAACTATAAAAATTAAAATTTCACCCAACCCCCTAAAAAAATATTCATCTTAGCAACTTGGATTGTGTACTATAGCCTCATTAGTAAGTCAACCTGATGCTTAAAGTTTCTCATCAACAATTTGGACTAATTTTCAAGCTACCATTAGTAAAATAAAAAAAAATTGTTAAATTAAAGTGGATGGATTAGATCTCAAATTTAGCAATAATTCATGGACTAAACTTAGAATTTAACCCATTTTTTTGTTTACTTATTTTATTGCCTTAACCTCGTAAGATTTTTACTGAAAAGATTGTATGAAAAGTGACTTTACATTATTTGTATCTATTTTTAATTATATAATATCATATTAGTATTTTCATCCTGAAAAATCAAATCTAAATAAAAATCTTGAAATCTAGAATAAAATTACTAATATAACATTAAATTACTGAAAAAATAATATATCTGTTTCATGGTGAATTTTATTTATTTGTTTACATGTTAAAACATATTCAAAGCCGGCATTGAACATGTTTTCCAGTGTTCATACGATTAGCAAAAGTGACAGCAACCCAACACCCAAAATTTTCATTAATAACTACCAAAACACGTGTTGGTGTATCATTTCTGCAATTAATTTTGAGATCCCAATAGATTTAATAAAATCAATTATTATAATCACGGAATTAAATAATTATTTTTCAACAATCAATTTAATCCAAGTCAACTAACCAATCAAAATAAATTTTAGAGAAACTTCAAAATTCTTTGGTCTCGTGACATTCCTTCGTAAAAATATATTTATCCTTTTATCAAAATGTAACCCTTAAAATTTATTTAAAATGAAAATAAATATATAAAAATTAGGATATTATTTTATAAAAATTATAAAACTGAAAGAAATTAATAAAAATTCAAAATAAAAAAATTAATTATATTTCCCTTTTTGACTTATATTTATTAAAAAATAAAAATAAGATAATGGTGAAATTTGAACTCAAATGGCCACCCGTGAGTGGTGACCGACAAGAGAGCATGGTGGCGATGATAGTTATTTACTCGAATTTTTATGTTCAGTTTGAAACTATGAAGAATATTGATTTTAATTAAAAGAAATTCTAATCGATAATGTATACTTTTTAGGAAATTGATACTATATAATTTTACATTATATATGTATTTCTAATTTTTTATATTTTATTTTTATTTTTATAAAATTTTAAAGTTTATATATTTTTTATAAAAGAAAATTTATATATTTTTATTTAAAAATTCACGTGGTACTTTATAAGTGGAATGTTAAAGTTGTACATACAACCAACATATGACCGCCTTCCCACCTGGTCGATTACACATTTATCATATCTTAAGCTTGTCAATGACATAACTCTATTCGATAAATAGTACCCATCTCTTATAAATACCCTAAGGCATGATGAATAAAGGATCTTCCTTCCTTCTCAACAACCTTAATCTTAAAGCAATACACAACCTCCTCATTTTCCTCATCTCCATCCTCTTGTTTCCTCCTCCCTCCTTGCTTACTCTTCCTCTATGCTAGTCACGGTGAACAGGCCTCCTTGTCACCACCACCATCTCCTCCGTATCTTACACTTACTGATATCCCATATCAATAGCCTTGATTCTAAAAAATTTAATTATCAACATTTACACATTTTGTACTTTAGTTTTTGTTGTTGTTGTTGTTGCAAGTTGCTTTTTTTTTTTGTTACCATTTCACATAAAAAGTTAAAAAAACAAATTTATTAACTAAATTTGATTGAAAATAGACAAAAATCCATGATAATAATTTTTATATTTTTATATTCTTTTAAAATTAACCCTCAGTGTCACAAAAAAAGCAAAACTGTAAACAAAGAGACCAAATTTCAAAAGCTACCGCCATAGCTAACTAGTGACAAAAAAAAAAAAAAACAAAAGTAAATAGTTGGATGACAATTTTGTAATTTTTTATAGTTGGTGACCAAAAAAGTAATTTTCAAAAAAGTTTATTTTTTTTTTAGCTTTTAGTTAAAATGATTGACTTATTTTTATTAAAGAACTCTAATAAATTTTCTACTTTACAATATTATACTTAAAATAGACATTTTATTTTTTGAAAATTAGTTTTAACAATATCGATAGAGAGTGTCAAACTTTAAAGACTTGATCAAGCTACCCATAACCCCTCCTCAATCTTTAAATAGGAGGATAATGTGCTTCAATGCATTCGAACCCACGTCCTCCTACACTGACAACAATATCTATATCAATCGAGCTAAAACTCAATCGACTTTTACTTTTTTTTTATTGAATTGGATAAATTAAATTAAAATTTTTTTATTAGTTCATAAAATACTAAATATTAAATTATATGGACTTGATTGATGAGATCCCCATTTTAATGGCATACACAAATTGTCCCCTAGATGGAGTCCTAAATTAATTTGCACTCAAAGTATGTGATCTAACATAATTTAATTTAATTTTGTACTCTTAAATCAGTGCATTGGAACTTTGATGGAAGTGTTTTTAAAATACCAAAGCATTGGAGTTGAGAAGCAGAGTTTCCAGATAGAATATTTTATATAATTTTAAGAAAAAAAATCAGATTATATATATATATATATATTCCATCCTCACATTGCCATGTTATTGATTATTCATTAATTTAAGAATGGAAACACATTCCAAGAGATGCTTCCAAATAGTGTATGGATCCTTTTACCATTCAGATTTAAATAATTTTAGAGTTAAATCGAATTAAATTCTAAGTAGGGGCTTAAGCAGTGGCATAGTCGGGACTGGTATGGGCTCCGGCTCCTTTCTAATATGTAAAATTGTTTAAAAGGCTTTTAGAATTTTTTAAAAATTTTGAATTAATAAAGGTAAAATTGCACTTCAGCCCCCTAATATTATAAGAATTTAATTTAATCCTTTACAAATTATAAAGATATAGACTATAAAAAATTAAAATTTTATCCGGCCTCCCCTAAAAAATTGTTCTAGCTTCGCCCCAGGGCTTAAGGATATTGAATTCATAGTAGTTGGTATTATTTTGTTATTGATTGTACGAGTTGGTACGAACCTTGAAATGATTAATTTTTATGAATAATAAAACGAACATGAATTTTACATTAATTAAAAAATATTTTTTAGGTTTAAGATCGTATTATAAGCACCTTGCCATGAGACCACCTAAACCTCGCCAAAAACGATACCTCAACAAAGTTAAAGGATACAAGAGCGCATATTCAGGACACTTGAAATGAGTTATCTTGCGAAGGACTGGTGTTAAGCCTTACTTTGCTTGACTTATCACACACCTCACACCTCATCTTAGCTCAGAGCTATTTTCATCATCCAAACTCACTAGCCTATTTTCATCACATCATTGCTCACCTAGAAGTTATCGTGCCTCTTTAGTGGCTAACCATGATGAGACCTGTGTTATACACATGTTAAGACCTCAAGTTAAGAGAATGTCACATGTACCTATAAATACTTCACTCCAACGAAGAGAAGGGATCTTCCTATTCTTTTTCCTCCTTCGACCTCTTTTATTCATCTCTTCCCACCTAAGAATCAGATCTCAAACTCTATCATCTTCTACTCACAGCTCTCTACACGTCATCTGGTGAACTGTCACCTCCATTTCCCTCATCTTTTTTCTCATCAATAAATCACAATTTTGATTTTTTTTTCTAATAGCGAGTGTAAATTAATATTGATTGGCCTTCAGAAAAACTTAATATATTTTATTTATTTGTAAAATTTGTTAAGACCAAATAAATATAATAATATTTTTCTTTAAATAACACACTTGTTAAGAATAAATACAAAAAATCGAAAACATTACGATGTTGCCAAAGGTAAGGATTGTAAAACCCGAACCGATTTGCTCCAAATGGAATTGATTTTTTTTTTTTGAAAACTGGATATGGGGTGAGGTAAGGTGGATTTTTTTTTGACAGTGAGTATAGAGTAATTATGTTAATTGCTTGTCTCGTCCTGCCCTACCCCATTCCACTTTATAAAATTACCATATTGTTCTTGTGTATATATAATTATTAAGAGAGTAAAAATGTAATGTCTTATTGACTGCCTCTCACAACCCTCACGAACAACGAGAGAAATCAACACTAATACAAATATAATTATCGTAACTTATTGTAAGTGTGACAGATTAATTGTAATTGTAGTGTTACAATGGAACATCGGAGTATTCCAATGATCGAACTCAAAAGAATCAGCAATTTAGTGATTTCTATTAAAAAATGCATGTAAGAAAGGGGTCTAGTAAGCTACTCACTAATACAATGTATACTTGGATTTTAATTAAACTAATTAACTATCTAGCACTAAAGAAGATTAAATCGTAGAACATACAAAGTTATAAAACTAACGATTTAATTAGCAAACAATGGTTGGTTGACTTCAACATGGTTGATTAACAATTGAATTAAGGATCTAAATTACTTAAACTCCTAAAATGGCTCAAATTTACCTCTCGATCTCAGTCTTACCAAGTTAGACAAATTAGTCCGATTTATCTCTCGATATTGTTCGACTAACCTGGGATTAACAAATTGGTTATTAATAAGATCTCCTTTTGATTTCACTTATCTTAATTTTCCTTTAGGGGCGTCAATCCTAAGTTTTGATGTTAATTCGATTTAGTCCAATTTATTACAATTTAGTTCCTGACCCAAAAGTTAGATTACCCATATTTCCATCAACCAACCTCTTTAAGTTTAGTTACCCACACTCCTACTTAAGCAAACAAGAACATAATAATAGCATAAAATGTGCATAAATCTCGAAAAAGCTTAAAAGTAAACAACAATGGCAGCAATGGTGAAGTAAACTAACACTAAAGAATAGATTTCTATTTACATTGAAACTAAAGAGTGAACTGAATTTTCAAAGAGTTTTAAAGCATTAAATAAGGTCAATAAAACTAAGCTACATTAACAACTACTTAGTTACAACTAATACCCTAAATCTATATCTAAAATCTTAAGAAAAATAAAGAAGAAAACTATTTAAACCCTAATCTAAAGATAAGAGGAAACCTAAACTAAAAGCTCTACTTTCTTCAGTCAATTTTGGGCTTTTTAAAGCTGATTACAACCCTATTTTCATCATCAAAATGTCCTTGGACGTCTTTTATTTGATTGGTGCTTCGGGTGAACAAAAACTACCTCTCATGTCATTTTTTGTCCTCTAAAAAAAGTGATGTCGCGATACCTAAGCAAGGATGTCGCGACATCATTGACAGTCTGCAAATTAGGGGTTGGGGGTTGGATTTCATTGTTACGTGGGAAAAGCCCTTGTCGTGACGTCGTGCTTGTTTCATGTCTTGGGAGCTTCATTCTCTTCATTTCAGGCCTGTCGGTGGTATTACGACTTCCATGCTTCGATGTCGTGATACCCCTTCCTTTGGTGATGTTTTCTCTCATGTTCAGGTCACCATTGAGCTTCTACAACATTCAATCAACCGATGGGGTCCATTTGGTGCATTCGACCAATTTGGATCTCATAATAAGCACAGAATGCACACTAATAATTTACTAATGCGAAAGGTTAAACTAATGAAAAACACAATCAAGACATCAAAATTGCTCGAGAATAATCTCATTAGGTGTAATAGAGAGCCTAATTTGACATATCAAATTACGATAGATCACTTATAGAAAGAAAAATTTAAATTGAAATGGAATGAGGTGAGGCGGGGCTAAGTAAGAAAGTCTTGGCCCTTTGGTCAAATGGAAAATTTTAATTAATAGTCTCTCTCAAGTATAGATTATTCATTTTAGGCTTTTTAGTCATTTGAATAATGGAAAATTTTTATAATTTTGGCCCCTCAAAATTTTAAATTTTTATCTTGACCCCTTGATAGTATGCTAAATTAAACAATAGGGACAACACTAGAATTTGATCCTTCTTTTTATCGGCGCACCCTGTTTTGTCCGACCCAATCTAACGGCCAATACACAAAAAAGTATACATTACGTGTTAAAAATCCAATTTGGAAAAAAAAAAACAAATCAGCTAATAACTGAAGGATGAAGAGTAAGAGGGCTGAAGCTGATCCATTTTTCATCCATAATTTACATCTATAATTTCAGGTGAATTCTTGCATAAAATTTCAAATTTTTTTTAATTAAAGTTGCTTTTGATCAGAACTTTGTCAAAATTGGAATTTATATTTTTTAATTTTAATAGCTGATGCATGTATAAATATTGTTTATTGTGGTTCACAGTTTAGGAAAAATAATTTGCAGCCTTTTCTTGATTGCTGATGTTTGTTAAGCATGGAGTGAATTCTGGGTTTTCATCTTTTGCTTCATCAGCTGTTTTAAGGAGGCAACAGTTTCTTATAAGATCTCTAAAGGGGTACAGTGTCAGTGACAAAATAAGAATGGAAGCTGTGAAATGCTTGAGTGGAGGAGCCTCTTTAGAGGCTAATGCTGAGTCTGTTTTGAGAACAATTACCCCATCACTTGACCCTACTAGACATAAAGGCCAAGCTGGTAAGCCCTCTCCAATAATAGGTCACCTCTCTTTTTTTGTGTATTTGTTTTAGGGTTTAGGGTTTAAGGCCAAGCTGGTTGAAGTTACTTGAGGTTTTAAGAATGTGTTTAATTGAATTGGATTTGATATGGGAATCCCATTTCTTTTACAGGGAAGATAGCCGTTATCGGAGGGTGTCGTGAATATACTGGTGCACCTTACTTTGCTGCTATTTCAGCTTTGAAGATTGTTAGTGAATATATATACTGGTTTCCATTCTAGCATTGTTTCTATAAATGACCCTTCAGTTTAATCGAATGTGAATATCTTTTTCTTCCCCTTGCAGGGCGCAGATTTGTCGCATGTTTTCTGTACAGAAGGGGCTGCCACAGTTATAAAAAGTTACAGTCCTGAGTTGATAGTGCACCCTATTTTAGAAGAGTCATATAATATTAGGTGATCTCTGTCTCCATTTGCAAATTAATCTTTCGATAAAAATTGGTTTAATTTCTGACTGTTGTGCTGTTTCAATGTGAAAGTGGTATTAATGATGAGGGCAAAAGAGATATCTCAAAGAAGATTCTTTCCGAGTTTGATAAATGGATGGAAAGATTTGATTGTCTGGTTGTTGGTCCGGGGCTTGGAAGGGACCCATTTCTTCTGGTGTGCTTTTCTCACTTAAGATACATGCATATGCATTTTTTATTTCTAAATACTTTGAGTACCTTTTCAATCTAATTTGTAGTTGTGTACGAGGAATGTGCATGTTAGATGGAAGCTTTTCGGTTTTTCCTTAATTCTATTTGGGGAATGTTCAAGTAGTATCGTGGTCATTTTTCCAGATTGTACTTATGAGAATTTAGCTTTTAGCTTTCATGGATAAAAACATGCGATTTATGGCAATACTTAATGGTCCAAAATGCTGTTAAAATGCATCTTTTGCTGAGTTACATTCGTCCATTGATTGTGAACATGTTTGTTCTTTTGTTTAGCTGACCATTAACCGGAATGTATATGACAATTTTGCTTTAATCATGCTCTGAAGGGTCATAATACTGTTTGGCTTTGGTCGTAGCCGACTTAGTAATGCCATGCTTGGTTCATTGACCGAGAATTGTCAATGCATATGCTTTAAACCCAAGCAAAGCCTTTGCGAAATGCAAAATTCTTATTTTAATCTCGAGGAAAAATGGTTTCTAACCCCCCCTCTAAGGTGAAATGAATAAACCTTTTTCTCGGAATATATGATTAGAGCTAAGGGCAAGTGACTTGTTCCTTGACAAGCTAGATATTTTTGATGCTAATATTCTGCAATTGTTCTTGGTGACTGCATGGATTCCTAGGAATAGCTCTTTCATAATCACTTTCATTTTGCGTAATCTTTTCAGGAATGTGTGAGCAAAATCATGACACATGCAAGGCAATCAAATGTTCCAATAGTTGTAGATGGGGTATGTAATCAGTAAATACAAGTATGCGGCATTGTCTGGTGAAATTTCATGCTACATACCAGTTTCTATCTTGATTTCCTTTTAATTACCGTTATTTCCTAGGACGGACTCTTCCTTGTGACAAACAGTATCGAACTTGTTAGTGGCTATCGCTTAGCTGTCTTGACTCCGAATGTGAATGAATACAAGCGCCTGGTTCAGAAAGTTCTAGGTTGCGATGTAAACGATCAAAACACTCATGGGGAACTGCTGTCTCTTTCGAAACAGTATATTCCTTTTGCAAGTTCTCTTTTTTCACATTTCCCCCCATATATGCATTTAAAGCAACGATAATTTCTTATTGTCAAGATATTTTCTTTGTCATGAATATATAGGATCTAAACCTTTTTTTTTTCCTTTCTGGTGAAAGCCTCGGAGATTTCCAGTTATTATTATATCGTCTGTCAGTATATCGACATTGTTCAAGCAAACCGGCATGCTTATGGATTTATCTTATATCTGTCAGACTGTTGAGATTCACTCTGCATATTGTTTTTATCCGACGCATTGGTTAGGAAAGAAAACCGATTACGTCCGTAACATATAGTGACAATAGAGAATGTCTCTGCAATTTTCTTAGGTATAATAAATGTAAGTAATAGCTATTTATACAAGCAGCGTATCCCTTTAGGATTCTTTCACTTTCGAATGATGGACTTAGAATATCGAGACCACCTTATTTGGATTTTCATTTGTAGTGTTGCATTTGCTATACTATGTACTCATGCAATAAATTTTATTGCAATATCCCAAAAATTTTCTAATTTGAAGTGCCCCTATTTGTTAGGATCGGCGGTGTAACGATCTTAAGGAAAGGAAAGTCTGACCTCATTAGTGATGGTGAAAAAGGTATGGAACCCTGACTCATAAATGTATTATTCTCTAAAAACTATGCTCTTTATTACAACATGAGTCAGGAACGGATTTCTGAAGCACCCTATATATGTTTTTTGTTTGGAACGTGTGGAACTATTTTTAATGCTACACCTTTTGTTTTATATAGTCCAATCGGTAAGCATATATGGATCTCCACGGCGCTGTGGTGGCCAAGGTGATATTCTTTCTGGAAGGTAATTGATTCATTACGATTTCCTTTCAGTTTGTGCATTGTACATTCCATTTGATCATTTTGGCTTTTCTACCAGTGTTGCGGTATTTTTATCTTGGGCTCGTCAATGCAATTCGGCCGCCGAAAGGGAATCAACTATCAGGTAGTTCTGGCTCCAGCTAACTCACTGTCATTGCTCTTATCTTCTCTACTACATGTTCGTCGATTGTTTTCTTAAAACACGGTGTCACTACAGTCGAACAAATCCAACTGTGTTGGGTTGCATTGCTGGCTCGACTTTATTGAGGAAGGCTGCAGCTCTTGCTTTTGAGCATAAAAAAAGGTCAACTCTTACCACCGATATCATCGAACATTTGGGGCAAAGGTACACTCTCCTATCATGAGTATCAGTTTAAAGTGAAATAAAATTTCAGTAACAGTTACTTCCGAACAATGCAGTTTGGAAGCGATTTCTCCAGCATCTTGATAATAGACACCAACACAGATGTCTGTCCCCGTATGCACTCGGAAGGCTGTTTCGATGACAAAAGTCTAGTGTGCTAAAAACTTTTCTTTCATGTAATGGAATATAATAATATTTCAGTGTTTGCATAGAATGTTGATGAACATAATGTAAAAGGTGAGAGGATTCTGTTATAGGGTGGAGAGCAATGAAGATCTCTACTATTTTATCTTGAGGTGATTAAAGTACCTTGGTCCTTAACCCGTTGACCATTCAGGTACTTCCACTTTCTAGCGTCACGTCGCAAGCCATTGTCTTCTTTTGAGTACCTGCAAGCCTCTCAAGATCCCTCCATTCGGTCTGGCAGGGCAGGTGGGTACTTGAAGAAGACAATACCAGTTTGTGATCACTATGCCAACACAGTGCAACTACCCAGGGAAATGATAGTATTAGGTTGGTAGGCGAGTCGTGACGGTTGTACAGGCATGCAAAAACATCAATAATAAAGATGAATGAATTCACAAATGTTGGTCCGATTTAACATTCACAGTTATAGATATGATTTTCCAAATATATGAAAAACATGTCATTTCGAATTTACAAAAGCAAGTATCTTTGAACCGTTACACTATATATATAAAACTAAATTGTAATGCAATATAGCAATGCACTGATATGTTGTAGAATTCAATCACATACTAATATACTACGGATATGATGATCAATTCACTTGCACTGTCCCTTAAGCTCTTAAGTAGACAATAAGATCACATTTATGAATCCGGAGGCGGTTGCTGCTGCTGCTGTGGTGGCCATACCGGCTGACCGGCATAAGGGCCAGACTTTTGGCCATAAAAGGTGGGATCCATCACCGGCTTACCTACAGTCATACCCGGAGCACCAGCCTGGGGAGCAAGTTGAGGCGGCATGTAATAGTAAGGAAGACCATCAGCCGGTCCTTCAACTCTCGGAACAGATGCGAGAACCTCATCTTTTATATCCTCTCTCGGGACAATATCAACCAGAAAATCGAATATGTCGGTCCTCGTAATTGCTGCTCCAATGTCATTCTTCTGAAGGGTCCTCCTCTTGTTTTCCTCGGTGTGATTCCACGACCTCAGTGTCAACTCAAGAATGAACATTTCACAGGCCCTAGCAAACACGACCGGAGCTTCGGCTGATATCATCCTAACATCCTCATCTGCCTTCATGATCTTCTTAATCCTGGCCAACGGTAAGCTATGGTTTTTAAAATCCGTAGCCTGTTCAATTTCTTGATACTGATTCGCCCAAAAGCGCTGGAGTTGTTGTTGCAATTGCTGCTGTTGTTGTTGGTGGATATGCTGATAAGCAAGTTGCTGTTGTGCCAGCTGGGCCGATGAAGCAGAGGCGCCAGCAGGCTGAGTAGGGGGTCGGACTGAACCGACTGATCCAGGAGTCGAGGTTCCCATCATTTGATTCGGTTGATAACCGGTTATACCATAAGGAACTGTCGCTGCACTACCAACTATGCCCATTGCAGAAGTCTGCCCATGGCCTTGCTGATCCATAACCACAAACTGCAGAGAAAACCAAAACTATTTGGAAAAACAATGATGGCAGAGGAGTGCTTTAACAACAATATAACCACAAACTACCATCCTAAAAGAAAATAAAGTGTATAAAAATGGATTCCCAGAACCTAGAGAACTCGAATACGAATCACTTTTGATCTTTGATGGAAATCAAATTACCAAAATGTCTTTTAACTAATTCATACTCAATGGTGAAAGAAAATGGTAAGAATAGCAGACAATCAAGAGATTTCCGGTATTTAACAGGTAAAAACTCAATAGTAAGAAATCCTACATCACCATTTGTCAAGTTGCTGATCTGGGTTTAGTTATGTTTTACAAGCTTATTCTTCTGAGTCTAGCTAGTACAAATAGAAGGCTGAACTTAAACATATTTAGTTGCAAGTCCTAAGCCTAAAGCATCATGATACCGGAATTAAACACTTGGGACAAATCAGGGAAAAAAACATCTATCTTTGGTTAAGCATTTGCCGGTTATAGCTGCGACAATAGATCAAATTTGGACAAGTTAGTTATAGCTAGGACTATGGACTGAATAAGGTATTTAACTACGGACAAATCAGGGAAAAAACATCTCTCTTTGGTTAAGCATTTTCCAGTTATAGCTGTGACGATAGATCAAATTTGGACAAGTTAGTTATAACTAGGACTACGGCGTGAATCCGGCATTTAACTAGTAAAAACTCAATAGTAAAAAATCCTAGCTTATAAATGCAGTGCAAAAGGACTCCCCACCCCTGCAACTGTCAAGTTGCGGAATCTCGGTTTAGTTACCATTTTACAAACTTGTTCGTTTGAGTGACTAAAGTTTTTGTTAGCACAGATAGAAAGCTGAACTTAGACATATGTTACAAGCCTAAAGCCTCATGATAACGAAGCTAAAGTCTTTATCTATGACAGAAGCCTATCTAGTTGTATGGATTAAATTCAGATGCCGAAAAAGTTGGCTAGATACATTTGACAACAAAAGAAACAATATATTGGTGTCGGAGTTAGATTGCTTTCGTTTCCTTGTAAATTCAGCTAATCAATCCTAACTCATAATCCAAAAGCATGGAAACAGTCTAAATATTCTAAAATAAACATGAAATTAATTCGAATCATTCAAGAACCAAAACATCAAAACCAAACCAAAACATGCACAGAAGTTATACATAACTACATGAATAAAAGCAGTTCAACCAGAGAAACGTATAAATTATGAATAAAACAAAATCAAACGAAATTGCTTTAACACATCTATATTTAAGAAAACATCAAAAAAACTAAAAAATTCAAAGGAAAATTTAAAGATGATCGAAGAAATAAGTTGAGCTATAAAATTAGAACTGCAAAGAAAAAAAAAGGAAAAAATCGTACCTTATGCTGCTGCTCGTTGTTTGGCTTTGGATCAGTTGATTTTGTTCATAAATTGGAACCCTAAATTGGAAAAAGAAAATTGAGAGAAAGGGAAATTATTGGCCGATTAGTGGAGAGAAGAAGCTGAAAACTGTGTCATTATTGTTATTATTATTATTATTAAAAGAAGTGAGCAACTTTCACTATCTCTCCCACTCACAAACGCGCGTTGACTTTCAGTTTGACTTTCTTTGTCTTGCCTTTTTTAACCCTCCTTTTCTTTCCTAATTTAATTATAGTTTATTTTTATTTTTATTTTTATTTTTATTTTTTTGTGAATTGAAAGAATCTATAATAATTGTATTATAAAATGTAATGTCAAATTTAGCTCTTAATGTTTATATATTTTATCAATTTGAGTTTTAAATAAATTTAATTTTTAATTTTTTGAAAAGAGTTGAATTTAATCATCAACTTAATTTTAGTCTGCTGAGATCGACCCGATTAAAAATAACAAGTAAAAAAAATAGCGGAATAAACTAAAAATTGAACACATAAATTTAAAGTGAAAAAATCCCTCCAAAAATGATAAAAAAATTACGGGCAAATATAATTTTACTATAATGGCAAAAGAACGAAAAGTACAAAAGATGGAGATAAAAACTAAACCTTGAAAACCCAAAAACAAAGAATCATCAAAACGTAAATACAAAAATTCTCTAAATGTGTTATGAGTTCTAATCTCTAATGGGTGTATTTTTAAGGTTGTAAAAGAGTCTATTTATAGGCTAAATTCATAGGTCAAATAATAATAAAATAATCTAGACTAATCAGAGTTTGATTGAAACAAATAAACAGAGTTTAACTGAAAGATTATTTCTCAAATTTAACTGAAATAGGAGTTATACTTAACAAATCTCCATATTGACTTCCACAATGTCATCTTTGCCAAAGCTCGCCACGAGCCTATTTTGAACTATGCAGGGAATTAGCTGAGCTGAATCTATGCTTAGAAACTGGATGACTTCTAGCCTTCGACTTGTACACTGTCAAATCAAAATTAACCCGGGTCTAATTTTCACGAACACAGTGCCCTAACTTTCAAAACCTGTATCCAAAAGAGAACTTATCTTCAACGAAACGGTAATACCTTTTTCCCTCCTATGACCAAGTTGCATCCGCTCCAAACGAGTTGACTTCGACTCCGTAACGAACGAGGGACGTCCAATTTCACGGTCACCGTAGAACCTTCCAGAATATAAAGGCTGTCGGTTCTTTTACCTTTTAACAAACGAAAACTCCACGAGATACTTTAATGTCGCTCGACTCGATGTTGATTCTGCTTCCTTTCAAGTCTAAAATACTCAAATAGATGAAATTCTTTCGTAAATCAGGTACATACCTGACATCTGAGAGTGTCCTAATCGTTCCATCGTGTATCCTATTTTTAACAGTACCAATATCAATTACCTTACTAGAAGAATCGTTTCCCATGCGCATAACTCCACCTTCAACCGAATTGTATGTGGAGAACAATTCTCTATTGGGACACATGTGGAAAGAACATCTCGAATCTAGGATCCACTCAGACGTGAGCTTGGAGTTATCACTCGTTGACACTAACAAGAAATCATCACTGCTTTCATCAGCCAAATTAGCACCAGCTACATCTTCCTCTTTACTCTCAGCAGCTCTTTTATTTCATAGTTTATAACAATCTGCTTTGACATGACCTAACTTTTTATAATAGCAACACATTTTGTCTCGTTTCTTTGATGCTACCAAAATGAAAGCTTGCTTATCTGCCTTGCTATCCAAACCAAACTCATTGTCGAGTTTGTCTCTACTCAACAAATAACCCTTCACATCTTCGAACGAGAGTTTGTCTCTTTCATAAATCAGGGTCTCCTTGAAAGACTTGTATGAATGAGGTAAAGAGCACAATAACAGCATAGTTTGATCTTGATCTTCAATATGAACCTCAACATTCTTTAAATCATTTAAAAGAGTAATGAATTGACTGATGTGATCTCTAAGAAGCTCACACTCGTTCATGCGAAACGTAAATAGACGTTGTTTCAACACTAAACGGTTAGCCAGAGACTTAGTCGCATAAAGAGTTTCTAACCTTTTTCATAAGGCGGATGAAGTTTTTTCCATCAATACCTCCTGCAATATCGTATTCGCGAGGCACAACTAGATTGCAGACAAGGTATTTTCATCAAGCTCTTCCCACTCTGTTTAATTTAGATTTTCAGGCTTTTTTTCGGTAACAACCTTTTTCAACCCGGTTTGAACTAGAATTGACATTATCTAAACTTGCCACAGATTGAAATATGTCTCACCATCGAACTTTGCAATTTCAAACATTATTGCTGTCATCTCTGAATGGGCTGGTCTATGAAAATTTAACTAGCTCTGATACCACTTGTTGGGATCGACCCGATTAAGCAACAAGTAAAAAAAATAGCGGAATAAATTGAAAAATTAAACACACAAATTTAACGTGGAAAAACTCCTCTAAAGAGGATAAAAAAACCACGGGCAAAAATAAGTTTACTATAATGGCAAAAGAACGAATAGTACAAAAGATGGAGATAAAAACTAAACTCCGAAAACCCGAAAATAAAGAACCCTCAAAACGTAAACACAAAATTCTCTAAATGTGTTATGAGTTATAATTTGTGTATTTTCTAAGGTTGTAAAAAAGCTTATTTATAGGCTAAATTCATAGGTCAAATAATAATAAAATAATCTATACTAATAAGAGTTTGATTGAAACAAATAAACAAATTTTAATTGAAAGATTATTTCTCAAGTTTGACTGAAATATGAGTCATACTCAACATAGTCGAATTGTTATTTTTTAATGACATGACAATTTATGTGTACTCCATTTTTTATGTATTCTTTAATTTTAATTTTTGTATATTTTTATAATTTTTATTATAAGGTCTTACCTTAAACACTTTTTGCTTGTGCATGATCCATTATATTACTCAACCAATATTTGATAATTATTTAATTAAACGAATATTATTCTTTTATTTACTTCATTTCATATGAATGTAGTATCACGATTATTAGTATTTGCTTTTTGATACAATACTTAAAACTACTTATAACCCTTCCCCAACCCTTAAATAAAAAAATAATACGTTTCAGCGCATTTGAACCAACATCTTATTACACTGGTAACAATGTCGATGCCAACTAAGCTAAGGGTGTATTTAGCATTGCTTTTCAAAAGTGTTTTGGGGATTAAAAGTGCTTTTGAAGCAAAAGGAATGCTAAACAAACTACTTTTAGTTACAATTTTTACTTTTTAAAAGTACTTTTGAAAAAAATGAGAAGCTAAAATTTTTAGCTTTTATTCTCTCAAAAGCACTTTTGGTTATTAATTACTTTTCACCCCTCCAATAACATGGTATTTTCCTTCTTCTTAATTACAAATGTGTTAAAATCATTAATTAAAATAAAAAAGTATTTTTTAAATAATACAAATGTGTTAATATTTAATTACAAATATTTAATAGGTATATTTAAATATTTAAATATAGTTTATTTATTCTAATTAAATTTTATAAATAATTAATACTCATTGCTTAAAAATATTTAAAATTTATATTTCATATATTAAAATATTAACAAAAATTATAATAAATTATTTTTATATTCCTACTAAAATATAATAATATTAACTATTTTGAATATTATTTAAATGCATATTTATTGCTTTATACTATCAAGTCTAAAATGAACATTTTATTTCTCAAAAACACTTTTGACCTAAATAATAAAGATTCAAATATTAAACTAAACTTTTCAAAAGTACTTCTAAAAAGTATTTTTTCAGAACACTTTTTAAAAGAACTTTTTAAAAACAATATTAAACTAGCCCTAAGACTCAACCGGCTTATACTTTTAGTTTTAGAAGAGTTAATTTCAAAACAAATTCAAAATTTAAAGCGAGCATGCATGTATATTTGCCTAAATTTGATCTGGCCTAAAATATGGGCTTAAAATTTTGCCTTAATCCGCTCATATTTATAAATAGCTAACCTAATCTTATTTTGGACTCACCCATATTGTTTTTATAAATAAAGATATATTTATATTATTTTAATTTAATATTTAATAATTTTATATATTTTTATTTATTAAATTTTATTTATATTCATCTTAACACTTTTAATGTTTACAAATCTATAATACTATTATAGATTTAATTTTTATGTGTTATATATTCTTCCAAAATGGGAGGATCCACTTAGATTGATGTAAACCTAAAGTAGTTTTACACCATTCGTATATTTACATACGATTAATCTTTTAACAATCTAACCGTTAAATTTATCAATATAATTCTACTTGTCATTATTGTAAATTTTCGAACCGATCCATTGTCTTTCATATCAATCTAAAATATTGTATATATTAATATTAATTGAATAGTTGAAATTTTTTTATATAAAACAAATAGTTAAAATTTTATATTTTACGTTAAAACTGGCGGGCATGATCCATATAAATGGAATATGAAATTTGATGGTTGGAATATATGAAAGAGTGTAACACGACTTTAGTTTTACACTAGTGTAAGTGGGTCTCTCCAGTTACATAATATAAAACATTATAAACTAAAAAAATGGGTTGGGTCAAGCCAAGCTCGGCCCTTGAATGTTCAAGTCGTAGCTTGACCTATATTTTAAACGGACTTACTTTTTTGCCTAAACCCATTTTTTGGGTCTAATATTGTTGTTCAAATCCTTCCAAATTTCAAGTGAGCATTCGGGCTTGGGTGGGTAGCTCAACCATGAACAAGTCTAAATTTATACCTAAACTCGTAAAAGATGGATTTAGAAGTGCATTTTGTTTAAGATTGCCTTTGATAATAGAATTATTGTGTACGATTACTTAGCAAATTATTGGGTATGTTAATTACCATATTTGGCTCATTTGATTGAAATTTATGATTTTATTATTTGATTGACGAAATGTAAGGTTATTTAAGAAACACATTTTCATAAGCTCTCGTAGTAATAAAATTTATTTATTTTAAACAAGTTTAGTTATTTTAATGTTTATTAGTCTCAATTTCCATAAATTTATCATTAATTATGATGATTATTGTTTTTATTACAATTTATATATTAATAAATAAATATATGATGTTGAAATAAATTTATAAATCACAAGTATAACAAATGATGAAACTTAAAATAATAATTTAAAATAATGTAATAATCAATAATAAACAAGATTAAGAATAATGATTTTTATTAGACTTATATTTTTATTTAAATAAAAATTAAATTGATTTATACAATAAAAGCAAAGGGTAAATTTGTCTAAAATGTAAAATTCTAGCTGAAATGTAATACAATCAACCCTCTTTAACGTTTCGTTATAATAGTCAAGTTTCTAGTAGAACCAGCTTTTTAAAATTTTATTTTAACCCTCCATAATAGTTTTTCACTTATAACAGATAACATTCATAGTTATGAAGTACATTATTTATTAAATTAGTTCTCTATAACAACTTATTGTTTAAAATTTTAAGTAAAATTATAGCTATTAATTTCATATAAGCAACCCCACTAACTATAATTTATTAAATAAAATGATCTTAATCAAAATATTATGTCAATAAAATGTTTAATTTTAGGATGAAAAGTTACATTAATCATATTTTATTAAATGAAAATAATCTTCAATTAGTGAAATTAAATATTTCAATTCAATAAACTATTAAGTTCTCTAATGTTGATTGAGTCTTAGCTTAATTGGCATCGATATTGTTGCCACAAGAGAAGGATGTGGGTTCGAGTGCGTTGAAGTGTATTATCCTCCTATTTAAGAGTTTTGGAGGGACTACGGGTCCTATATTTTATTTTTGTTGATCTGATCCCACATTTTTTTCCTTTTTGAACATAAATCCCATTTTTTATTCGATGGGAGTTCACGATTTGAATTTAATGATCGGTTTACAATAACAATATGATGTTATAGATATATAACAACCACATTTCTATAACAAGTAAAATTTTAACAAACAAATGGGGTTTTTATAAAGAGTGTTGACTGTATTACTTAAAGAATAAATAGTATTGAGGCTCAGGCGAGCTGGGGGCTAACATGGGCCCTACCCCTTAAAATGTAAAATTGTTTAAAAGGCCCTTAAAATTTTTAAAAATTTTAAATTAATAAAGGTAAATTTACATTTTGGCCCCCTTAAAATTATAAAAATTTAATTTAATCCTTTACAAATTATAAAGATATAGACTATAAAAAATTAAAATTTTATCTTGTTCTGGCTTCGCCCCTGTTGGGGCTACCCTATATTTCAAAATTTGTCACAATTGAAAATATGAGACTACCTTCTCAAGCCAATGTTTAAAACCCAAACACAATAATCAAATTTTACAACCATACATATTTATACTTGGATATCACATAAATTAAAATTTATCAGCATGTCCCGCGATAGTATAATAGACCGACAGATTGTATAGGCAAAATTATTCTTAGTGATCTTAATAATTTATCGACTTTTGATGACCTACTTAAGAAGAAAATGTTGATCGACTTGGGCAAATATCCCAAAAATACCAAAAAATAAAAATTACCGGAAGGATAGGTTTTAAAAATATTGATTAGGAAGGGCAATTTCCCCAAAAGCAGCGTCACGTCGGTAGCGTTTTTGGGAAAAGCGAGCTAAAGCGCTTCAGAGGCGCTTTTGTCCACCTCAAAAAAAGCGCTTCCACGTGAGGCACGCTTTTTGAGGTGGACAAAAGCAGCGTCCACGAGGGCGCTTTAGCCTATGTTTTTAAAAAAAAACTATTCTCAAATATTTTAAAAATTTACGAGAATAAACCTTTATAAAGGCTCAAAATGACAACACCAATTTTGTTAAGGTGTTATCAATTAATAAGGAAATATAACTTATAAAGGAAATCTTTATATAGACCCAAAGTCTCATTTCCCTTATTTTCTTGAGTAAAGTGGGATATGAGATATGTGTATTTATAGACTCATGAATAGTTTTGCAGCTTGTTCCTAAACAATGTGGGATTCCTTCCTCTTTTAACTAACAACATAAGATGACATGTTATACTATATTCGATTTTTTTTTTACAAAACAATTTCTCTTTTTTTATATTTTGTTAACATTTTCTTATATTATAAAAAACAAGAAACAAAAAAGCTCAAATATATTTTTTACAAATCTAATCATCACTAACATATATTAATAATAAAGTTGCATGATGACCACAAATAAGGAAATAGGTTGGCTTAAAACAATAGAACCCTTCTACATGGTCTCAAGAACTAATATCACAAGGAAAATATGTGTCGTAGTTTCTATGCAGATGGCAACAAACTTAGATAGCTTTTCAACTGCCAACAATATTTTTGAGGAAAAACAATTGCTTGCAGACTTAAGGTTGGCGTATTCAGTTCGGCCAAAGCTATGGTAAGGCATAAAGCTTTAAAAAGAAAAGACACCAGATATCAAACTAAGTAATAAAACAATGACAATTAAGCAGATGGATGGTCTTTGTTCAAATTTCTGGAGATTTTCAAGTTTAAGAACAAGTCATGCTGACTTAGGCAAAGGTAAAATGTCAGAAGACAGAAATGCACTACCTAGATAAAAGTCAAAAATCAATTTAGAAGTTTAGGCAAATATGCCCCTTTCAACTTTTAGTCCTTTTTTTCAACTTTATTATTCGTATATGAATAATTCAAACAAACTAATTAGGATGAGAAATTCGTTAACAAAATATATATTAGTAATGATTAGATTTGTAAAAAATATATTTGAGTTGTTTCGTTTCTTGTTTTTATAATATAAAAAATGTTAACAAAATATAAAAAGAGAAATAGTTTTGTAAAAAAAATTAAATATAGTAGCATGTCATCTCATGTTGTTAGTTAAAAGAGGAAAGAATCCACATTGTTTAAAACAAGTTGTGAAACTATTCATGAGTCTATAAATACACATAAGATTTCCTTTGTAAGTTATATTTTTATTAATTGATGACACCTTAAAAAATGGTGTTGTCACTTTGTAAGGTTTATCTCGTAAATTTTAAAATATTCGAGAATAGTTTTTTTTAAAACACGAGCTAAAGAGCGCCATGTAGACGCTTTTGCCACCTCAAAGCAAAAGCGCCCACGTGGACGCGCTTTTTCTTGAGTGGCCAAAGCGCCCCACGTGGCGCTTTAGCCTGCTTTTTCCCAAAAAAGCGACGTGGACGCATTTTTGGGGAAAATTACCCTTTCCGGTCAATATTTTTGAAACCTATCCTTTTCGGTAATTTTTTATTTTTTTTGATATTTTTGGGATATTTACCCGATCAGCTTCCATCGTCCTTATTGTAGGCAGTTGTTTTCTATAAATAAATAAAAAAGGTTATCGGACCCGCTATTACAGCTAAACTTTCCCTCAAAAGACGGATTCCTACGTTGGTTTCAGGACAACTTGTTTTTAAATATACTCAAATAAAGACATTAGATATGTTCCAAATTCTTGATTCTATCATGCAATTTAAAAGTTCCATCCATATTTTATAAGATAATAATAATAATATTAAAGATAATTTAGGTTCGAATAAAATAATATATATATATATATATATAAAATTGAAGTAACAGATATTAATTCGCCAACAAATAATTTTAATAGTTTTATTTATAAAAAATATTGTATTAATTTACTGAATCAGTTTTTTTTTTTAAATTCTACAAGTAGAATTAAAATTACTATGTGTCTCATTTATTTAATATACATTTTATTTGGGATAAATATATTTTTTGTCCCTAAACTTACAATTAAGTTCACTTTGGTATCTCTATTTTTTTTGTCCACTTTGATATTTAAACTTGATAATTAGGTCTATTTTGGTCCCTTAACTTAAATAATATAAAAATTTGATGATCGTGCAACATCATCACTTGAAAATTAAATAATTTGAGAGTGTCACATTTATTGCTTTAATTATCGGACTGATGGTTGAACAAATCAAATCACCTGTTCTCGATTCAACCAGTTTGATCGGTTCGGGCACTGGACCAACAATAAATAAATGAATAATTAAAAAATTATAAATAAAAAAAGCTAATTCAACCTGTTCAACTATCGATTTTTGTCTTGATTTTCGATTTTGGTACCCTTTGTCCAGATTGTTATATCAATCAGTTCTCGATCCGTCTGATCTAGTCCTATTCTAGTAACACTGGTCACATAATCAAATATTGACAAAATCTAAGTTCATGGATCAAAATGAATTTACTTACCAAGTTTAAAGACTAAAATGAACCAAAGAAAAATACATTTACCAAAACGAACCAAATTACTAAGTTCAAAAGCAAAAAAATTATATTATTCTTATTTATGTTTAATATTTTAATATGCTCAATTGAATATTTATTATCATTCTAATACTGTATGTGAAGTCTAAAACTTGATTTACCAAATATCTTATTTAGTAAATGCATTTCCCTAATTGTTCATAAGAATAATCATATTACAAATGCCAATATAACGAGGATACTATCATGGGCCCCCGCAACCTCCTTTATTGAGTCACGACCAGAGCATCCAAGCTAAGAATTATCGCCAGCTTGGTAGGACCTACTGCCACGTGTCGCATCTTCATTCTTTAGATTATTAACGTATGCCTTATTTTTTTAATACGAAAAATTAACCCAATAAAACTGAAAAAATGTCAGAAAAAAAAAACAGAATCAACGAGATACGTGTTTACGATAATACCCTTGTTTTATATTAAATGGTAAAATTTCATCAAAGGTCCCCCGAAGTCCCAAACTATAGTTGCGCTTAGATTCTAAATTAATTTTTAAACTTCAAAATGTTCTCAAAATATCAGTATAATATAAATTAAGTCCTTCAATCATTATGATGCAAGCCTGAGTGCTGAATAGACTTGTCCATCGTCCAGGCCACCAAAAGGCTTACTCGAAAAATAAGAGAGTTTAGGTAAAAATATAAACCCAAAAAATTAGTTTGGACGTGTAACACCCCAAACCCGGCCCATACGTTACGACCAGATCTGGTATGCTACGGGTTTAATGTTATAACTTTAATTGAAACTGATTTGAAAAATTTTGTTATTTTTATAGTTTTTGCTAAAAGATAACACTTGTAGGAAAAATTCTTATAATTTATTCTTTCTCTTTTTAAAATAAAATTCGTTTAAATTAAATCGTAATTGAAAATCCCATTTTTATTATCTATAAAGCATGAGTCTTTGATCGTAAATTTGAAAAGAAATAAACGTTCACAAATATCAATTTAAACCGAAACTATGGGGCCTTATTACATCAAATAATTCCAACAATTAAAACTTAAAGAAAAAAAAACTGTAAATAACCTATGTAAATAATAATAAACTTGATGGCCCCTCGAGTCCGTCTCGGCTCCCATGTCCACGATCTACTGCTCATCTAAAAGAGTAGAGAAAAAGGAGAGCGGTGAGTCACAAAGACTCAGTGTATAAATCCTAAACACACTGACCTAAGGCCCACAAACACATTATGGGCCTTGGCCCATACATAAAGGCAACAATCATAACACATGATATACAATACATAATGAATGGCCCAACCCATCCTAGAATTCCATCCTCTACACACCAACCAGTACCAACCATCACACCTTGGGGATTTCTACAATCGACCCACCAATCGCTACACACCAAATCGACAGTCAAACTGCCTATTCCATTATTAATCAGGAAATTTAACGTGGGTTTTCTACCACCGATCACCATGTGACCAAACATTGCATTACGTGGGTTTTCTACCACCGGTCACCATGTGACCTAACATTGCATTACGTGGGTTTTCTACCACCGGTCACCATGTGACCTAACATTGCATTACGTGGGTTTTCTACCTAACATTGCATTACGTGGGTTTTCTACCACCGGTCACCATGTGACCTAATCATGCTCTTCCCCTTCATTATCATATTCCCACCCCATGCATACATACATAAAGAAAACATCATACATACTTTCATATAATTCGATATACATAGAGATTTCTATGATTTCGTACCTGGCATCCTTGCCTAACCCTTTCTTGGGTTTTATTCGACTGTCTATACAGCCACTTTCTGGCTTTTTAGCCCATAACACATAAAGAATAGTTAGAGAGTGTGTGTTAGAGATCTACACACCTGATTACCGATAAAATGATACTTTCTATGTCTACGCTACCAGTAGCCGATAGAACTGCTATTTACCTAAGGTGTTGTTCAGAAGCCGGTCCACAACCAAGTGGCCAATCTCGAACGACAGATACCACTTGTTTCTTAAACTTAAGGATTCTCTCCTTTGCCTGATCCATATTTAATTCCATCACAAGTCCTTGTCAGAACTACTATCACAATATATGATCGTTAATCCTCATCATAAAGTTAAGATCTTGTATACAATGAACGAATCTAGTAAAAATCTAGGGAAAATCTCCTTACCTTAAAATCTCGAAATTAGAGACTAGCGATTTTGGCTTTTTAGATCTAGACGACCAAGTTTCCTTAGCACAAGAAATTCGGCTAGCACTGGAGAGACAATTCGGCAATGTCAAAGAAGAAGTTTAAAATGGCGGAAGAATATAACTAACTCACAAATGGGATGAATAGAGAAAAACTATGGAGATTTTGGCTTTTTAGAGAAATCGGCACAAGAGGAAAAGAAAGGGGAAAAGAAAGTGAATTAAGGAGTTTCGGCTTTTGAAGAAAGAAAAAATTATAGAGGGAGAGCCTAAGAATTTCGGCAAAAGAATGAAGAAGAAATTAGGGTTTAAATGCGAATTGATGAGATACTACCCCTATTTATAGGGATTTCGGCACTTACCTATTAAAAACCGAAAGTGCCCTTCCTAATAATTAAAACTTAAGCAAATAATAGGGAAAATTCGGCACCCCTTATCCCATGTAGTAGCTGAATTCTCCACTCCTCTAGGTGATGAAATTTCGGCCATCACTTAGCCTTGCAGATAGCTCATATCTCTTCTCCTTATCCTAATCTACAACTCCTCCAAAAGAGTCCTACATTAATCCACTTCTTCCTCCTTTTATCTGCTTATTATCCACCTAATTAAAACATAAAATCCCCTCCTAATTTATAGCCTCAATGCCGTCCAACCTTATCCACATATATGCCGAAATTTAACTAATTAAAATTAAAGGAATTGGGCTTCATAGAACTTAAATTTTGGGCCCCTTACACCCTTGTTGTGGCGTCACCCCTTGCTCCCTTTTAAGTGCCGAAAATGGCCCAAAACATGGGCTCCTTGTGGCCAAAACTTGGGCCTCTTTAAACTGTTAGTGAAGCCACCCTCTTTTTTCCCTTTTGCGCCACCTAACTTTGGGCCCCAAGCCCAATTTGACATATTTAATCATAGATACCTACCTTTAAACCTTTTAATGCCCAAACAAAATATTTTAACTGAGGTCTCAGCCCTTTTCTTGAGCCCAATTAGACCCTTAACATTTAAATTAACACTTTAAACATATCCACGCACTAAACACATAGGCCCAAAAATTCAGGATGTTACAGTTCTACCCCCTTAAATAAATTTCGTCCTCAAAATTTCCAACTAACTAGTAATCATACTATCTAAGTCTCACCACTATGCTTTTGCTGCGCACTCTAATTCTAAAGCCAAAATAAACACTTAGTATACTATGGTAGGTATACACACCGTTATTCACATCTGGGCGTCTCCGTCCCCTTGGCGATGTCTTCGATAGACCAAAGTCGGTGCCTCACCTCAAGATAACCTACACCTTGGCTCGGTGCTCCACTTGCCCGACCGAACTGTTACCACCTCTGGCTGAACCTCAACCTCTTTGTGGCTGCTGACCTCCTCTACCAGTCTGAGTATTCCCTTGGCCCGTGGGCCCTTCACTGTCCCGTTCTTGTGAGCGGTTCCTAACTTAGTAGTCCAGAGATCCACACCTAAAGCACTTTCCACTGCCTGCCCGACACTCACCTGCATAGAATTTACTACACCGAGTACACTTCTGTGTCTGACTAGCAGCAACAGGTCTATCATCTTGCCAGGCCCGCCTGACCTGAGTCTTTTCTGATCACGCCTAACTACCCTAGATGTTTTTAGATTTCTCTTACTTCCACTCTTATCCCTATCCAGATTCAATAGCTTTGTTCGCTTAACCTCCTCAGCTATCTTAGCCTTTTCTACAAGGACAACAAATTCTCTTTCCCGCTGTGGGGCTATCAACTCACGTAGATCATCTCTCAGACCATCTTTAAATCGAACACAGTGTTCATAGTCTGTAGCCACCATCCCTCGAGCATAACGGCTAAGAAGTAGAAATTTCGCTTCATACACAGCCACCGACCTACTTTCCTGAACCAGATTCAGAAATGCTCTGCGCTACGCATCTACATAACTCGATCCAATGCACTTATTCTGAAATACTATTTTGAAGAAATCCCAAGTGATACGGTCAGCCACCGTACCATCCTTAACCGTAAGCCACCATTGGTAGGCTTCATCCCTTAGGAGGGATATAACCCCTTTCAACTTCTCCCTCTCCGTGAAATCCAAATCCTCCATTATGCGCTCAACTGCCTCCAACCAATACTCAGCTGAACTCGGGGCTATACCAGAGATTCCCCTAAACACTTACCTTGTTGTTTCTAAGTCGCTCAAAACATGATTTCGGGCTCGTGCCCATACCGCTCAAAGAACTCTTTCTAAAACCCTTAACACTACCTGAGATACCACATCATCTCCACCCGTCTGATCCTAAAATTCTACCTCCGCTGGTGAAACTGGTATCTCATTCCCAGATCTATGACCAGATCCTACGGGTTCTGACAAGGCCGTCCTACCTCTACCATGACAACGCGGTAGACGTCCACGACCTCTTGAACTCATTCTATCGATTTGCATTTATCTGATTAAAAATTTTATGAATTATTAGCTTTCTTTCGCTGATTAACCACGAACAGTCTTATGAATAATAGTTTTAAAAGTAGTTCTTTCGAGTTCACAACAAATTCAGTCTCAAGGCTGTATTTTCTAGCTCTAGCATACACATACGTTCAACAACCATATACATCCCAAGTAGAGTATCACATAAATGCATCAACCATACAAGTAACATCCATGAACTCACATTCTTCACACAGGGGTATTTTCGTCATTTCACTACCCAGGGGTATTTTTGAAATTTTATGGGGTATTTTTGTAATTTTCCAAAATAGGGTTTCTTGGTGATTCTACTAAATAAGGGTATTTTGATAATTTTATAATTTAAGGGTATTTCGGTAATTTTATCAATCGGGGGTATTTTAGTAATTTTGTCAATCAGGGGTATTTTGGTAATTTTGTCAATTGGGGGTATTTTGGTAATTTTATAAGTCAAAGGTGTTTTAGTAATTTTGTAAATCAAGGGTATTTTTGGTTATTTTGTAAATTAAGGGTAATTTGGTAATTTTCAAATTAGGGTATTTTAGTAATTTTGTGAAATAGGGTGGTTAGTCCCTTTCGAGTTTTAGTTATAAATTTTGGCTCGTCAACAAGTCCTTATGGCTAAGGTGAACAGCCACTACGCACCAGGTAGGATTCTAGCGAAGAGGAGGTGAGTCACTAGGACTGCTTAAATACCAAGCTCTCCCTGAATCCAATCCTAGACATGCATATGCCTGTTGCCACACCCTAACTTGGTGACTTGTTCATAGGTTTGGTTTGGCTAGATTAAGTCTTATGAAATTGAAGAGTGATTTCAGCTAAGCCTAAAGTCCATTAATTTCTAATATGCTAGCCTACGTCTATCAAGCCCATTAAGCCCACATATAGGGGTGAGCATTCGATCGAATCGAATCGAATCGATCAAAAATTTTCAAGTTAATCGAGTTTTTGAATCGTATTTTATCATCCTAACTTAATTTGAAATTTTCTCGAATCGAGTCGAGTGAGACGAAATTTGAATCGAGTCGAATCGAATATATTTGTTCGAGTTAAATTTTAAAAAAAAAATGACTTTAGTGTTGTTTATTTTTATGTAATTTTTCAAAAAAATAATTTTCTTTAAAGTTTTTAAACATGATCATACAACAAAAAATTGAAGTAAATAAGTGAATAAATAAAAGCAACACAACATCAACCTAAATAAACAATATGGGTCCAAATAAACAACAAAAACAATACAACAAGATTATAATTCATATGGGTCTAAAGTAACTCCACAATCAAATATGTTACAGACAACAATTCAAATCATAATTCATAGCAACTAAATTTTAAGTTTTGAATGATGTAACAACCACTATTGGAAGACAAAGAGGTCCTAGAAATCCCAACAAAATAAAATAAGACATAAACAAATTCATATGCAATGACGAATGTAGAACATCCAAAGAGTGCATGCTCAAAAAGAGAAAGAGAGAGAGAAAAAAACTTACGCATCTAGTGGACATAGTGTGGCTCAGTTAAGTATCGATAAACCCGTTAAGAATGTATAATCCTCGATATGCACTTTGCAATATAAGAGAAAGACCAATAAGCAAATCTGTCCATAACACAAAAATCATTTACACCTTATCTGATTACCAAAAGGAAAATTCAGTCCTTTACACACCTAAGACATCATCAAGTAAATACTCCAAAACAAAATGCTTCAAGTTTTAATTCAAAATTTCATATTAAGGTTAATGATGCATTTGTTTCTAAAACCATACCGCATTTTATACTACCAGTGCATTTAGAATCATATGTAGAATAACAGCATCAAGTTTTCATTCTTAGTTTACCAAAATTCCTTTTCTAGCTTTCTTCAATGTAGGCTATAACTCTCTGATTCAAGCCTATTGTTCTTTTCGCTTCTGGTTCGAGGCTACGGCAAAAAGGATATCTAATCTAATGAAGAGTAAACGTATCATATCATGAGCAGCAAAAATCCCAAGTCATTATCTCTTGAAACTTCAAATATAAACCTTCATAAGGTTGGGAAATTTTGAACTCACAAAGATCATTCACTTCATTGAGTCCTAAAGAACAGGAAAAGTACTTAAGAATCCAAAATGCAATGCAAAGGAAAGCCCAAAGTTTTGATATCTTGAGACCATGAACTCAAAAGCCCACAGCACGCTCTCCTTCTCTTCACTAGCGTCATCTTTAAGAATTTTTCAATCTATCACATTCACCCAACCGGTAACCAAAATAAAACTTCAAACCAAATGCATAAATAAATAAAAAATCTAACCAATCGACAAGAATTTAGTAGTAGGCAAATAAAGCAACGCCATTGAATATAACGTGGTCGAGAGTAATTTGGAGCTTTCTTGCTCAAATAAAATCTGAATCACGAGAGCGAGAGAAAAAAATTTAGTGTTTTTAATCTAACAATGAAACGAAAAAACATCCAAATGCTGCTTAATAAACCATAAATTTGTATAATGAGCTGGAGAAATGTTATGCTCATTGCTCAGCAGCACTTTCATTAATCATTCATTTCCTCATTTTACAACCAACGGAACCAAAGTAAATAGTAACATAATCGCGAAAAAATGGAAACAAAGGCTCAAGTTTGAAACCCGTAAAGCTTTGAAATGAATAAAGCTTTTACGATCTTAAGCGATGTAGAAAATTTGAAATTGAGATCGAGCGAGCGGAAAATAGATGCAAGGTTTTGAAATGAATGAGAACGAGAACGAGAACGAGAAGGAGAAGTAAAGCCAGGGAAGAATCTGGCAATTTGCAGTGCACGATTGGAGTCTGGAGAAGATGAGAACTTCTTTTTTTGATTTGAGGGTTAGGGTTTGATTTGGGGCGGAGGAATCGGGTTAGGGGATTGGGATTTGGGGAAAAAAATGGGCTGAGTGTGACGGGCTTGGGGGGAAATGGGTCGGTAAAAAAAGCCTAATTTTTTTTAAAAATATATATAATTTATATTCGATTTATTTGAATTATTCGAGTTATTTGAATTCGAAAATTCAACTCGATTCGAACTCGAAATTCGAAACTCAAAATTTGAGTTGATTCGATTAACTCGATTAACTCGATTAACTCGATTCGAATAATTCAAAATTCGAATTTTTTTTTATTTTTTCGAATCGAATCGAGTTTTGCTCACCCCTACCCACATATATATCACAACAATAGTTAGAGTACTTACTTGGGTGGATCGGGTGCCGGTTGACTCGAAGGCCACATCTTCATCCAAAACATTTTTCTCAAATTCTCATCAATTTCAAAACAGTTACTAGGCCTATTTCACAGCCTGAGTTTTGAACTGGACTCTGATACCAAAATGTAACATCCCAAACCCGGCCCATACGTTACGACCAGATCTGGTATGCTACAGGTTTAATGTTATAACTTTATTTGAAACTGATTTGAAAAATTTTGTCATTTTTATAGTTTTTGCTAAAAGATAACACTTGTAGGAAAAATCCTTATAATTTATTCTTTCTCTTTTTAAAATAAAATTCGTTTAAATTAAATTGTAATTGAAAATCCCATTTTTATTATCTATAAAGCATGAGTCTTTGATCGTAAATTTGAAAAGAAATAAACGTTCATAAATATCAATTTAAACCGAAACTATGGAGCTTTATTACATCAAATAATTCCAACAATTAAAACTTAAAGAAAAAGAAACTGTAAATAATCTATGTAAATAATAATAAAATTGATGGCCCCTCGAGTCCGTCTCGGCTCCTATGTCCACGATCTACTGCTCATCTGAAAGAGTAGAGAAAAAGGAGAGCGGTGAGTCACAAAGACTCAGTGTAAAAATCCTGAACACACTGACCTAAGGCCCACAAACACATTATGGGCCTTGGCCCATACATAAAGGCAACAATCATAACACATGATATACAATACATAATGAATGGCCAACCCATCCTAGAATTCCATCCTCTACACACCAACCCGTACCAACCATCACACCTTGGGGATTTCTACAATCGACCCACCAACCGCTACACACCAAATCGACAGTCAAACTGCATATTCCATTATTAATCAGGAAATTTAACGTGGGTTTTCTACCACCGATCACCATGTGACCAAACATTGCATTACGTGGGTTTTCTACCACCGGTCACCATGTGACCTAACATTGCATTACGTGGGTTTTCTACCACCGGTCACCATGTGACCTAACATTGCATTACGTTGGTTTTCTAGCACCTGTCACCATGTGACCTAACATTGCATTACGTAGGTTTTCTACCATCGGTCACCATGTGACCTAATCATGCTCTTCCCCTTCATTATCATATTCCCACCCCATGCATACATACATAAAGAAAACATCATACATACTTTCATATAATTCGATATACATAGAGATTTCTATGATTTCGTACCTGGCATCCTTGCCTAACCCTTTCTCGGGTTTTATTCGACTCTCTATACAGCCACTTTCCGGCTTTTTAGCCCATAACACATAAAGAACAGTTAGATAGTGTGCATTAGAGATCTACACACTTGATTACCGATAAAACGATACTTTCTATGTCTACGCTATCAGTAGTCGATAGAACTGCTATCTACCTAAGGTGTTGTTCAGAAGCCGGTCCACAACCAAGTGGCCAATCTCGAATGGCAGATACCGCTCGTTTCTTAAACTTAGGGATTCTCTCCTTTGCCTGATCCATATTTAATTCCATCACAAGTCCTTATCAAAACTACTATCACAATATATGATCGTTAATCCTCATCATAAAGTTAAGATCTTGTATACAATGAACGAATCTAGTAAAAATCTAGGGAAAATCTCCTTATCTTAAAATCTTGAAATTGGAGACTAGCGATTTTCGGCTTTTTAGATCTAGACGACCAAGTTTCCTTAGCACAGAAAATTCTGCTAGCACTGGAGAGACAATTTGGCAATGTCAAAGAAGAAGTTTTAAATGCCGGAAGAATAGAACTAACTCACAAATGGGATGAATAGAGAAAAACTATGGAGATTTTGGCTTTTTAGAGAAATCGGCACAAGAAGAAAAGAAAGGGGAAAAGAAAGTGAATTAAGGAGTTTCGGCTTTTGAAGAAAGAAAAGAAATTGTAGAGGGAGAGGCTAAGAATTTTGGCAAAAGAATGAAGAAGAAATTAGGGTTTAAATGCCAGAATTGATGAGATACTACCCCTATTTATAGAGATTTCGGCACTTACCTATTAAAAATCGAAAGTGCCCTTCCTAATAATTAAAACTGAAGCAAATAATAGGGAAATTTTGGCACCCCTTATCCCATGTAGTAGTCTAATTCTCCACTCCTATAGGTGATGGAATTTCGGCCATCACTTGGCCTTGCAGATAGCTCCTATCTCTTCTCCTTATCCTAATCTACAACTCCTCTAAAAGAGTCCTACATTAATCCACTTCTTCCTCCTTTTATTTGCTTATTATCCACCTAATTAAAACTTAAAATCCCCTCCTAATTTATAGCCTCAATGCCGTCCAACCTTATCCACATATATACCGAAATTTAACTAATTAAAATCAAAGGAATTGGGCTTCATAGAACTTAAATTTTGGGCCCCTTACACCCTTGTTGTGGTGTCACCCCTTGCTCCCTTTTAAGTGCCGAAAATGGCCCAAAACATGGGCTCCTTGTGGCCAAAACTTGGGCCTCTTTAAATTGTTAGTGACGCCACCCTCTTCTTTCCCTTTTGCGCCACCTAACTTTGGGCCCCAAGCCCAATTTGACATATTTAATCATAGATACCTACCTTTAAACCTTTTAATGCCCAAACAAAATATTTTAACTGAGGTCTCAGCCATTTTCCTGAGCCCAATTAGACCCTTAACATTTAAATTAACACTTTAAACATATCCACGCACTAAACGTATAGGCCCAAAAATTCAGGATGTTACAGGACGGGCCTAAAGTAAGATTTTTGACTTGGGCCTAGTCCGAATTTGTAAAAAAAAATTGCTATTATTTTTTTACTATTTTGCTATTATTTTTTACTTGGGCCCAATATTTTTTACTTGGCCCTGCCCAGCCCATGGATAATTCTAATACTAAATGTTAATCTGGATTTAACAATATAATATATTTAAAACACATAGCCATGTTATTTATTACATGAATAACTTAGATACTATATAAAGAACAGTGGCATTAATATTAACAATTTTTTAAACATATTAATTCTAAATTGTTCATGCCATACATACAAATATATTTATGATTTGGTCCACATGTTTTAAATAGGGTTAATAAATTATTTTGTATTTTAAATTTTTTTGTCCCAATTTGATAGTATTTAGGGTGGGTTTGGATGGGCGATTGAGTGCGGTGTGGTACGTTTAGCTTACTTTTTGTCTCACGCTACAGTATCGCTACATTATCTAATCTCACCGCCACCGCTGTTTTTACACTAAACGTAGGTAAATGCACCGCTCATCCAAACCCACGTAAGCTTGACTTTAATGTTCACTTTGGTATATAGATTTTTTCAATTTGATACTTAAGTTTTCTTTTCGTCTTAGCTAAGTATTTGAGTTTGACTTCGATATTTTATTTGGTACCCTACCTTTTTTTTGTCCCAATTAAGTACCTAGATCTTTTTATTAAAACACACGTGTCAAACGTTCATTGGGTTACATGAAATCATTTGGTATGATTTAGGCACCAAATTGAATATTGAAGACAAATTTAGGTATAAAATGATATAATTAACCTTTTAAATATGATAGCCCGCAAATCTGAGCTAAAATTTAGCGTTCAATTTGATGCATAGCCATAGACTAACACAAAGACTTTGAGGATTTAATTAAGATATTTTGAAGTTCAGGGACTAATATATAATTTAGATCAAACTATTGAGGACATTTAATGAAATTAACCCATATATTTGTATTTATTTCCTATAAATGCAATTGCGTCCCCGCCCATTTTTGTTTATTCATTCCTATATTCGAGCTCTGTATAGATTCTTCTAGTTCCGACCCAAAAAAAAATTGCTCATCTTTCCTTCAGAGAATATTTGTTTTGAGTGAAAAAAAAATGTTGGGAGTATTTAGCGGAGCGATAGTGTCCCCGCCGGACGAGCTGGTGGCGGCCGGTTGCAGGACGCCGTCGCCTAAGATAACGGCGGACGCTCTTGTGAAACGGTTCATCGAGGCAAACCCCTCCACCGTGTCCATGCAGATCGGAGATCATGTCCAATTCGCTTATTCTCACCGTAACGAGTCTGCTTTACTTCCTAGGTAAAAATATCAATCACGTTGGATCTTGACCATTAAGGCTAAGAAACCGTCGTGATTTTAATTTATTTCATATGCTTAAGTGAGATTAAGAGCAAAATTATTCGAATTTAAAACTTTCATCTCTAGCTTCTTAAGTTGATCTAAAACAGTGTTCAACTGTTTCAGTTAAAATTTCATTATTTACAATAAAATTTTACGCAAATAATTACTAATAAAATTTTATTCATAAAAATTTTCATCTCTAGCTTCTTAAGTTGATCTAAAACTTCTTAGTCCCTGAAGTTTTTTAAAGGAATCGAGAAATTTATTGTGATTAATTTAATTAATCGGAGGCTGACGATTGTTTTCTAGATAAACAAATAGAAAATTATAAGTATTACGTAATGCTTAGCGTTCAATTTATTCTGTTTTTTAAAACAGATTCAACAGCCAATTATATGCTTGACATTAAAATTTTAGCACTTTTCCATAAAATTTGTAATAAATGATTTTTAAATATTTTTGTATGAACTTAAATTTGAATTGATGTCACGTTATAGATGCTTAAAAAATTGATATATATATATAATATTATATTTATTTAAAAATAAAAATTAATTTAATTTAGATATTTAAAAATATTATATTATTATATTATTTTATAAATATTTTTAAAATATATATTTAAAACATGCTGTTATTTAGTTAAACTTTCATCATTTAGTTAAATTTCGCAATCACACCCATTAAATAGATTATTTTAATAATTTTATATAAATTATTAAGAGAGATTAATATTATCATAATAATATTCTTTATTTATAATATATATTAGAAACTTTTTAATTAAGTTGGTGACAAATTAACTCAAATCGTATCTTTAAGTGGAAGATTGATTTATGTTACAGTTTCATTTATTTATAAATTAAAATTTAAGAACTTATTAAAATATAATTCAAAAGATTTGGAAAAGAAAGTTAAAATTAAAACTTATTTATGTGTGCACAAATATTTAAGTTTTTAAATTTTAAAATAATACAATTTAAAAGATTTCTATTAGTTCAACATATATAAAGTTATAATAATTAGAATAGAATCATTACAAGTGTTGATTTGAATAAAGAATTTTGTATGTAGAATAGTAGTTTAGATATTTTCAATTGAATTGATGTTCATTTGGTTTGTGATACCGATTTAATTAGTAGAGACAAATTTGAGCGTTCAAATGGAAAAATTATCATATAAGTTACTATTAAATGATTAAATTAAAATTAATTTATAGTAAAATTACATTTTAACCTCTAAAATGAAAAAATTATGTTTAATCCATTAATTTATGATTTAAAATGATGAAATCATAAATTAATACATTATAAAATTATGCTTTGATATTTGAAAATTTTATTATTTAATTTTGGTCCGTTAAAAAATTTGTGAATTTGCCCATGTCAACTAGGAACTTAAATATAACGTAGATATAAAAGAAGAGAGAAAAACGGGTTAAAATATTGCAGTGACTCTTGTATAAGGAGTTAAATTGCATTTTACTCTTTTTAATAAAAAGATGAATAAATTAACTATTGTATGATAGAAAAAAAACATGCAAATTATTCATTTTGTTAAATATTTTATTTATATTTTTGTAAGTGATGATTTGACTTTTCAAAATAAAATTATGTAAGATAAATTGAAATTAAAAAATTATGTTTTCATTTTCCCATTTATCCAATTTTTTAATATATCATGTTGAATTTTACGTTTTCTAAAATAAAAATAAATTTCATCTTGGATATTATATTTCATATCATCATTTAATTGTGGATTTTAACTAAAAATCAATTTACAATTATTTTTAAAGTATAGATATTAATTAATTTATTTTTATTTATACTAAATAAAATATCAACAAATTATAGTGAACAAAAAATTCATTTTAGTGGAAGTCCTTTTTCCGTAACAACTCAGATAACACAATCACATCTATATTTGTTTTGCGGACCACAGAACCAGATAACTCGGTCCAACATAAAGTCATAATTATTTTTCATTTGCCTTGGTGGGTGGGGAGGGGTCCGGTGATTGGTTTACGTGTGGTCATATTTTGATGACATTTAAATATAGATTTTCAAAATTGGATTTTTTTATTTAATTTCAACCATACACGTGTCTAACATCCAGGACATCTGATTGTAACTCATGAGTATAGTCACCAGTAGTCCTAGTGGAGGGCGATGATTTTGTACATAAAATTGCTTTTTCTTTATTATATGATATTGATGGGAATAAAATTTGGATTAGTATCCTTGTTTTTAAATTTCCAAATTAAAACTAATAATAATTTTTAATTTTAAATATTTATATTATTATTTAAATATTAAATTAATGTTATAAATCAAAATTATTTTAATTTATTTTTTAAAATCAATAAATAATTTGATATATGATGAGATTGAACTCATGACATTTGATTAATAAAATTTTAATTTTATCATTCAATCAAAATTTTATTTTAAAATAATTTATACATTTTAATTTTATTAATACACTTTATTATCTCCACCAATAATAGTCGACTTAATATTCTTAATTTGAAGTATTTATTTATTTAAATTTCATTTTATTCATAATATAATATAAATTTTTCATTTATTATTACATATTACATGTGATGTTATTAATTGGTTTCAAATTATATGTTATTTTTAAACAGAATAATAATTTTTTGTCCTCCAACTTTATAAAAAGTTTTATTTTAACCCTTCATTTAATTTTTTATCTCTTTAACTCTTGAATTTGTATTTTGTCAAATCACACTAAAATAGATAGAAAATTTAATATTTGTTAACTTTGCTGATGTGGCATATATGTGGATTACTACATAGATGACACACTAGCATTTAAATAATTTTTAAAATTTTAAATATTTATTTTTATAATTTTTAAAATTTTAAAATTTAAAAAGTAATTAAATACTAGCATATCATCCAAATGTATGCAATATCAATAAAATTAAAAAAATTAACTTTTTTATTCATTTTGGGTGATTTGATTAAAAAATCAGTCTAAAAATTAAAAAGACAAAAATTAAATATAAAGCTAAAATAATTATTTTGTAAAGATGAAGAACCAAATAAATTATTATGTTTTTTAAATACACCTTTATATTTTAAATATACTGGTTTACTTTTTAATTTAATTTAACTTTATATTATTATATATAAAGTTGTTTATCTTTTTCAAATTTCTTGCGTGGCAATGACCTGTGATGGGTGGGGGTGATAAATTGATCTGGATAGCATAAAGGATAAGGTTGCCTAAATAGGATTGGGACCCTCGTGGTGGCCAGTGATTTGAGGCCAAAAGGGGGAGTGATATGCTTGTTAGGTTATTGAAAAGTTGAAATTATTTTATCTACCTTTACTATCATATTATTTATGGCCTATTTTTAATTATTTAATAATTTTTTAGTAATTTTTTATATCATTTATATATAATTTTAGTAATTTTTTTTATTTTAAACTCAAATTCTGAAGTCAAACTCAAACTCAGAATCTTAAATTTGAATGTTAAACTCGAAATTTAAAATTTTAAACTTTAAATTAACTTTAGAGTTTTAAGTTTAAGTTTGAGATTTACATTTGGAGTTTTAGATTTTAAGTTCGAGATTTAAAATAAAAAATTACCAATATTGTGTATGAATGACATGGACAAAATTATTGAAATATAATTAAATAATTAGAAAAGAATCATAAATGATATAGTGGGAATGATTCATAAAATAGTTTTTCATTGAGAAGATAATGGTTAAGTTTTAACATAATAATAAATTATATTTAATTATAAATTTCATCTTTTTATTTTATAAAAAGTGAGAATTTTAGTTTTTCAATTTTCGGACAAGTTAGTTTTCTTTTAATTTTAATATGTTAGAATTCAATTATTTTATTTTATAAAAAGTGAGAAATTGGTTTAATTATCAGTAATATATGAATTTGAACTTCTAACTTTTATTAGTTTATTAAGTATAAATTATTAAATTGTTGATTTTAAGTAAATAATTTTATGATGAAATTTAAATGTTTTATCCAATGGGACTAACTTTTTCAATTTCATAAAATACGTTAATGGCAGGTCATTCGCGGTGAAAGATGAAATATTCTGCATGTTTGAGGGGGCACTTGATAACTTAGGGAGTTTAAAGCAGCAATATGGACTTGGTAAGTCAGCAACAGAGGTGGTATTGGTGATAGAAGCTTACAAGGCTCTTCGTGACAGAGCACCTTACCCTCCCAGCCATATGGTTGCCCATCTTAATGGATCCTTTTCTTTCATTGTCTTTGACAACTCCACCTCCACCTTGTTTGTGGCTTCTGTAAGTTCAATTACCCTCTCTCCTTAATCTTTAGATGTTGTTTTAAACCTATCAATTTTGATCTAAATTTTAAAAAAAAATTAGATACTCTCAAATTTATATATGATTTTATTTAATTTGACAACAATCTAAACTTTTTTAACCCAAATTTAGATTAGAGGCGGAGACAAAAAATTGTTTTAAATGTCTCTTGTCTTTGTCTGTGGTCTAGATTAATTTAATCATGGACTTGAAGTAACTAGAACATTTAACGACTCGTATGTGTAATGTTGGCTTGAAATTTTAAAACCTCAAGTGGTTTGAACTTGATTTCAAAATTTACCTGAACCCTAAAGTTGATTGAATCTCAAATTGTTTGAATAAAAATGATCTAATAATTTTTAATATCTTGTTGAAAAAGGTTGACTCTTTTTCAAAAAATATTTGAATTGTTGTCCGTTTGGAGCTAATAGACCTTTAAATGGGTTAGTATTGTCTCTAAGTTGAGTTGAGGTTTTGTCTCTTGACTTTGTAAAGAGCTCGAGCCAAAGGTGAGGTTTATTGAGTAGGAACATTTTGTCGGATTGGGTCATGCATGGCGCACAGTCACCTACCGGGGGATCCAAAAAAGCGCACTTGTTCTATAAACCCTACCTCTGGCATTTAAACTCTCAATAGAGTTAAAAGACAAAATTTTTGTTTGGCTCGAAGATAATACTAACCTATTGAAAGATGTATTGATTTTGTACAACAACACTTTAAAACTTTTTCTGAAAAAAGTCATCCCCTTAAATCCGTTGACAAGTTGGATATTAATTTGAGAAACGTTTGGGGGTGGGATGATATTGGCAGGATCAAGTGGGTAAGGTTCCTCTTTACTGGGGAATCACGGCTGACGGACATGTGGCCTTTGCTGATAATGTTGAGTTGCTGAAAGGTGCCTGTGGCAAATCTCTTGCTTCTTTTCCACAAGGTGGCTCCCCTAAAACCCTCTTCTTCTTTTTTCATTTACAGTTTGACAATCACTAATTAAGTTCATTTTTCCACAGGCTGTTTCTTCTCCACAGCGGTTGGAGAACTAATGAGCTATGAAAACCCTAAGAACAAAATCACTGCTATTCCTGCTGAAGACGAGGAGATGTGGGGTGCTACATATAAGGTAACATGATTTTATATATATATATATATATATATATTGCCTCGAGTTTAGATTTTCATGAAATACTTGTGTTTGATGCATTAATATTGAAATATAATTTTTAAAAATACTTTAAATTATACATAAAAAATTAAAATATTTTAATTATATCTGTTTTAGACAGATATTTATATCCGATACTTATATTTAAATATGAATAACAAAAAGTTGGTCCCAAAATTTATGGTGTACATAGGAGTATGGTACATGTGATACCAACAGAAATTGGTTCACCAAAAAGGTGGTTTAAAGGTTAAACCAAAAAAAGGAAAAAGAAGAAAAAAAAAAAGGTGGTTTAAACTTTAAAGCTTCTTATCTTTTGTTGATAGGAGAAGAAGAATGGTACCCTATGAATTAAAGAGGCCACTAAAATTTGTACTTTACGTGCATCATTATATGCATCACATATATTCCTACGTAAAGGAACCTTTAGTAATGAATTTAACAGTTTTTTCAATTTAGTCTTTAAATTTTTTATCTATACTAAATTTGAAATTTAACAATTTTTTAAAAATTAATCCTTAAACTTAGATTTCATTAAATTATGTTGTGGCACTTTGAGAGTGTATCATCTTATCATCAATTTTAAAATAAATTATTTCTATTTATTTACTCGCATAAGCAAACAATTGTAAGATTTGTGGTGAAAAATATTTGTAACTTGTTTACAAATAACAAAATGGTAAAGTATAATGGAGATCCCTCTATTATGAGTCGAACTGTATTTTATCCTTTTTATTAGTTTTTGTACGTTAGATCAAAGAGTAATTTAATTTTTTTGTTAAAATTTTTATCTATTTGTATTGTTAGAAAGTTGACATGATTGACGAAATAATCAAACAATGACACGTGGCGTGTCATGTGTATTTTATACTGACGTATAAAAATTAATTTTAACAAGAAAAATAGATGAAAGCTTTAGTAAAAATAACCAATTTGCTTTTTAATCTAACGTAAATGGGACAAAGGCACTTGAGGTGTCATGTTTAAATTATGGGCTAGTTTAGTAATACTTTTGAAAAGTGCTGTGGAAAAGTGTTTTTGAAAAGTTTAGTTTAAAATTTGAATGTTTAGCATTCTTTGTCAAAAATCTTTTGAGAAATAAAATGTCTATTTTAGACATGTTATTATCAAGTAACAAATATATATTTAAATAAAATTTAAATTAGTTAATATTATTATATTTTAGTAAGAATATAAAAAATTATTATAATTTGTTAATATTTTAATATATGAAATATAAATTTTAAATATTTTAAGTAATAAATATTAATTACTTATAAAATTTAATTAGAATATATAAATTATATTTTAAATATTTAAAGATAACCATTAAATATAACGTAATTAGTATTTTAAAATATTTTTTATTTTTAATTAATGATTTTAATATATTTGTAATTGCACCAAGAAAAAGAAGAGGAAAAAAATATGTTATTTGAGGGGTAAAAAAGTAATTAAGCATTAAAAGTGCTTTGGGGAGAGAAAAAACTAAAAATTTTAGCATCTCATTTTTAAAATATTTTTCAAAAGTATTTCTGAAAAGCTAAAAATTTCAGTCAAAAGCAGCTTGTTCTGCACAGTTTTTCTTTAAAAGTGCTTTTGAAGTCAGAAATATAATTTTTAAGCATAGAAGAACAGTTCCTATGTTGACATAAAATGACCAACTTTTAATAATACAAATGGATGAAATTAATGTTGTGTGGTGCTGGATTGTAAATTGCAGGTGGAAGGGCCAACAGTTGTTGCAGGCACCGAGTCTCCTATGCTCAGTTTCTAAATCCATGTGAGAAATGGTAGTAACTCTGTTTGTAACTGTACTTATTATATCGTTGTTGTTGTTATATATATAGGGTTTTGATCTTCTGTACAGGTCAAACATGTAGTGTAATACGCGTTTGAGGGTCCTAAATTTGATATAGACCTTATTAAATAAGAAGACTACAAAGGGACTTCATTTTCACAATTCTGTTTGGGGTGTTGGAGGTTTTGTTTTATCTTGGAAATATATTAAAGCTTAAGTGAAGTGTTCTATTTACCTCAAAATCATTATATTTTACTAATATTATATTTACTTTTCTTATTTGCATATTAATTTAATTGTGCATATTAAATTAAATTTAATAATAATATGAGTGATGCAATAATAATTAACACGATAAGTAGTTCAATATTATTTTAAAATATAAAATATATAATTAAACTTAGAAAACAAAAAAATAGAGAAATAAGGAGGGTTAATGTTACAATATTCCTATTCTTTTTGTTGTGTGAGTTTGGGCCTTTGTTGGTCTGATACTTAACACTTATAATTATTTTTAATCAAATATTAGTATAAATTTATACAAGTATGATACTGTTTGAAAAAAACATATATGGGTATTGGCCATTTAATGTCTAAAACCCAAAAATATTTTTTTAACAGAAAAATAGTGGCACCGACTATCTAGTCCCCTAACTTAATTTTACTTTTTATTTTAAATTATTTAAATGATTGTTTTTGAATTAAGGTTATTTACGTAATTAATTTTTTTGAGTTATTTGGATAAAATAGCCTAACTCTACTATATTTATTCCAACAAATACAAAAAAAAAAATCACCTTATTCAAATTGGGTTGAGCTAAACTTACTAAAGCCTAGTTTAGAAATGTTTTTTAAAAAGAAGAAAAATTAAAATTTTCAGCTTTTAAAATATGTGTTTTTGAGCTAATTTTTAACTTTGTTTGGAAGAATATTCCTCGGCCAAAAAATACTTTTGAGAAGTATTCCTAATCTGAACTAAGCCAACTGATAGTTCAATTCTTGAAAAAAGAAAAAATTATAAATCTTGAAAAAGAAAAAAATATAACAAATTATTTCCTTTTATTTTATAAAGAAACAAGTTTTATACTCTTTTTCCCTTTTTGAGGGAAAATACACATCCCTTGATAGTAAAGGATGTTTTAGCCTTTTAGGCTTTTGTCCAACCACAAAGATGAACCCATCAAATTTTAGGGCCATAAGAAAAAAAAATGTTTCAATTTGGTCATATAAAATTCCCAAAACAAAAACCCATCAAGGCTTTGGGCATTTGCAGTTTTCTTTTCTCCAATGGCAGTACTTTGGTCATCTTCTTCAATTTCACCACCACTTCCCTCCTTTCAACCTCCAATACCCTCCACAATCACCTCAAAATGCTCCATCTCCAATCCCCATATCCCCAAAACCTTTAGAATAGGCTTCCCATATTTGACCCATCAACCCCTTTGCTGTTCTTTCTCCACTTCTCAATCAGAACCTTCTACTTCTCCTTCCACTGGGGTTTTCATCAAAGGTTTAACAAAAAGTTTCATGATTTGTATATATTTTTTGGATTTTTGATAGTAATCATTTCATGCAGCTAACCTGTTTGTGTTTTTGTCTGCCTACATTTTTGTTATCTTAGGATTGCCTCAGTCAACAGCTGAAGGACGTCTCAAGAAAGTGTTTTCACAGTTTGGGGAGGTTAAACAAGGTGAAAACTTGTTAATTTCTTAGAATGTTACTTAATTTGAATCATTCGATGTTCATCCATGGAATAGTTCTAAATTCTAGGAAAGGTAGTGTTTTTTTTTCTATCCAATTAAGATTCTTGAAATATATTTTTGAAGAGACTCATGTCCTTGAGACAGATTGTTGCTATGTTAGTCCATACATATCCAGACATGGATATGGGATACGATCTTCCAAATATATGGGCAAACTTATAAAAAAATTTAACATATTCATGTTGAATACGGACCATTATCCAACACTCACCCTCGAGTCAAAGTGACATAGGATTATTTTGTAGTAGATATTGCTTGAATAAAATGTTATTTATGGAGAAGAACTAGTGGCAAAAGAATTTAGTATAGGCATAAAGCATATATTTGTTCCTGAATGCGACAGTCTTCCCATTTTAATCCTTGAATTCTTTTTATTTGTATTAGTCTTGGAACTTCTGAACTTTTTCCAATCTGATCCCTAAATTTGGATTTCATTAAAAGGATAACGTGATTCTTTGAGATTGTACTACATCATCACATGGAAGCTTTAATTTTTTTGTAAAATCTACATAAAAAAAGTATTCATAATATCAAAATTTCATGTCATTATACCTTAATAGGATCCAAGTTCAAAGACCAAATTCAGAAAAGTTCTTAAGTTTTGAGCCTAATGTAGACAGAAAAGTTCATGGATCAAGGTGGTAAAGATTGCCAAGTTCAGGGACTAAATGTTAAGCATTGTTATTTTCATCCAGATGGCGATGAACTTCAGTTTCTTTTATATCGTGGCTCTCTCTTCAATTGTTTTGTATGATATTGCAGTCCATGTTGTGAGGGAAAGAGTATCCAAGCAGTCTCTAGGATCCGCTTTCGTTTGGTTCGATAACGAGGAGTCTGTGCAACTAGCCGTTAAAGAGTTGAATGGGAAGGTGGCATTTCTGGCAATTATGGTGACACTCATCTCGTGGTTTCTCTCCCCCATCTCACATTCATCACTACCGAATTGTTTAGTTTTTGATGGCAGGTTCGTTTCGGTTAAAATTGCTGTACCTGGATTGTTGAAGAAACGGGGAAGGACAACACCGTACAAGTTCTAAACTTTCCATGGATCATTTTGTGCCGACAAAATAGCAAAATGGCCTTGATTTATTGACAGATATGGATAGCATCGACAGGTAAGAACTAAATCAAGTGCTCAAGGAGGTGATATGCAGTATTTACCATTCTGAACACTTGAAGTTTTAGTGTACAGATTACACAAATGCAAAAGATTAGGGTTGGATTAGGGGGCTAAGTGTTGCATTAGGGTATTCTCGATTTATTTCGGGTTATTTTCATATATTTGAAAGATCATATAGCAATTTCGTATCTGTTTATCTGTCCGACATATGTCGGACACAAGTACTAGTAGTAAAAACCCGGGGTAATATAACCCTAAAGCAAGGAGAGTTAAAATGTTAAATCATATATCATGACTTTCCATTGTAGAGATAGTTTGTGTAGTACTTCCATTTTCTTTCATAATTTCTTATCTGAGTTACCTTTTATAATTCCAAATATTTCTTATAATTACTTTTTAATTTATGGTAAGGAAAATTTTTCATTTTGTCATGGGAATTTTATCATAGTAAATTAGGTTATTTATTATAATTTATAAGGTTAAAATATGTTTTTCTTGCTTTATGTTCTTTCCTTTTCTGTCTTTTTTCCCTTTCTTACTGGTTAGATCACCTATTCTTGATTCGATCAATTTGTCCAATTTAATTAAATAAATTATTTAAAAAACCATAAAAATTATTACAAAAATAGAAAAAAAAAATGTTCAACCAGTTTTTAATCCGGTTTAATGGGTTTGTACCAATTCGCGAGTTAATTAATCTAATGTTTTATCTAATTTTGAAAATCATGGTGATGACAGACTTTTTTTTCCTCAGAACTCAGCCTCTTGACTCTGGATGGAGTGTCTTGGTAGGTTGGGTTCAGAGATTTGACCTGTGGTTGGGGATTTGTTGTTTGCTTTGCGTTTTCATTGTAAGCTTGGTTACAATTGGACTGTTCTTGTAATGTTCTATGCTGGCTTTGGCTACCAATATTATGTGCCTACGCATAAATCATCCTATTTTGGGTTGCTTGCTCAGCTCAACTTGGCCTGACCTAGGCTAAAAATCTGGTAAAATCACCTCTCTAGTCCTCAAATTTCGATATTAAGCAATTTGCCCATTGTTAGCTTATAATTTATTAGTTTTATTATATTTTTCTAAATTGAGTTAATTTCATTTTATTTACTTTTTTAAGAATAAATTACAATTATAATTACAACCATTGCAATCGAAATAACTACAATTATTATTTATTATTATAATGAATTATTAGTCAAATAATCAGAACTCTAAAATAATTCATACATGACATAATATTCTACTCGTTGAATTTTTTACTCTACAAGTAAGATATAAATGATGATACGTGTCACGTTTAAATATAGCAAAAAAAAAAAAACATGTGAGAATATTTGGAATTTACTTGTAGAGTTAAATTTTTTGGGTAAATTGTATTTAAGGTCACTAAATTATTAGTAAGTTTAATTTCAAAAAGTTACAAAATGATTATTGAAGTATTTGAAAGTTTTATTTAAGTCAATAGGCTGTTAAAATCACTGCTATGACCGCTTGTACCAATCGAAAGTTTTCCTTCCCTTTTTTTTATGTAATTAAGTTTTTTTTCATGAAACAACTTTAAACATCATGAATCTACGAACCAAAATCTAAACAATTTTATTCTCCAATCTTCAACACTAACCTTTAGATCGATTTGGATATAAGATATGCCTTGTTACTCATTTATGGTACTGATCCATCACACCAATATTCAAATCATCGCTTGGAGTTCGCTAACCAAACTTTAAAATAAAACTTAAAGTTCAATGACTTAAATAAAAATTTTCGAATAGTTTAGCGACTTAAATAAAAACTTGTGAATAATTTAGTAATCATTTTGTAATTTTTTAAAGTTGAGCGATCAAAAGTAAACTTAAAAATAATTTAATAAACTTGTATTTTCCCAATAGGTAAATTAATTATTGTATATTAAATTAAAAATAAATTAATTTTTATTAAAATTTTATCTATTATTATTATTAAAATTAACTTTTATATTAAGAAATAACCAAATAATTGACATGTGAAATGTACCTCATTTCCACGTGTAAAAGGAAAAATTGCAATTTGATTCATAATATAAAGCGGGGATAAACAACTTTACAAATTAGGTTAGAATTCTATTTCACCCACGTGTTTCTAACTAACCAAGCATCACCGTTGACTCAGTTCTCACCGGTATTTTAACCGAATCCCATTGAAACGACCTAGTAAAACCTTCTCATACCGCCACGTCTCCTCATTTGATTCCCTCCTTTTTTTGTTCAGTTTATTTACACAAATGAAATAAATTTGAAAAAAAAAAAAGTTTTTTCTTTTTGTTTTTGTTTTTGCTGTTTATCGTTCTCTCTTCTGTTCCCTGGTGATTGAAGAACAAGCCACGATGCAACCGATAAATTCGGTGTTGGTGGTGAGGATGCTGTCGACGACGGCGGCGGCGACGGAATCCGTCGGGGGAGGTTTGCCATTCGGATCTCTATGGTGGTTCATATACGCCGGCTTTTCTTGTTTTTTCGTTCTCTTTGCGGGGATGATGTCGGGTCTAACTCTCGGCCTCATGTCCCTCGGTCTCGTCGAGCTCGAGATCCTACAAAGAAGCGGCACTCCTACTGAGAAAAAACAAGCTGGTAGAAGGCATTACTTTTTTTATTATTATTTGAAAATGATGTGAAGAAATGGTTCCGTTTTGAAGTTTTGATTATTATTAGATCGGATTTGAGATCTTGTTGTTGTTGATGATGATGATGATGTTTTTAGCTGCTATTTTGCCGGTGGTTCAAAAACAGCATCAGCTTTTGGTGACTTTGCTTCTTTGCAATGCTGTTGCTATGGAGGTAAAAACTGATTTAACGACTTTTTTAGTTTAATTAAATAAGAATTTAAGTCGAATTATGACGTTTTTTTATAAATTTATTTCATTCTCAATGCAATAGTATTTGATTAAAAAAAAAAGTTGTCTAATACGAAGGACTAGATGTTTTACATCACAAAGACACAAAGTGAATTTTTGAGTTGATAATTGAGGTTAATGTGGTTGCTTTACGTGCAAGTTAGACAAACTTTGCATGGGGACTCCATCAACCCATGTGGTAATAAACAAGGACGTGATTGAATGGAAAGGTTTTAACAGTAAAAATTTATAATTATAGCAATAGCTGCCGATGAGAAGAGCAATGAACAGGGGAGAAAAACGAAATGGCAAAGATGGCATCTGTGATGACTGATGAGTAACACTGAGAGTTAATGATGTCAGGCTAAAGTTAATATTAAATGGGTTTAATCGTGGGATTCGGCAATTAGGTTAAATTTTATAATAAAAAGAACGAAGTCCAAAATTTAGGTTTAATGGGTTCGAAGTTTGAGCCAAAGTTCTTATTTTTTAATCCAAAATTTCAGTTTCCAATTTTTTTGCCAGTTCAAATCGGTTTTTACGATGTGGTTATATTATATTGGTTGAATCGTGGGATCAGTCGATTTCCGGTTCAACCAGTCAAATCCGATTCAACGAGATTGCCCACCGCCACCATGTACTTTTTGCTTGAATTTGGTTATAAGCATGGGATTGGTTTAGCCTAAAGTTGCTATGAATTGGTAGTTGGTTCTTTTTCTGATGTTGATATTTAACTGATGTACCTTAGTAATTAGCTTGTTAGAAACATAGAATTGTTGTTTTATTTATGCTTCCAACGGGGGTTGATGCTAGGAAATGAACATAATGAAGATGCTCTATGAGTAGCTATTACATTTACTGATAATGCTCAAGAGATGGTTGACTTTCATTGACAACTTTGATATTTCCATTTTGCAGGCCCTTCCTATATACCTGGATAAGCTTTTCAACGAGTATGTTGCTATCATACTTTCAGTGACCTTTGTTCTAGCTTTTGGTGAGGTAGGCTCTTCTAACTTTTATACTACATTAATTTGGCATCAATCCGTGAATCCTTGACTATGACTGTTCCTTTTAACTTTTTAAGGTTATACCACAAGCACTTTGCACCAGATATGGGCTTGCTATTGGTGCAAATTTATCAGGACTGGTGCGGGTCTTAATGATTCTTTGCTTTCCAATAGCTTATCCCGTTGGAAAGGTATGATAGGTTTGCACTCTGTTAACTCCCTATTGTAAGAACTTTATTTTACACTAGAGTATTATGTAGTTACTTAGAAATCACGGAGCGGATCGATGCAAAATCCATGCAACAGCTTGGGCTTTGCTGAAGGAAAGAGAAAGGAAAAAAAAAAAAAGTTTTGAGTTTGAAAATAGTATCTATAAGAGTTGATTTGTCTTCTCATTTGTGTATGTTTTCCAGGTTCTGGATTGGATGTTGGGGCATAATGAAGCACTATTTAGGCGGGCTCAACTAAAAGCTCTTGTCTCCATCCACAGCCAGGAGGTAAATACAATATGATACTGAAGAAATTTTCCATTGGATTCCATGTCTCTTTCTTCATATCATGATGTAGATTGTTTCTTGAACTAAATTATTTAGGCTGGAAAGGGAGGTGAGCTCACTCATGATGAGACCACAATTATTAGTGGAGCACTAGATTTGACTGAAAAGGTATGCACCTCCATGAAACTAATGTCATTGATGGCCATATGTAATATTGATGACAAAATTAACTAACATAGAATTTTCATGCTAATGTCTGGGATCTGTTTGAAACAATTTCAGCATCTTTTAACTTTTTGGTCCCTGTTTTGTTGTAATTATTTGGACAGACGGCTGAGGAGGCTATGACACCTATAGAATCAACTTTCTCTTTAGATGTCAATTCAAAGTTGGACTGGTAATTTTGCTCCTCAATTCATATTGTAGTTAATATAAGAAGGATTAATACATCTGCTGGACCATCGATAGCGCGTTGATATTGTCCTTTTGTCAGCACGATGCTCTAACAACATTAATCCATCATTATAAGTGCTACATTAAGTGCAGTTGTGTGTTTACTAGCATTGATTATTGCTTTTGTTTCTCATGCATTCCTCAATGTTTAACCTCAAGTTCAATTTACCTCAGGGAGGCAATGGGTAAGATCCTTGCACGAGGTCATAGCCGAGTCCCGGTATACTCGGGGAATCCCAAAAACATTATTGGACTTTTGCTGGTATGTGTTAATTTGATGGAGTCTCTCATCGAAAGCTTGGCTGATCTTGTTGGTTATTTTTACTCATTCTTTATCTCAAATGTCTTGTTTGAAAATTGGAATAAGGTGAAAAGCCTTCTAACTGTGCGTCCAGAAACTGAGACACCAGTCAGTGCTGTTTCCATCCGTAGAATTCCAAGGTTTGTTAGTTTTTCATAAATTCTTTTCTAATTTTCTTTTTATAATTTTTATCGAAGTCACCCGAACAGCAAAAACTCAAATACAGCTTAACTTAATTCGATCCCAAAAGTCAACAGTTCGAAACTATCCAACTCAAACCCAAATTACCTAAACTTGAAAAGATTCAAACTTGAAATGATTAAACTAGAAAAAACCTGAACTTGAAATGATTTAAACTTGAAATTATCAAAATTTGAGATAACTCGAATCTAGAATGGTGAGAAACCCAAATCATCCAAATCTAGAACAACCCGAACTTGAAACTGACCTGAGATAAAATGTCCTAAGAATTTTCACTTTTGATCTGTTACAGATGAATTTGAAACAAAATAAATCCAACTCACCAAATTGATAAATCCGAGAAACTCAAATGGTCTTGACTCAAAACAATCTGAACTTGAAATTGACCTAAATCTCAAAAGTTTTAAGGTTTGATTTGATTCAGATTTACCTTAACTAAAACCAATCCGATTCATCCAATTGTAAGTAAAAATAAAAAATGAGGTGGCATCTAATCCATGAATGGATGTTTTCAACAGGGTTCCATCTGACATGCCTTTGTATGATATATTGAATGAGTTTCAAAAGGGCAGCAGTCATATGGCAGCTGTTGTTAGAGGCCAATCTAAGAATGCTTCTGCTACAGTTGATGGAGAAAAAAGTGAAGAAAATAATAGAGTCTCCAATGCAGCAGAATCCCAACTGACTACTCCTTTGCTTCCCAAACAAGACGAGAAGCCAGAGTCCGTAACTGTTGACATTGACAAGTCTTTCAAGCCTCCTTTATGCAAGAATGATGCTGCAACAAATGGACCGTCTATGACATCAGAGGATATTGAAGATGGTGAAGTTATTGGTATTATCACCCTAGAAGATGTTTTTGAAGAACTTCTACAGGTAAATTGAAGTCCTCTAAACTCGAACTCGAAAATTAGATCTTTTCATTTCAATCTGATTTGATAACTCAAACTTATCTAACCCAAATCTGAAATCACCCCAACAAAAAATGACAATCTGCCTAATTTAGATGGATTAGATCCAAAACAATCTGATTTGTCTGATTGATAAGTCTAGTTAATGTTATCTTGTTTTATTCTTGACTGTGTTTAATGTTAATGAGCTGTTGAATTTCTTTACAAAACACAGGAGGAGATAGTGGATGAAACAGATGAATATGTTGATGTGCATAAAAGGTAAATTGGTGTGCTACAAGTTACCTCCTAAAGAATTAAAATGTGTAACAATGGATATGCTATATGTATATTGCAGAATCCGTGTTGCTGCAGCTGCTGCTGCTTCATCAGTGGCACGAGCACCGTCAAGCCGGCGGCTGACCGTTCAGAAAGGAGTGGTAAGGAAACATATTAAAATGCTTTGAAACAAATTATTCAAAAAGGAAAAAAAGAAAAAGAAAACATTGATGGGCTGATTTTTGTGTTTCTATAGGAAATACAAAGTAAACAAGGACAAGGACATGCCCCAAAAAAGCTTGTGTAAGGTGATATCTTACCCCCACAGGGTAATAGGACCAGCTGAGAACAAGTGCCCAAGGTACGAGTTCTGTTTTTAATTTTGGTTTCTAACACTGCAAGGATGGAAAAAAGAAAAGGAAAATAAAAAAGCCTTGTTCATTAAGTTTGGTTCCTATGTCTCGAAATAAATTTCTTGTGCTTAATGGTTGATCTAAATTTATATGCAGGACACGAAACAAGTAATTAAAAATCCAAGCTTTTATTTATTTCTTCATTTTTTGGGTGATGATATATGGAATTGGCCCTTGGGTTACTTTGGTTTGCCTCATGAACTGAATTTGCTTGGGTTACTTTTGTAGCGTGAATTTCTCCATTGCTCCTCATTGACTCATTCTTTCAAACCATAATATTGCCTACTTATTGGTCTGCCATGTAGACTTGTTTAAGCTTTAACAATCCACATATATATATATACCAAGGTAAGAGAAAAGGGTTATCTCTCATATCAACAAGACTTAAATAAGGTAAGTCATTTATCACTACATCAGTAGTTAGTTGATCATTTTAGATTTAGGTCAATTTTAAATCTGATTCCTCATTCAAGGTTTTCTGATTTGGGACATTTTAAAATTTATTATTGGATAACACTCAAATTCAATTATTTTGAATTTGAACTATTTCCAATTTAGCCCATTTTTAAGAATAAGTTAAATAGACTCGAATTATTTATTTTCTATGATTATATCTGATTGGGTTGAGTATGAATTTGAATTAATATGATTAAATTTTCAATTTAAAATTCAAATTTACAAACTTATAATTATATATAAACTCATGAAAATTTCTTTTTTCATCTTGCAAAAACAAAGTCTTTCTTAAACTTTCTTTTCCCAATACAATCAGAGAGGGAAGGGGTTACATATAAAAATTGTATCTAAGTTGGTGATCACTATGTGAAAACTATTTGAGTGGTAACCAAAATAGGAACCAAAATGGCATGGTCTGTTAGAATGAAAAAGTTAAAAAAACAGTAATAACCATTATCATTTATCACATAAAATGAAGAGAGTTAACCTTAAACTCAACAACTTTATCTCTTTATGAAAGTGTCTCATCCAAACAACCAAAAAAAAAAAAAAAAAAAAAAAAAAGAAAAGAGGAAATTGTTTGTAAAGAGGTAAAGTAGGCTCAGTTCGGGGGTTCCTCTCTTCATTTTAGATGATAACGATTGACACAATCGAAGATTACAGCACTTTTTTCAAAATTTCCATGTGATATGATTGATTCATTGTACTTGCTTTTTTAATTATTTTTCATTTAACATTTTATATCATTTTGATTCTCCGAATATTTTACCGATAATAATATTTATGTGAATCGAACTAAAATTTATAATAAATAGTTAAAAATTACTAATTAAATGCATAAATAGGTGATCATCATTTAAATCCTAAGAGCTAACACATAAGAATTTTTCCATAGGGATGATTGGTGAAGCAGAGTACTAATTTTTGGAAAGGGGTTGTTAAGTTTAAGAAAAAAAAATTCATTTCACAATAAAACCAACATGACAAATGCTAGAAAAAAAAAAGCATGATAATTTTACAATATATTTTACAAAAATCAGTATACATTCTAGTTTCTAACTAGCCTAGCTAAGCCAAAAATTTCACCTCTTACCTCATTAGAAGCTACAACCTTTAAGTATATAACGCCTGCTGAATCTAAAAAAGAAGGGAAAAAAAGAGAACAACAACAGTAATTTGAGCTTTCCATTGTTGAAGTACATAGTTATTAATCCTCCCAACGTAGAAGCAACACGGTGCATCTCCATATAATGTAGAACCTTGTTCGCTGCTCTTTCACCAACCTCGAGCACCTCCGCCATAGCCGAAGCTTAGGGATCCCTGTGACTTTAGGGCTGCAACCAGATGCTGCCATGTTCAAGCAGAGACTCGACATATATATATATATATATATGATTATAAAGGTATTTGAAAACTTCGGGTTTATGGTGTTTTTATGATTGTTGAAGCTGGGTTTTGTGTGTTTGTTTATGGGAACATGGGAGTATATATAGGGAGAGAGAGGGGAAGGGAAGGGTATGTGTGTGTGTGTGTGAGAGAGAGATGGTATGTAATTTGGGTGATTGGAGACAGACAAGTGTTGGCTAAATGTGGGTTAAGCTGGAGAAGGCCCCTTCAATCTGTGCTTGACAAAGCAACCCTGGAATATGCATTCACTTGTACTATATATGAAATGGAATTCTTTTACCCATACACAGTAAACTATTGTTTGTACATGAAATGGAAAAATTGATGTTTTGAAGTTAATTTGATTAAAGATGGGTTTGGTATTGTGTGGTACTATTAGTTTAATTTTTATTTCACGTTATAATATTTAATCTCATTATTATTGTTATTTTTATACTAATTACAAGTAAACGTATCACCTATCTAAGCTCACTCTAAATATTATTTACCTTAATTTGAATTTAAATTTTTTTTATTTACGGATTGAGTCTTAACTTGATTAACATCAATATTATTGTCAGTGCAGATAAGATATGAGTTCGAGTGCGTTGAAGCACATTATTCTCCTATTTAAGAGTTGAGGAGAGGTTATCAGTAATTTTAAACATCATATAAAAAAACAGATGATAAAACTTCAGAAAAAAATTATTATTTTGAGTTTGATTGTTTCGAATTTAAATTATTTTAAATTCATATCATGTTATTTATATCTTTTATCATATTGTCTTGAATTCAAGTCATTTTAAAATTAGATCGGTATTTTTGTGATTAAATAAAGCTAAATTGAATTTAAATTAAAAAATAATTATATCATGATTGATATTTTTATTAAATATTTTAATAAAACATCTATTTAAATATAGATTTGACATTTAATGATAGACAACGAAAATGGATATCACTGTTTGACTTGATTGTTGCATTCCTCTTTATAACTATTTAAAAGCTATATCCCAAAGTTATGTGATTTCTCAATTTAGACTATAAGAAGTTTGGTTATAAAATAAAGGTCAAATCCTGCTATTAGTCCCTTTAATGTATATAAGTTGTCGATTTAGTCCATGTATTTTAATTTGATCAAATTTTAATCTTTGTATTTTTTGAACTGATCAATATTAGTCCCTATAATTTTGAATTTTGAAATTTATGTCATGACCAAATAGTAGCACTTGAATCTGTTCGGTTAAAATCTGCTATTAGTTATGTACTATGCGTAAAGTTTATAGATTTAGCTCATATTCTCAATGTGATCATTCTTAGTTTTAATATTTTTTTAAACTTCGAAATTTCAAGCATGAAGCAAATGGTGACAACCATTAAACCCACTGGTCGACCTTTGTGAGTTATATATAGAAATAACAAATTGACATTGTATTACACTTGTGTTAATGTGATCAATTTTACTTCAAATGTCTTTTTTGAAGAATTACATCAACCGTCAAGTTTAGTCTGAAGAAAAGATCACAAAAACAAATACTTAAAATGTTAATTAGATACTAATTTAAATTATGTAAATTATTATTGATTTATAAAATGTATAAAAGATTAAAACACTCTCACAATAACGTGTTAATGTAATTAACTTAATTGGAGAATTTTTTGTTAATTTATACATTTATACATTACTTCAATAATTACAACATGAATAAACTAATAGTTAAAATTCTTATCGAATACTCATTTTGCATGAATTTGAACTGTGTTATCCTTATCTCCTACCCCTAATATTGTATCGAAAAAATAATTACAACATACAAGTGAAAATATTTTTAAAATTTTTTTAAATTTTTTAATTTAAACTTCATAATTATTTTTTTTAAAATAAAATATTTTGAAAGAAAATTTAATTGTTAAAGGGCATGGCTCCTAGGGCATGTGGCTCCAGCTATGCCTTCCCCTGTCTGTATAACAATTATTTGTCCCAATTACTGTTTTGTAAGTGAACATAAGCAGACCCACCATTAATCATTTTTTTATAGTTTGGTTTTTATTATTAATAGAATTTTTATAATTATTTCATGTTTCACAGTAAATAATTTAAAATGAAAATAAAATTATTATCATAAAGATCATATAACAATATTTATTATGTCTTCAATCACGATAAGGGACGAAGTCGAAATTTTTAGGGCTTGATTAAAATTTATCTCATTCGATTTAAGACCCGACTCTTAATATAAATAATGTTATAATATGCTTTAAGTTGGTATACCTTTCATACATTTGGAATTTACCTCATTTACTTTTATTTTAGGAATTTATAGTTCATTTACTTTTTGAATTTAAAATTTAAGTATAATTGTTAACATCAGTAAATTTTTTTTATTAAATTTGTTGAGGCAGCATTTTGAAATAGAAAAATATTAATCACTTGGTAGTCATGTAAGAAAAAAAAATGACGTGGTGATGAACCTAAATTTGATGGAAGAAGTTTAACTGTGTTAACAATTGGAGGTAAAAGTATCATGGAGGCATCTATACTAGCAATTAAATTGCATTTTGCCATTATTACTAAAAAAATTGATAAATTAGTCATTATATGTTAGATTAAAAAGCAAACTGATCCTTTCTGTTAAAAATTTCATCCATTTTTACTGTTAAAAACTAGTGTGGTTGACGAGTGCCATAATTACACATGGCATGCCATGTGTACCTCATTCTAACGCATAGAACAAGTTTTTAGTAATAGAAATGGATAGAATTTTTAACATAGGATCAACTTGCTCTTTGATCTAATGTACAAAAACTAATTGACCCATTTTTTAAGTAGGAAATAAAAAATGTGGTAAAAGTACCATGAAAGCCCTTGTATTAGGAGTTAGATCGTATTCCATCCCGTCTACTAAAAAAGGGGCAAATTAGTCCTTATATGTTAGGTTAAAGAGCAAAAGGTCATTTTGTTAAAAATTTCATCAATTTATACTATTAAAAACTGGACCCTTTAGATACACATGGCATACCACGTTTAATTATTTGGCTATTCCGTTAGTCACACCAATTTTTAACAATAGAAATGGATAAAATTTATAACAGGATGGATCAATTTACTCTTTAGTCTAACGTAGAAAAACTATTAGTAAAAGGGACAAAATGCAATCTGATTAATAATATAAGGATCTCTATAGTACTTTTATCGGCAAAATAGAATCTAACTTTTAGTACAATGGTTCCCATGGTATTTTTATCACAATTGAATTTATGTTCTTAAAATTGAAATGTAAATGAACTAAATTCCTAAAAATAAAAGTAAAAAACAAAATTACAAATATATGAAAGTATAAAAATTCAAAAGGTAAAAAGACCTCTCTAGTCCCTCTCAATTTCAAAATCGAGCAAATTGGTCCTTCTCAAAAAACAATCCTTTCCAATTTTGAAAGAGAGCAATTAAAGACAATTAATTACGACATTAATGTCTTCCGTCAAAGGTTTTGCCCCCCACTCTACGGAGAGCCATGTATGATTCACAGAGGAGGACCTCAATTATACGTGGACGTACGATCACTCATCAAGAAGCTCTCCATGTTGGGGGACAATACCATCTGTTATCAAGAGATTGAATCGGCGTCCACGAGAACAACACTTCGAATACTACGATGAGAAGAACCGATTCAACAAAAGATTAAATTGCTTTGATATTTTAGTCTTATCTTATTAAGTCAGATGGAGTTGGATTTCTTTTGCTAACCCTAAATTGTAGACCAAGATTCCACTGACAATGAAGGGTCCACTTCCTAGTTTCCACCATTGGAACACAACAGAATCACGTGCGCAGTTTCTCTCTCATTTTCCCAAACTGCTGCTTTGATTCAACTTCAACAGTATATACACCTTTTTTATTTTAATCAAACTACAAAAATCTTGCCGGCCATTGATGAATTGATTGCCAAGCTTTTCTTAACCAGTTCTCACATTAAGCTTATCAAAGCTCAAACATTATCTCCTACAGTTACCATAAATCCTACATTTTCTTTTTTATCCTTTTGTGAGACCCCCATTTTCTTTAAGCTCCCTCAAGGCCTAAGACAAGTTTGTTGGATACCCCATTGACCCCAAAATTAATTAATTAAGTACTCAAATTGTGGCTCATAATATCTGCTGCCATGAGATTGTAGAGTTCTTGGTTGGACCACTACTAGATTATGATTTTTACCAACAATATTTTTGTTTGGTTGCTTAATTCCATGCATGTATTAGTTTAGGGTTTGTGTTAGAGTCGATATATTTTTTTATTTAGGGTTAAAAATGAAGTTTTAACATTGTATTAACTTATATTTTAATAATTTTTAAAGTGATTATATTGAAATTTTTATCATTTTTCGAGTCAAGACTCCTACCTTCCCGACCAATCTTCTAGTTTTTATTGGCATAGGTAATTCATGCATTTTTATTTGAAAAAATGGCGTTTACTTAATATTCTCAAAGTATCAATATTGTATTAGGTCCTTTCGTCAGCTAGCTATTGATCTAGGTGTAAATGCCAGTTTGGATTTAAGGTAAGCATATTTAAAAAATGTGGATCAAATTGTAAACATATGTATACTTATTGCATTTGATAGTTTGGATCTAAAAAGACATTATGAATAGATTTTAAAAATCAGATACGATTTGAGTTGTCATTGAATGCCTAGATCAATGTCTAGATTGACGAAGAACTTGATTGATATAATATTAATACTTTAATGACTCAATCAATTAAAATATTTCGAACCTTTAAAACCAATTTAAAAGATGGATTATAATTTAAAGATGTCTAATGCAATTAGACAAAAAAAAAAAATCAAATTGCAATGTGCTAAATGCCAATTTCACATATGGATATGCATTGTAGAAGGGTGCATGATTGTCATCTATCACATTATAACAAATCAAGGCCTTGATAAGCTGCACGCTTCCTTTATATCCCAATGTCAAGCTCAAGGTGGATTGTCAATGTTAGTTGACACTTTCTTTTTCCTATCTTATTTATACATAATAAAGATAATGAAAACTATATTTGCTAAACCCTAATTAACTTTTGGTCTACTGATTAAGGGTGTTCACTTTTATACTCATATCATGGAATTAAATCGTAAAAAAATACTTATTAGTAATGTATGTGACAGTAATTTTTTTTATTTATAAAACTCGAATCTAAAACTTTACTTAAAAAATTTGAACTCCTTACTACTCGAACTAACTCACATCGATACATGTCAATAAGGGTTATCCTTGAGCTTCAATAATGATTATAACTAAAGATTTAGGGTCACACGCTGATAGTCAAATCATGTCCCATTGCCATGCAAAAGGATAGCAAGGAAAACCCCAATAACCTTATCTTAAAACCCAAAGTATATCAAAGATAAGATCTTTAATACTAACTTATAAAACAATGTGGCCCTTTTTAAACAGAAATTTGATCAACTGAGTCCAGCTAATAATGACTGAGACCATGTTGGGACCTTATTGTGATTTGGCCAATAGGCACCATACATGTGGACCAAAGAAATGTAATACACGTTAGACATATATATATATATATATATATAATCACAAAGCACACATTTAGGGAAAAAATCAAGAGATTATGCTTTACTAAAGGAGAAAATTTCCAAGTACTTGTTTGTGTTCCATTTTGTTGGGAGATTGGATAGTCAATAATAGGAGGCAAGTGCTTTTTATCCTAAATGTTGAATGTGACTATGTGAGACCCCAAGATAACAACATTCATTTTTCTCAAAAGAAAAATAAATTTTGGGTACCTTTGAATGGGTGATGTATTTACTTACAATTAGTGTAAAAGCAGCGATGACGGTAAGATTAGTTATTATAACAATACTGTAACGTGAGACCAAAAAAAAAAAAAACTAAACGCATCACACTAAAGATAAACGTCCATCCAAAAGGGCCTTTCATTAAATAAGAAATTGTACATGATATTCAAAAAATCGAAAAAAAACTTGAATCCAATAAGCTTAAAAAAATAAAAGGATAAAAGGGACACAAATCTTAGCCCAGTCTCGTGAAAATGACTTATATTGAGTTTTTAAAATTTAAAAGTGATAAACAATATAAATTTTTTTAATAAATACATTAAAAATATTAAGTTAAATTATTAATAATTAAGAACTAAAGTTGGAATTGTACTATTTTTACCAAAAAGTTTTACTTTAAACACTTTGACCTAAAGAGGTAAAACTTTGCAATTTTACACCACCCAATCTCATGAAATTGAATTTTAATCTATTTATTAGAATCAACACTCAAAAAAACTTAGATTTCACTAAAATGTAGTCGATTGAGTCTTAGTTCGATTGGCATAGACATTGTCATCAATAGAGGAAGATAGAAAAGAGTAGATATGAATAGAACTTATAATGAAATTATTTTTAAAAAATTCACTAAAATGTAAAACTTTTAACTTGAATAGAGTAGAATTTAGAATTATTTAATTTTTTAAAAAATCAAGCTCTAAAATACTTTAACCCAATTAAAATTTTAAATAAAAATAATTAAAATTTATTTTTTCTAAAGAATAAATTTCAGTATCAATCTTAATAATATTTTTTTATCTAAAAAATTAATTTAATACTATTTGGTGCTAACAAGTATTTGCTGTAAGTGGGGTGTACAGCCCAAAAATGGTGTAAGCCCAAAATAGGCTCAACTATATTAGAGCTTACTTTAGGAAAGCTCATTGAATATCCAATCCAATTTAAATAATAAAGCAAAATACAACACAAGAGAAAATACTTTTCCAAAATTAATTTCCAATTATTCAATCTAGTCCAATCACGATAAAATTGTTTATGGGCTGGTCTACTTACCTAGGCTTGAAAGCTTATCTGAAATTTAAAAGGGTTTAAATAAAAATATTAGAACCAAAAAATAGACTTGAATAAAAAAATTAAGCCCGTTTAAAATATAAATTAGGTCCGGAATCTAATGAATTGGTCGTCGAATCAGTAGAACGAGGAATCGATTGGGGAACTAGTCTACAGAAATGCATTAGACCAATTGACACAGGAACCAATATGGACTGGTTGAATCGAGCTAAAAATCTAGATTATTTTTAATAATTATTTAATCAAATTGGGCAATTGAATCGATAACTGATCAATTCAACCATCCATCTATTTTACAAATCTTGATTTAAATAAATAGTTGGATTTTTTTGAGTTAAGTGAAATAAAATTTTTACAAATGAAATAATTAAAATTAACTATTTATCAAAAATTACTTATAAAATCTAAAATTTAACTAATCACAAGAGATACCTTAAATGATAAGAATTTTTTTTAACTTAACTAGTAGTGAGCGTTCGATCCTCTCTAAGTATGAAGCAGATTTAAATTCGTGGCGAGCATTTATCCCTTTATATAAAGGTACTTATACACTAGATACATTAAGAAATAAAAAAATAAAATAAAATTCAAGTTATTACAAAACAAAATTAACATTAATTAAATAAAAACATTTTAACAGTTTAATCCCATTTTGTTTAATTTTTTTGAAGTTGATATTAGCAACATTATAGTTAAAAACAGAAAAAGAATTCTCAACTGTTCGTCACCCCTTCCGTCATCTCCCCAGCTACCAGTCAATCATTTAATTTTCCTTTTTATTTTAGTTTTTAATTTCCTAATAATTACTTGAATTCAATTAGTTTTTCCGATTCATAGATTGAGGGAGTTTGAGAGAGATGTCGTGCTTAGCTTCTTGCTGTGCTGCGTCCACATGCGGCCTTTGCTCAACGGTGGCGTCTGGGATCTCCAGGAAATCTGCCAGGCTTGCTTATTGTGGTCTCTTTGGGCTTTCCCTTGTCGTTTCTTGGATTCTTCGAGAAGTTGGTGCACCTCTTTTGGAGAAGTTACCTTGTAATTTTTCCCTTTCTTCTTTCCTCTGATCATATGTCGTTTACCATATGTTTAATTCTTACTTCTTTCAGGGATTTGGGGTTTTATTTTGGCCTTAATTTTTGAAAATAAGAATCGGTCCTTCAAAGCTTTTGGAATTTGCTTGTTGGGTATTTCGAATATTGATGTTAGGTGATAACTATATTTATTAGAAGTTTGGATTTTGGAACAATGAAGTGGAAGCTGAGCTATTCATGAACGCAATTATTGACATATTGGAATTTGGAACCTTAGCTTCTAAGTTAAATTTTGACGTAAAAATTATTTTCTCCCCTCATTGGCATTTGGCTTGCTTAGTAGGTTTTGAATTGTGGAGTGAAGAAACAGTCAATTTACTTATTGAATTATAGGAGTTGTGATCTGTACACAAGTTTTCTGAGTTTTCTTTATATTGCTTTGTATGCTATTACCAATATAAGCCATTGTAAGCATGACTGTTTTGAGTGTTAAGGATGTGAGTTCATATTGGTAGAATTAAATCGGGGTTTTAATGTTTGTATCCTGTACGTTGGCTAAGCATTCTTTAGTTGAGTCATTGAACTCTGTTTATTGTTTTTGTTTTTATGATAAATTTATACAAATAATAACAGAGTATTTGGAAGAACCTGGATCTTGGTTCACTTGGTTCATTTAGCCATCTTCATATAAAAAATTAACAGATAGTTTGGATTGCATTGCTTATTCTAACTCAAGTACCAGACGGAATCAACTATGCTTTTATGCCATCTAACTATTTGGACATCATTGTGTTGATATTCTGATATTGTAAAATTGGTCTCATCTTTTATGTTCTATTGGGTTCTTGACATTTAATAAACTATTTTGTATTAATAATTACCCTATTGCTCCAAAAGATCATAACAAATCAATGCGCTTTCTCCTGAATACATGAATTTTTGGGTACGTTTAACTACTTTTTCCATTCTGTGTTGTACAAGTAATATATAATCACATGTATTCTCATGTTTTCTTGGCAGGGATAAACAGTTCTACTCAGACAAAAACATGGTATCAAGAACAGGCAGTACTTCGTGTCAGCTTGGGGAATTTCCTGTTTTTTGCTATACTAGCTCTAATAATGATTGGTGTCAAGGACCAAAATGACAGACGTGATTCATGGCATCATGGTGGATGGATTGCAAAGATGGTGATCTGGATTTTGCTTGTGATCCTTATGTTCTTCCTTCCCAATGTTGTCATCACAGTCTATGGTTAGTTTTGCTCCTTAAGCTCAATTATTAAAATCTTCCTCAATCTGGAGGTCTGTAAGTTCACGTGGTTATGGAGACACTCTTTTTTTTTTTTTTTTTCTTTTAAATGGACTTTGTTGTTCCTTATTTTCATACACTAATGGCATGTCTGCCAAGTAAGGATAGCTAACTCTTCCAAGACCCAACAATGCAGGAGATTGCATTGAACCTGCCTAATAACATGCTGCAAGCTTGTGTTACAAAGAACTTTATTTTTGCTCTATGCAACTACATGAAACAATATTTAGGTTTTACTGCTAACTATTTCCCAGGTTTGCATAGTGTTATCTGTTATAAAGATAAATCTGATTAAGATTAACATAAGAAAAAGATTGTTCTTTTGGAATGTTACATGAATTATCAGTGTGATCAAATATTATGTCTATGAAGTAATTATCCAGAATATTTGTGTTTTTAAAGGCATAATTAATCACCAAAAATTTAATTCAATAGGATTAATTTAAGAAGTGCCATTTCTTATGTGCCATTAAATTCCCAGATTCAGAAAGAAAGGGAACAAGGCAGGCATATCTTCTTCGTTTTATTGAATTATGATGCTTTCTCTTGGGGCTATGTTGAATTAAATTTCTTGACTTCTTAGTCTTTTATGCGTGTGTAAATATTTTCGTCAGATATGATACTGAAATTCGCAACTAACCTGGTAAACTTGCTATACTTTCAGAAATACTATCAAAATTTGGTGCGGGCATGTTTTTATTGGTTCAAGTGATTATATTACTTGATTTTACGCACTCATGGAATGATGCCTGGGTTGAAAAAGATGAACAGAAATGGTTGGCTCAATTCCAGTGGTTCATTATTGTTCTCCATTGCTTCTGTTATTGATTACTAATGTTTAAATTCTGTTCCTTCAGGTATATTGCTCTACTTGCTGTATCAATTGGTTGCTACCTTGCAGCATTTGCGTTCTCTGGCATTTTGTTTATATGGTTCAACCCTTCTGGTCATGACTGTGGTCTCAATGTCTTCTTTATTGTCATGACAATGGTTCTGGCATTTTCTTTTGGAATTATAGCTTTGCACCCTGCGGTAAGAATAAGCTTGTTTTTCTATTTATTGCTTTTACATGATCCACTGACCTGCTGCAAACAACTTGAGTTGATAAGACAAATATATATGTATTAAATCATTTAAAGAGTAGGTTACTGTAGAATGACAAGAAAATTGGATGTTATCTGGTTAGCTCCTTAGGCTATCTCCTAGTTTACTCAGTTTTTGAAACTTTTATCTTTTATAATTTTATAATAAGAAAATTGGAGCTATGATCCTCTTGGTAAAACTACCAAGTCCCAGATTTCTTAACTCTCAAAGTTATTCATTATTATGTATACCAAGCCTCCAAGGGACAGTTCACACCATAAATTTGAAAAGCTTGCTGTATAAATCTTCCGTTGGAGAATTTGCATATACATGTAAGACATAACAGTCTAATATGTCTAACCTTGGGCTTTGGCAGGCTTGTAGTGTTTAGTGATATTGAATTAATGAAAATATTTTAGATTTTTGCAACGGACAACATAATTGCAATTGAAAATCTTTAACAGGTGAATGGCAGTCTTTTGCCTGCTTCTGTGATATCAGTTTACTGTGCTTATGTGTGCTACACGGGTCTCTCCAGTGAACCTAGAGATTATGTATGCAATGGTCTCCATAATAAAACCTCAGCTGTTTCACTTAGTACTCTTATTCTTGGGATGCTCACAACAGTTCTCTCAGTTGTCTATTCTGCTCTTCGTGCTGGATCCTCAACGACATTTTTATCACCACCATCTTCCCCAAAAGCAGGTACTCAAAATAATGCAATACTTGTAATCTTTTAAAGTCCTCTGAAACTGTGTAAGTCGAAGATATTTATACAAGGATTCCATCTATTTCCTGAAACTTTCGTGGTGACATTTTCAGATGCCTAAGCTAGTGCATTCTATTTTCTTTTTACATGATTCATTTTTATTGACTGATATGTTTTGTTTTCTATTCCCTTGGGTGAAATATTGTGATACTCAGAAGTAGACTTGAGAACAAGGCCAAACTGCTATTGGTAGATCATTTAATTATGCTACAATTGACCATGTATTGAGACAATAAAATAAAGTGGCTGCTGAACTTGCTTATCTGGTACCTTTTTCTGAATACCAGTTGTTTTGCTTTTTTTTTTTTTTTTATATGACATTTAATGCAAATTTACTAAAACCAAGTGGCTATATCTGCAGTTTATTACACTTCAACCAGTTATTAATTCACAATTGTCTTTGTCTGTGCTTCTTGTAAATTGTAATTATCACAAGATATAATGCTTCAAACGTAGAACCAATTAATGAAGGTAGATTCCACCCTGTTTTCAAAATGAATTAAACAACAATTTCCCTGCAGCCTCTCGATGACACTATCTGAACAGGCTATAATCTTGAATGCCATTTGATAAGCTTCTGCATTTCAAAAGGTAGAAAGTAGAAACCACTTTAATTAGGAGATTAAAACCTTGTGGTGCAGATACAAAGGAACCACTTTTAAAAGGGGACGACGTTGAAGAAGGCAAGGAAACAAAGGAGAAAGAAGCTCGACCAGTTAGTTATTCCTATTCATTCTTCCACCTGATCTTTGCCTTGGCAAGCATGTACTCTGCTATGCTTCTTTCCGGATGGACCAGCTCATCTGACAGCTCTGATCTTGTAGATGTTGGCTGGACATCAGTCTGGGTTCGAATCTGCACCGAATGGGTCACTGGTGCACTCTACGTTTGGACCCTTGTGGCACCTTTGATTATCCCTGACCGTGAGTTCTTCTAGACTTTTATCTCAGCAACATATCTAGCTATTCTAGAAGCTATTAGCATCTAAATAGTATATAAAGCTACTCATTTCTTAGAACTATCAAATGTTCTGTTGACTTTCCTTCCTTTTGTTGGAAAGCAATGGTTGTAGATAGTGAAGCTAGGTTTATTTGTTTGTTTGTTGTATCCTGCATACAAAATCAGCATGATGAATGTATAAATACAAAATTGTTATTGTAGATTAGATTCCTCTCTTTTAGCTATTCTTTTTATCAAATTTGCTCTCAATTGGTTTGGACAGTGGTAAAAAAACCGGTCTCATCTACTGAATTGGTTGAATCAAGAATCGGTAGCTTATTTAGTCTGTTCAAATTAAAAATCGGGCTTTGTTAATCAAGTTGAGCAGGTAGCTTAGCTTGATTTTTGAACGAATCTAATTATAATTAAGTTTTTAAAGTCAAGATTGATTATTGAATATAATTATATTGATTAGGTCGAAATCAATTTTTGAAGTTTAGGCTCATCTCAATTTAAGATATATAATATTTTTATTTAATTTTAAAATGTACTAAAATTTTTAATATTTTAATATTTTTGAAAATTTTGCAGCCACTAGCAAAATTTTTAATAACTCAGTTCATAATACTTGTTATTATTTATGGTGAGAACTAACAAAGAAATGTTTTGTTGTAAAATTTGACCCTTTAAAATTCATCATGCAATTTTGTCAAAAGCATTATGAAGAATCATTTAAGTGTTACTTTCTTAGCCTAAATGATTGGTTTTATGAGACTCTTTTGCTTTTTTTTTTTTTTTTAACTTTACATTTAATAGAAGGGGATCCAAAACATCAATTAAACGAAATATTCATATCAATTGTTTTCCTCTTAAAGGTGAACATTCAATCGAATCGAGTGAAAAGACATTGAGTTAATTAAGTTGGCGAGTTTTATTTTATCATCGTAACTCGATTTGAAATTCTTTTCAAATTGAGTCGAGTTAAATTAAATAATTAAACATGCCGATTTAAAATATTGTTGCAATATAGTACTTCATTAATTAACTTATTTAGGTCTCAAAATTATTATTTTAAAATTTTGAACTTTCTTTATATATTCTTTAGAATTTTTTAAAATTATTATACTTTTTAAAATATATATAAATTTTAAAATTTTTATAAATATTTTGAATTTTAAAATTTATTTTGAGTTTTTGAAATTATTTTGAATTTTTGAAATTTTTGTTGAGAGAGATCAATTTGCTCATTTTCAAAATTGATAGAGACCGAAGGGGTATTTACAATTCAAATTATTCGAATTTTAAAATTCGATTCGAACTCAAAACTTGAATTACTTATTCGACTTTATTCGAATAACTCGATTCGATTAACTTGAAATTTGAATAGGTAAATTGTACATAAGTCACTAGATTATTAGTAAGTTTAGGTTTTGGTCACTCAACTTCAAAAAGTTATAAAAGGTTATTAAACTATTTGAAAGTTTTCATTTAAGTCACTAAACTATTCAAAAGTTTTTATTTAAGTCATTGGATTGTTATTATTACTATTTTTTTTTTAAAGTTAGACTAGCAAACTCTAAGTGACAATTTAGAGATCAGTACGATGGATCAATACCCATCGATGAGTAGAAGAACAATCTTAGATCCAAGTCAATCTGAAATTTAGTGTTGGAGATTGAAGAAGAAAGATATTTGACTTTTGGTTCATATATCCGTAACGTTCAAAGTTGTTTCATAAAAAAAAAAAGTGATCTACAGAGAGAGGAGGAGGAGAACTTTCAATTGGTGCAAGAGGTGTAAATAGAGAAGGTCATGTAACAATGGTTCTAACAACTTAATGAATTAAATGAAAACTTTCAAATAGTTCAATAATCATTTTTGTAACTTTTTGAAAGTTAAGTAATTAAAACGTAAACTTACTAATAGTTTAGTGACTTTGAATGCAGTTTACCCTAATAATATTGTATTAAATGGAATATAATATAACAGTAAATAATTCATTACGAAGTAAAAATTATTTAAAAATCAAACTCGAGACGGAAATCTTAAATATAAATATTGATAACGGTAACAAATAAAAATTTATTTAAAAATCGAACTCGAAATAGAAATCTTAAATACAAATATTTTGATATTTCACCTGTGATTCAATAGATATCTCTAAGGATGATTTAAAATTAAATGAGTCCAAAGCTTTTTGCTACGTGAGAGTGAAGAACGTGTAGAACAAAAACTAGAAAAGAAAACCGCACATGCGGACGACACCGTTTCAGACACTTATATATTAGGCAAGGGCAATGTAGAAATATAACTTTTAGATGAAAAAAGAGTGTGTAATGTGAAATGCAAATTTATATTAGGCAGCCTCGTATTAAACAAATTTTATAAAACAATATTCTTCCATTACAACCTAGTTTTTATGTACAATATCACTCTACAAGCATCTTCCATCAAAAGAAATATATTCAGTCGCGACCAGTCCGAGATTCGAATCCTAATATCTGCTATCCCTTCCCCTATTCCAAACTACGCCCTCCATTATATCGAAAAAGAACTATTGTGAGTCGATGAAATACTAGTGTACAACCGGCATCCTACACAAAATGTGGGAGTTTTAAGTTAGGAGTCAAAGTGTTCAATTATGAGTTCAGCAGCAGCACCCATTGTACCAACCCCTCCAATGCCAAGCAAGGCCAAAGCAAGCTCCTCCTCGTGCCATTGTCTTAATCCCTTGCTTAGCCTCCTTAACACATCTACATCCACCTCTAGGACCCAATTTGGGGTGCATCCAACCATTAGACTTACGAATCCCGACACATAGGCATGCCATGTGGCTCCATCACAACCGAGCGATATCTTTCCATCTAGTGCACTTGCAAGGAACTCCATGTGTGAACCAAGGATTTTGGGTCTCCGCTTTGATGCTGATGAAGAAGAATCAACTCCCCAAGCAAAAGCACCACAAAGCACTGTGAAATATGCAAGTGCATATCCACCGAGCATTGCCACAAGCCCTGATCCTTGATCCCGGTCAGACCTATGAACGGATATGAACCAAGAAGGTAAAGTTTCCTTTATCAATGACTGAACCAGACCATGGCCACCGGACAACCATACTAAAGAAGCAGCTAGGGAGGCTGCAAGTTTCACCCTTGTCATTGCTGCAGCAAGAGAAACCTGCCCGTATTGCATTCCATTCTTGCTTCTCTTCAGCTTGTCTAGTTTCTGTTTTGGGAGACCACTGCATGCTATTTCTCTCACGGAATGCATCAAGAGAGAAACCACCTCTTCTGTTATGAACACAATATCTCTGATGGAACGGTAAACACGTAGATAGAGAATCCCTGGAGCAACAGGTGAAAGCCCACCACAGAAATGTGATCCAAATCCATGGCCAAGAAGAGCTCCAACACCACCATTGCTGGAGATTGGTGCAATGTTCAAGCCAAGTGTGGCAGTGAAACAGCTTTTAAGAAGCTGGACGATAGCATCACTGTTATGGAGAAAAACAGTGCGAGATGCAGAAAAGACAAGGAAGTCAAACCACCGCTTTGCCTTTTGAGTCCATAGGGAAGCCACAATTGGCATGCAAGGCCATGGACAGTCTGCTGCAAGGGACTCCAAAGCTGGGCCAGCCAAATTGAGAAATCTTTCCGAGGTTTTGTCGATTTTGTAAGTAATGGTGAGACTTACAAAAGCAGCCAACGGTAGTGGAAGAGTAGCTGGAGAGCTACCACCTGTTATTGCATTATGCATCAGTCACACAATCACAAAAAATGCCATTGCCATTCAGTAAAGACATAGGAATGAGTAACTATAAATGCAAGTCCAGATCACAATCTGTAAACTTTAATGTTATAAACAATCAGAATTTAAGATGGCAACGTTAAAAACCTGCAGAGAGTCTAGGGACATCAACACCGGTGGCTGCTAGAATTTTTTTGATATGCTCTTCAACATTGGACAAATTTGCAGCAGGGCTTGGCCAGTCCATACCGTTCATAACAACAGGTTTCCATACACATCGACTTACTTCAGCAGAGAAGTAGCTAACAATGGTTGCCAAAGATGCAGGAAGAAAATCAGCTAAATCCTTTAGCCCTGAGACATTAAAAAGATTCTGGTTATAACAATATTTACTTATCAGAGCTAAGCATCATATCTAGGTGTCACATTAATTCACATAAAAGTAGTTCTTTTCCACTTCTCCCCTTCCCTATGCATCCTCTTCCCCCTCTTTTTACATGGTTCAACAAGTCAAGTTTACTTAGCCATGTGGAAACCAATCTATGATTTCATCCTACATCAAAACATATAGATGGAGGGGTGGCATTTAGCCCAAAAGGCCTCAACCATTATCGTTTTCCCCCAAGAGAAACAGCTCCTTGCAAAAAGACATTTATCCCGAACAGCAATATGTACTTCTCTCGTCTTCCTCATTATGCATTAGTGCATAAAGACAAAATGAGATAAGCAAACCAGACTAACCTGTAGCCAGCTCACGTGGAGAAAGTTTTCCATGAGCACATGCTGTTAAAGCAGCATCAACAACATAAGGAACAGCTTCCAGGATATCCCAGGCAGGCAACTCTGGTTTCAGAGAGTTATCCTCGATTCCAGCACCTGATGAACTACTACTTCCAGAAGTAACAGAAGTTATCGACTGACTTCCTTTATTAATCTTTCTGAACATCATGTTAAGAAGTCTATCCACTGTCTGATGAACAGTAGTTCCATGAACAAGGCCAGAGAGTGTTGCAGCTATACATCTTTGATGTTGCCGATACCAGACCTTTAACTTAGGAAATGAATCCAGAAATACAGGCTCTGGGGATGAGGAACTTGCAACTTCTGAGAGTCTCCTTTTGTTTCGGTCCTTATGGGTGTTTTCAGAAGACAATAAATGGGAGTTCCGGACTAATAAAAGGTATTCGGGAGTCAGCTGGGATCCAACTGTTGGTACATCACCAACTCCATGTTCAATAGGAGGATGATTAAACCTCCATAGCTTCAGAAGAAGAGCAAATGCATTAGAAAAAACTGCGTGAGGAGAGATTTCTTCCCCTGAGGGGAGAGTCCATGAGAGCTTAGGCACACATGACCCAAAAACTTCACATATCGGCATCAATGAACAAGCAAGCTGTGGGACCTGGCAAGACAGAAGAAGAAAGCAATAAAATCTACCTAATAGCTCAAATAAAAGTCTTCATCAAAAAACAACTTACATTCATGAACAAACGAGAATATGAATTATATAAATCACATTTGTTATATAAAATTTGTTTGTAGTTTACATATATGGGAATTTTGCTTGGAAGGAAACTTCTAATCCTCCTATATGTAAGTAAAGCTAAAAGGAATAAATAGTGTTCAGATTAGAATGCCCTTGATAATATAGATGGTTCTGCCTGTAATAATAGACAAATGAAAGACTTTCTCAGAATTTTAATTTATCCACTTCATATTTTGAAAATGGGTTGGTTGAATTTAAAAATACTTTCATTGAATAAGGAAACAATCCAATCCAATGCTGACCCATTTTCTCATTGAGCGAGGGGTATGAAATAATTTAGATTGATTTTTCAATCAAAAGCACTATGGTCATTATATGTTTATTTGATGGTGTGACTAAAATTGAAAGAGCATAAAAAACTTTCCATCAAGATATACATAACTTTAACCAATTAACCTTTCTAGTTTCAGATCATTTTGAATCAGTAGCTACAATGTGTCATGGCCAGTAAAAGAGCCCTGATTCTTCATTAAAGCATAAGCGGTCATTTCTAAAATCTAAGTTCGAAAGAAAGAATTCATTCCTGCATTCTACTTAAATTAGAACTGCTTAGACACTTAACAATTTAGCTCCGGAAGGAGAAGCTGATTTTCTTCGAAGAAGTCAAGAATATCTTTGAATTCAAAGTATTACTGAGGTAAAGAAACTATATCAATGTGACAGATAAAGATATATTATTATTCATTCATGAAAGTTTGTGAAACTAGAAGCAATATAAGTCATTAACTGTGGAAGGGATATGTTTACATAAGTTAGCAAATCATACCAAGCCATGTAGTGAGAAAATCTGGACACAATCGACAGATGCTATTCCCACGATTAGAACATTCAACATAGGAGCATAATCTATCAAATGGCTGTCACTTCCAGTGAAATCAGCAGGAACCGGAGGAGACATCAATCTAGTTATAAATTGAACTGTATATTCCTGCATGCATATATAACCAACATAATTAGAAAGCAAGGATAATAAAAAGACAATATAAAAAGCAAAAAAAACCAAGGAGAAAACCCAAAGGAGAAATCAGAAGAACCATTCAGTGTTACAAAATATGCAGTTACATGAAAGATTACGGCATCTGCATAAGGGTCACAAATGAAATATGCTAAAATGAAAAGGAATATTAATCTTATTACCTGTATATTCCAGCCACGAATTAGAGAAGCTCCACAAAGAATTGTAGCAGCAGATATCTTCTCATCTTCTGATCCATTGACAGCAATCTCAAAAATTTTCTCCAGCTCTGCTAAGCTTCCATCAAATCCATGAGCTTAAATTCAGTTGCTTTACCCTTGGTAAATTTACAAAAAAGAGCAACTGATATACCTGGCTTCAGGAAAGAAAAAGGAATAACTGAAGACCAGGTCAAATCAACAAAAACTAAAGATATTTGAAAACTTGTATGTATCAAGATCACTCAGTTTTGCATTTGAGAATCCGGTTTAATGTTATTATATTGTTTTGCATGCCAGATCTTTCCTCCTGTTATTGATTCTTACATTTGAGATTTTATCACTCACACAGGTAATATATAAAACTTTTTCTGTAAATATGAACTTCGATCCAATGCACAATATGATACATAGACTTTGGTTAACTGCAATTGTATGCATGAAACTTTGATCTTGATTCAGTTTTCATATGCCACTAACACTATCACCTACCTAGCAGTACATGCACAAACAACTATATGCACTCTAAGTTTCATCACAATTGCACCAAATCAAAATTCCTGTATCACATTATACATTGAATCAAAGTTTATGTGTAATTTTGAGATCTATCCCCATAAAAATATCCATACACATACAGCTAATAACACCCTCCAACCTAATGCACACTATAACGCTCTCCTCAACCTTCACATATACGGTAAGGGAACTAGAAGTTGCACATTGGTAGTAGTCCCTATTTTATGTGTGTGGAATTGATACCTATAAAGTTGATAATTCCCTTTAACCTAACAAGCACTACAAAGCCTTGCCATTACTAAGTAGCATAGGACAGAAGCTTTTTGGGAAAAAAAAAAAAAAAAGTATGAAAACAAAAGCATGATTTAAGAGGGATAAATATGTATACCTGGAAGCTGGGCTTGAAACAAGAGCATTAATCATTACCGAAGTAAGTGGGGCCCCCTTCATGAATGATGACCAACCAGGTGCCTGAGCTGGCACACTATAAGGTAGTTGGTTAATCCGTCCATTCACATAACCTGGCCAATAATATGCTGACGTATCTAGTAGATTTCTTGCAATACAAGCCTCAATAATCAGATGGCGCAAGTTTCCAGCTGCAAACAAGTTCACAACATAAGATTAGAAAGTGCTAAAAATGTAAAGCCAGAAGAATAATAAAAAATAGATCAAATTTCATGATAGGAACTTGGTGGTAGAAATCAACTTCAGAAAATTTCAAAAATGTGTTCTAGGTATTAAAGGTTTCTGGTGCAGCACAAACCAGAACCAGTGCTAATTCTTGACTATTTTCTTTAAATGACTGCATTACACATATGTTCATCCATCCAATGCAACAACTTTTTCTGCGGAGAAAAGGATTATTTCTTCTATTTCTATTCTCTTAAGTGTTTAATAAGAAGCTGACACAGTGCCCCAAGAATTAAGGAACCCTTTTGAAATCATCAGTCATCACTTTACCCTGAAGCTCCAATGCTTCTTGACTTCTGATGATTTTAAGTTACAAGATTATACTCTGCTATGTTTTTTCTTTTCTTTTTTTCTGGTCATACAATAGTGCAGACAGATGCACATTGCAACATAAGTACCAGTGAAGCAAGAAGTTGAACCAAACTAATAAGTTCAGTCTCATCTTTCTAAGGGCTTTGCCATGGTTTGGGTCCAGTGGAAAGCAATTAAGATGGTTTTGTAATAATTTTACAGCAGATCAGTTGGGAAAGTAAAGGGAACCTCCGACTGAACCAATTATATCTCTTACAAGAATGTATAAAAGAATATATTTTTAAAGTTCCAAGATTTATAAGTTTAATGTTAAAAGAACTGAACCTAACTTGGTAAAATTTTCAACATTGAAACCATTCCTAGAATTTTCCACCCCCATCCCTACAAAAGGTTTGGCTTCCCAATTTATCTTCTCCGGTCAATGTCTAACAGAAAAGGAAACCACCTACGGATTTAATCACTGCCTATTAACATGTGCACGGATTAGACTCCAAACTTGTGACAAAAAGTGGTCAGCAATATCGATCAATAGAACAAAGATATTACTTACAACAACTGAAAGGCATGTCTTTGATATTGACACACTCAAAGTATGCACTCCCAACATTGATTCCTGACACAAACAGCATTGCTTTGGCAGCTGCCTGATTTGCTGCAGAAACAACAAACTTAGGAGGAGCTAACAAGCCTTGATAATCACCAAGTACTTGTAGGCTGGAGACCAGATCGGCACGACGTTTCCTGGGAAATTTCATTTCTTTCCAGTGATTAGTGGAGCCGTATTCTGTTTCATCAGTTGGCACACCCTCCTCCTCCTCGATAAGATCAGCAACCACAAGAGTCATAATAGAAAGTAGCATGCACAAACGTGTATCTAACCGGGGCATTGGACCTTCAATGGGATCTCTTTCCTAACAGTTAATTAAGAACTAAAGGTAAGATACATCAAACGGACTACTTCATATACCTGAAAACTAAAGAATAATATACCACTGAAGAATACACCTACAATATATTCAGAGTGAATGTAGTGTTTGTTATAAAAAGAAAGAAACTTAGTTGGTCAAGCAAAGCAAGAACTTTTTTCCTTTTATATATTCTAGGCTTGAAAGCATAAATCTTTTAACAAATTAGTGATATTACTATTGTGAATTTAAGTACACCAATACCAGATATAACTTTTACACTTTTAAGAGCATTAAAATTTAAGGCATTTCGGAGCAGAAAAGTTACAGGGACAGAAGTCGTCGTAAATTTTGAATGCTTTAAGAAGACTTCAGATTCTCTGTTCAGAACATAGTAACCATTCAGAGAAAAAAGTGCAGAAATTTTCTGAACATTAGAAGAAGTTCTAACCCTTTGAACAAGCCGAAGTGATGCAATCCAAAGGCCTAAAAAGGTATCATGCCAGTTGGTGCCATTTATTGCTTGAAGAGTTTTAGTAAGACCTGCACAGTACGAAACTTAATTGTTTACATTCTGGCATATCGGTTTTGCTACAACAGGCTACCTACCATTTTGAACTGAAAATACCATCTCAACCAAAGAAGATATCCAACTTCACCTGTTATAATTTCAACAGCACTTGTGGTGTTAACTAGATAACCATCCATAGCATCTTCTAATACCATATCAAGAGGGAGCCAAAGATCAGAGCGACTAGCTCCAGGGCATAGACTGACTGAAGAAGCTAGAGATCCAAAAGACATAACAGCATGGAACTTTTGCCGCGAACTTGTTTTGCATTCTCTAGACAAAAAAATGCAACTATCTGATGTCAACTCTAGAAGAGCCTCAGAAGTTAAAACCTTCGAGTTTTTCAATGCTGCTGAATTTGCCCCAAGAAGCTGCAAACTCTGAATGAAGCTTACCCAATGAGAGGACCTGACAAGTGGTGTAAGATTGATAAGCAATAATCAAACCCAAAAAAAGGGTTATGTTTTGTTTAGATAGAACACGCTCAACAGAAAGGAACCTGAAAGGATAACTGACCTAAATTTACCAAACAAATAATTAAAGAACTTTCTCTGATACACATGCAGAAGCATGCATGCATACACACCCACCCCGTTGAATGTATGCACTTACAGATAAAACAATGAGGAAACAGTATCCAGTTTAATCCTTTGAGATTAAATAAGAAAAGAACACTAACCGCTCCAATGCTTGGAAAACTAAAATGCACTGGACAAACAAGAACACATAAAGTCAAGAGGGATTGTGAAAGTTAACAAGATACATACATGTTTCGCCGTGCCAGGTAAAGAATCCTAGAAGTCACTTTATTTTGCAGAAATTGTCCAATTATCTCAATAGCCATTGTAGTATTGAAATTCTGCAACCTCTCACGATATGCGATATTCTTCTCGTCATACATATCATGACCATCTATCTCCATTTCTTGAGGTTTAATTGCCCATCTGGACACCTTTTCCTCAGTAAGTTCTAGCAAACCCTCATCATCTAATGATGCATCTAACAACTGCCACACAATTGAAAAGATGAACTCAACCACCAAAATGGCAGGTTCCGTTGTTTGGAGACCAAAAATCTCGGAAAGATGAAGAGTAGCATCTATTGATTCCATGACCCTGTATGAAGGGAAAGCACAGAAATTACAAACAGAAACTGATAATAATTGGTATAATCTAAAATGGTCATTTTAATCAAAAGCATTTGAATGGTGTTGAAGGATCAAAGCTCATCATGGACTTAATAATATCCAACACAGGAACATAAAATATTTTAAAAGTGTCCCCATTGGTTACTAAGGTCCAAGAGTCATATCTTTAAAGATTTGAAGGCACCTAATCGATGTCCAACGGTTATATTAGGGTAAAGTCAAATCTGCACTTAACATAGATTGGAACAACTTTTAACATATAAATTTCCGTCTGGGAACTGAGTTCATGTACATCAAAATTGCAGAATAACGAAACTTTTTTTTTTTTTGTTCAAATTAAGCAATCATAAGAGCCAATACCATGAAGTTATTGGGTAGCAAACCTACTTCAGCATTTGCCAAGCCCCTGCTATTCTTCTTTTCTTAATCTATATGGTTCAATGAGCCTTAACTGTTCTAATACAATATTGATAGCCATTATATTATGGTCTAAAATGTTCTAGAAAGGTCAAAGTTGATGAGATACTAAAAGGTATTCATGGTTGAAGTATTTTCCACAATGTCATAGTTTAAATATGTCATGAGAACAAAATCTAAATAGTGCTTTTGTAAATTAAGCGAACAACCCTTTGGATTTACCAGAACAACCATGAAAGGCTATGTGTAGTTTAGCAAGAAACTAGCAAGTATAGCCTAAAGAACACTTAGGAGTTAGTTATGATACTAACACATCTTCAGATATTAAACTGAAGCACAATGATCATGTTGAAGACAGATGAAGACAAAATCTGGTTATTGTAATGCACGTGAAACAAAATTAGTTAGTTCTGATAAAGATATAGTGATATGCAATAATACATTATAACAAAAACTGTAGAGGTCATACTCATTCGCAAAAACCTTTTCTGTAATGTGATATTCAAAGCTGCAAACTAAACAATTTTTCGTATTTTCTTCTCTATACCATCTTTTGCTAGCTGAATTTATATATGTTTGATTTTTTTTTATATTGTTTGTGTGTGAGTGTGTGTGTGTAGGAGTGTGTCAAATAATACATGCAATAAGAACTCGAGGAACTCACTCTTGGTAATCAAGTCCATTAATTTGACACTTGAGTGCAAAAGCATGTCTTTTAAGAAGTTCCAAGTAAAGCCTATAAGCAGCTGGATGGGAACGCCGACTCGGAATTACTCTATAGAAAGAAATTTACCAACAAAGTGAGAGAACTAGATATGTAAAAAATGATAGCATCGGAACCATAAGAACTCCATCACTAACTAATAGCAGATTGAAATTAGAAGACAATATTATTTGCATTGCCCACCTGAAACTCAAATTTATATCCCTTATCCAAAATATAAGAAAATAAGTTGAATAAATACATATAAATAAAAAACTAAGCTTCAATAGAGTTTCCTACTGGATAATGTATTTCTTTTCTTTTGAAGTACTAGACATTTTAATTAATCAGGCATCACAATGCCAAGCATCCAATACTTGAGAAAACTAAAAGGAAAAGATTGAAAATAGAGGCCATTAGAATCCAAAATTATTTAAGTAAAAGCTTAAGAACAGTTAAATAAACTATTTGACTTTCTAGTTGCCGACTTTTCTTTTTCCACTATAGTTAATGGAATTTGACTTTAAGACCAATGCTTTGTTCTCCACTTATCATACCTTTCCCCTTTTCTTATCAAATCTCTCATTACCCTGAATAACAAATAAGGAAGCTACATAATCACAAACAAAGAAAAAAAAAACCTCTAGAAAATAGATTACTACGAAGATCATCTTCAGATTGTATTTAAAGAAATATAAAACGATATATTTTTTAGTTTTTAAATTATTTTTCAAATCTCTCTAAATCTCCAAGAAACTGAAATATCCAATTAAAACTCTAGAAGGGGGGGGGACAAGTGAGGGACTTGAAATGAATCAAATTTACCATTAACATACATCGAACTATTCATCATCCATGAACAAATATCTCACAACTTCAACAAAAACCCAGAATCTAAAACCTCCCAAAAACCAGGAACACCCAAGAAAGTAAAGGAAAAAATACACAACCTTTGTGAAAGCAGAGCAATAACAAGCAAAGGAGGAATGATCTTCATCATCAAAGCTTTATCCAAAAACTTCCATAGAATTGGGATATTGTTATCCCAACAAATGTAGTTAACCAGCACCTGGGCCAACTCAGTTGAAGGCAAAGCAATCCCTGAGGTACCCACACTTGAAGACACTTGTAAAGCCCAAAGCAAAGGATCAATACCCTTCTCTTTTGCCACCTTTGTTTGTTCCATCACCTCTTCCCACAGCCTGCTGCTTTGCAAGCTAAACTCCATTGGTCTAAAGCTCCACAATAAGCAGCCACCTTTGTTTCCTTTCTGTTTTTGTAATGAAAAAAAAAAAAACACAGTTTTGAGGAAAGGAGTGGTGGATTTTGAGGGAAAAGGCTTAAGAATGGAGGCCCCTTTTTTTATAATTAATTGTTTTGGAAGTTATTTTTCTTTGTCTTTTTTGTTTTTCCTTTTATTTTTGGATTTTGAGCAATAAATCTGGTATAATTTGAGAAAGTCAAATATGGAGGAGAAGGGCAGTGGTTGCTATTTTAGATAAAGACATTTCTTAAATGGGTTATTTCATAATGAGTCCCTTACTATAGTTTATACGTTACATTGGTCCTAACTTCAAATCATTCTAATTAAATTTTCAAAAGGCATAATGACTTTTTTGACCCTCCAACTTTACAATCAAATCACCTTAAAATGAAAAGAAAAATTAACTTCTTTTAACATTGCTGATATGGCATCTACATATATGCCACGTTAGCAATTAATTATTTTTTAAATATAAAAATATTTTTATACTTTTTAAAAAATTTAAATTTTAAAAAGTTTTTAATTATTGATGTAGCATCCACATGACAATTCAAGTGTATGCCACATCAGCAAATTTAACATATGTTAACTTTTCCTTCATTTTAAGGTGATTTGACAAATAACATAAACTTAAATGTTAAAAATGCAAAAAAAAAAAATTAAAATGAATGGCTAAAATATTTTTTATAAAGTTTGAGGACCAAATAAGTTATTGTACCTTTTAAAAATATAAGTATCGCATTAATCAAATCCTTCTTTAAGCCTAATGGATAAATTGGAATTCAATGTCCAACTCAAATTTAAAGTGGAACATATTTAAAACAAATATATTAAATTTTAAACACATATGTACCTTCTGCATCGATAATTTATATCTAACTCGCTAAAAATCGACAATGTTCTTAAAATTTATGATTATTTTTTTTTTTCAACAAATCAAATTCATAATTGTATGTGCCATAGATAAATAATACATACATGCTTACATTTTGATTTTTGTGTTTTAAATGTCATTTTTGAGGTCTCATTTAACATTTGAATTGATGATTGGGTTGATAAAAGGACTAATCGATATGAAATTTGATCTTTTAAAGACTCAATTAAAATGATTTGAAGTTAGAGGACCAATTCAAAATCTTAGCCACGATTTAGGGTTGTCAAGAGAAAATTAACCCTATAAACATTACTAATAAAAGAATTTTGTAAGGACATAACCAATAATTTAAGCATTTGATAATGTCATTTTTAATATATCTGCTTTTTTTATACAATGTTTAGAACTATTTATAATATCTCTAACCTTTAAATACGAAGATAATACGCTCAAAAATATATTTTCCACCATTTTAATAGTTTTTCTTTCATGATAATTTTTATTTTCCATAATTTTTCAAAAATATATTTTTGAGTTAAGCTATTAAAATTCAGTTAATAATAACTGATTTTATATTTTTAATGTTATTCTATGTATTTGATTAATAAATTTTAATAATAAATTTTGTAAATTTAGATAATTTTTTTACATATAATCATATTAATATATTTTTATACAACTTCAGATAATTTAATTTATATTAAATAGTCATTAAAAAGAGTTTTAACCCGCACTCCATGTCATATATATATATATATATATATTAGAAATAGAATGCACCTCTTAGTTTGCAATATTTTATGTTAATATTAAATAATAATAATAATAATAATTAGGTGAAATATCTGTTATTCTAATAATGTTTTAATTTCATTGCTTAAATCATGGGAGCAATGCCCACATGGTATGACTGTATTACAGAATATTTTATTTTTATTTTTTAGGAAATTTAAATAAGAATAGTTCTTTTAATTAAAAATTGGTATTTAGGAGGGTAAAATTGTCCGCTAAGTAATTTTGGACCAACCCCTAAAAATATAAAATCAGATTTCATTAATAGTAAATTTTGTTAAAATCTATAAATAATATTAAGATAATGTCCTATAGTGCAAAAACATATTTATAATAATATTTGTTATTTTTGTGGGGATTAATTTTCTGATCATTTTATAATTAAATTAGTATTTAGTTGACTCATAATAATTATTTAATCATATATTTAAATATAATATTATAAATACGTAATCAACTAAATCATTTGAATTTAAATTTTAGTTGACACAAATCTCGAGTTTGATTCTTTATCAATATTATTAAAATAATGTTATAAACACAACAAGCTAAAATTTAATTAAAATAAAATTAAAATAATGAATTTTTGTAATAATCTCATTATAAATTCTAATCATATCTCTTTTTTTTTCACTCAATTCTTAGAATTACTTGTAGTCTCTCCCCAACCCATAAACAGGAGGATAATGCGCTTCAACGCACTCGAACTCACGCCCTTTTACATTGACAATAATATTTATACTAATTAAGTTATGATTTAATCGATATATATATATATATATATAATTATAGGCGAAGGGAAATGAAAGGGAAAAGGGAGGGGTTAAGTTGGAACTTGAATGAAGAGATATTGTAGGGTTAAACCTTTCTTTATTAGACAAAATTAAGTTTAAGGAATCAAAAAAAAAGGACCCACCACTCACCACACAAAATGGAACACTTATAAACATCCAAACTTCTATGTTTGATACCAAAAAAATACTATTATGTATACTTCACACTAACCCCCGTTGTCATTTTCAATGGTGGAAATGGGAAGGAAAAAATCGATTGGAGGTCTAATTTTGCGTTAAGTCCCTGTACTCTTCAAACATTTCAAATTTTAATCTCTTCTGGTTCTGGTTCTAATTTTAGGAATTTAGTTTTCTATTTTTCAAATTTCAAGTCTAATTGTTAGTACTATTTATTTTTTTTTTTGTTAAGAAAAACTCATTGTGTAGTAATTAAGAAAATGATGTTGTAATGAACTTAAATTTAATAAAATAATTTTAATAATATTCACAATTGAACCTAAATTTTGAAATCTAAAAAGTATAAAAATCAAATTCTAAATTTACAAAGAGTATATAGATTTATGACATATTTTAACCGGTTATAATTTCAAATTCAATTCAACGAAAATCCATTATCAATGTTATCAATCAGAGTTTAATTTATAAATCACATGAGAGACTAAGTTCCTGAGAGTTTGAAGAAGATAAGGACTTAGAGTGTAATTAAACCTCAATTGTAGTATAAAGTGTACTTTAAAAAAAAATATTCTAGTGGTTGAGGTAGGTAAAGATGATGACAGGGGGATGAGAATTGGCCCCCCAATTCCTACTCCTTAAGTGATAATCCTAATATTGGCACATATCAGCTGCAGGAAAGGAATTGGAAGGTGGAAAAAAGAGAGAACCTTATCTTTTTTCACATTGAAATATTACTTTTTATATAAAATATATAAATTTCCGTATATTAATTATATTTGTATATTCATATCATTCGCTAGATTGTATATTTTTACGATAATAAAAATATAATTTCACTATTTTAATAGCCTATATCTTTGTCGATTGAGTCTTAACTTGATTGGTATATGCATTGTTGCCAATGTAGGAGGAATTGGGTTCGAGTGCATTGAAACGTATTATCCTCCTATTTAAGGATCAGGGAAGAGCTATGGGTCAAAAAGAACAGAAATGATTAGAACTTATATCGAGATTATTTTAAAAAAGTTTATATCTTTATAATTTTTAGAAGATTAAATATAATAAATGACAAAAATAAAATTTTACCATTGTCAATTTAAAATTTTATAAATTATAATATGTTGAGAAATTTTTCATTTTAAGAAGGACCGAAACCTTGCCAAACTCTCTAACTCCTCCCCTAATTCAAGGATGATGAAAGTGGTAGGTAAACGATGAAGTGGAGGTGACTTTAATCTGTTAGGGCTTATTAGTTAGGGGAAAGTGATATATTGGGGCCACCCTATCATTTTCCTCTAAGTCTCAACAAATACGGTTCAACCCCCTCCACCTTCACCATTGACATTGACATTCACATAAAATAAGTATTTAATTAATATGAAAAATAAATAAGAAATGGCAGTGGTAGATCCATAAAATCCTCCACTTTGATGCTGGTTTTGGCTTTGTGAGATTGTGCTTTTTGTTTAAGGAAGAAGAGAATATGTTGTTTGGTTTTATTTGTTTGTTTGTTTGTTTCTCGGGAAAAAAATTAATTATATAATAATACAAGGACCTGCATATTTAATGCCAGAAAAAGGAATCTAAGACACCGTTTTTTGCTAACTCAGCACCAATCATCTGCTAAACTACTAGTTTATGATCCTATGAAGACTGTTACACCTATCGATTTTGATCTGAAGTTGAAATTTTGATAAATTTAACTTGATTTAATTATTAAAATGATCTGAACAAATAATTTAAAATGATTAAATTTAAAAAAAAAAACTCTCAAACACAAATGAACCAAACCTAAAATGATTCAATCGAAAATTATACAACAAACCCAAAATTGACTCGAATCTAAAATAACTCGAACTCAAAACTTCAAACCAAGATTTTCATAATTAGATTGGTGGCCGAATCAATCAAGTCACCGGTTCAATTAAATAAATTCATAAAAAATAAATTTTAAAAAAACTATTTCAACTGATTTTTTAAACTCGATTCAATCAGTCCGTATTGATTTACAAATCAATCGATCTAACATCTCTCTTCAGACTAATACCCGATCAGTTCCTTATCTAAACAGTTTGATTCAAACAACTATATTTTAAACCGAAATGACCCAAAAATTTTAAAACCCGATTTCAACACACAAAAACCAACACCGACTCAAGGAATAAGTTTGGTGAAGTGGTCCACTCACCACTATCTGATCTCATCAGGATAGATAAAATGAAGCAGGGCTGTTAAAAGTGGTAAAAGAATAAATATCAGAGAATTCCAACTATTTTAGATGATGATGAGGATCCACGTCCTTTAATATAATTTTGTCAAATTTTGATATTTATATAATAGGAAAGGGGGTGCCTAACCCACACCCCACACCACCAAAAAACCATGACGGCAAAGCCAAGCAAACATAATTGAAAAACAGTTATGTTCATAATGATGAAACTCAGTTATATTAAACAAAAAAGGCTCTAAATGTATAATTACATCACTGTTCTTTGCAGCTCAGCTGTCAAATCACCAACCTCTTTATACACCTTTTTTATTACAAATTCATTCTTTTACTCTATGTAGGGAAAAGAAAAACAAAAACTGGAGTGACTGCCCCAACTCCAAATTCAGTACATTAAATGCATTTAGCCCTTTCATTAATTGGTTTTTGCTATTCTTAGTGCCTATGATGTTTCAAAACTTAAATTTCTTCTATTTTATTAGCATTTACTAACAAGACTAATCACCGGTGTAGAGACAAATAACTTGCATTGCTTAAGTCTTTATTGACATCAAATCTCGAGTTTGAATCTGGACACCCCCTCACCTTCCCCTACCACTTAATACTAATAATAATAGTAAACAAGACCATTATTATGTGTCTACTAACGGTAAAAGTACTATGAAGACCTTTGCACTAGAAGCTAGATTGTATTTTATCCCCTCTACTTGAAAAATGAGTAAATTAGTCATTGTATATTATATCAAAGAGCAAATTGATCTTTCAGTTAAGAATTTCATTCATTTCTACTATTAAAAATTGATTATTGTACATCAACATTACGTATACGTGACATGCCACTATTTGGTTATTCCATAAGGCACGTCAGTTTTTAATAGTACAAATGGATCAAATTTTTAACAGAAAAGATCAGTTTACTCTTTGATCTAATATATAAGGACTAATTTGGTCAGTTTTTTAATAGAGAGGTAAAATGCAATCTAACTCTTAATACAAAGGTCTCCATGGTACTTTTACCTCTACTAGCTACTTGTGTAGTAGCAAATAACCTGCTTTGTTAAGTCCTTGTTAACATCAAGTACTGAGTTCAGATCTAGACAACCCCTCCCCTTCGCCCTACCCCTTAATAATAATAAACAAGACCATTATTGACTAGGATGATCCTCAATGCCTTTCATCCTTGCTAAGCTGCAAATACTAAAGTTTAAATATCAAAGTTGTGCCTTGCACCAGACACTAAAAGGGGCAAAAGGAAAATAACATTTCAATTAATTATTTGAACTCTTCAACTCTCATACTATTTTATTATTATTAATATTTTGGTTTCATATAGTATGGAATTGGCAGCCACATATGCATTATGTAACTTACCTAGTTTGATATGTATTGAATAAATATTTAGTGAATTGAAGTAAAAGAAAGACATCAGCAATTGCAAAGTGCAAACTAGATAATGATAATATAGACTTCCCACCATATGAAAGCAAATAATGGAATAAAAGATACGTAGTACCTCTTGGAATATGACAGGCACTTAAAAAATTCGATAAGGGACAACAATATGCATCCAAAATGATTATTATTATCGCACATGGTAAAAGTCTAATGATGTCATGGCATAATATACATACATACATGATTTAAGCTTTTATTGTTGCAGGCGGTGAACTGATGTTTTGGAATTTATGGCACAATGGAACGATATTATAGACAAACAGACCTACTACAAAGAATATTTTGATACCAATAACAGGCAGCATCTATATAATACTTGCAGTGTGCAACAAAATGGAAACAAAATCGATGGGGGTGAGTTAGAAGTCTTCGTCTAGTTTGAAAACGTAGTTTTTACCTCCGTTTTGAAGGCTTGACATAACAGATGCTTTCTGATAATCACCAACCCTCCTCTCAAAGAAGTTAGCTTTTCCTCTGCGAAGTCAAAAACACGTTTAAGAAGATTAAGACTCTAAATATGTCATAAACGATAATATAGACCTAATCACCATGGGTTATGCACACACTAGAATACAAAATGCAGCAAGTCAACAATTGACTACTATCATTACTCACACACCTATGCTTGACAAGCACTTGCTGTCCAAAAAAAGGGGGGGTGTTAACTATATGATTGATCAAGACTCGAAAAAGTAAATAACTGTTACAATCCCTTACCACACAAATTCCTTCCCTATATGTTATCATGGTGATGTTAGAAGGGAAGACTTATATAGACACTCACATTTCACATACATGTCTCATTTCTGCAATAATTCCTTTGGGACCAATGTTAGATGGGTCCCGTCAAGAGCAAGAATCATTCAAATCAAAAAGTTCAAAAAAGGGAACCAAATATGGTGGAAAGAATGCCACTGACAAAGGGGTGTCTGTGTCTTAATTAGGTGTAGAAGAGTCCAACTTCAGGACGTCAGCTTAATAAAAGATGTTGCAATTGACATTACTTTTATATAATCCAATAACTTAAAACCAAAAAAATGCAGCAATATGGGCTATTAATACTTACTGTAAAGATATAAATTCCATCCAATCAAAGGGATTTTCGACGCTGTACTTTCTTTGACAGCCCAATGAAACCTGAAAATAAGTGGGAAACAAGTCACTAATTTAGTTCTTTACACCCAACAAAACCATCTTCAACTATGAAAGGTATCTTTTAAGTTCTCAAAAAATCATTTCTTTTAATCAGGAAAATCATCCTGCAAAATCATATAATTCAGAATGATAATACACCTTTTTCCCGTCAAATCCCTGAAATTTTCTTTAAAAAAACAGATTAAAGATTTTATAAATGTAAACTAGATTTCTTTACCCACTTGAAGTTAAAATTTTGAGCAATTCATTCATGAAGAAATATAATTTTAAGGGAAAATCTTGAAGCAAATATACAAATGATCCTATTGGTGATACTAGTAACATTTCATGATCATGCAAATATGTTTTTGGATTTCAGTGTATTACATCAACAAAGAATGATCAAATTTAAAAGTCAGATGATCTATTAGTCACGTGTTAAAACATCTCTTCTTATTTCGGATAAAGTATATCAGTTTAGGATTAAGAATACGATTATCAAAATGAACTGTTAAAAAATAAACAAATTAACAGAAATATACCAGAAGACGATCAGCAATGAACTTAATGTACTGGCTCATGAGTGTCGAGTTCATGCCAATAAGTGCACAAGGAAGTGCTTCACACACGAACTCAGTCTCGATTTCCACTGCTTCATGAACAATATGATGGACTTTTTGCCATTTAAGTTGCTTCTGCAGCAACCTGTAAGCAGGTGCATTCAAATTCCATATCTTCTTAAATACAACCCACATATCCAGTCAATGGGGTTAAGATCCACTCCATTACTTTTTCATCCATTAACATCCTATACAATGATCATCACCATTCAAATGTGTAGGACCCATGTAAGATCCATCTATTAAATGTGAAAATAAACTTGTGAATGGTGATTAAACATGCATTAGATATTAATGAATGAAAAAGTAATGAAGTGGAGCCAAACCCCAGCCAATGATCCACCCCCAAAAAAAAAAAACGGCAGCAAAAGTTCTATTATTGTTTTCAAATATATTTTAATAAAAATAAAAAATAGAAAGCTACCCGTAAAGAAGGCAAGCAAAGTCACAGTGAAGCCCCTCATCTCTAGATATAAGCTCATTTGAGAATGTCAAACCAGGCATCAGTCCCCTCTTTTTAAGCCAGAAAATGGCACAAAAGCTGAAAAGCTCAATATTTAATCAATAAAAAGGAAATGTTAAAAATTAAATCAAACTTCATAGTAGAAAAGTATAAGAAACACAAACTCTAGAAACAGGGAGAACCTAATGGATAAAGAAGATTACCTTCCAGAAAAGAAGATTCCTTCAATACATGCAAAAGCCACAAGTCTCTCTGCAAATGAAGTGGAACTACATACAGACAAAACAAAGAGGCCTTTTAAAGAAAGAAAGGTACTGCAGTGCTTTGACTTAACGATAGCTAGTTTAAACTGTAAATACGCTTGAGAACCACAAAGATGCTGACCAAACAAATTCCAGCTATTCAATGGTGCAGAAAGGAGCCAAGGCTACTGAGCTAAATATTTGATGCATACATGATTATAAAGAACAGCAAACATACATGCATTGATCATTGCAAATCAAGTTCTACCATATCTAGGACAGAAATTCTGCCTTAAGTATATCTAACAGGCACAATGATCAATTAAAGTTAGAAAAACCTTGGTAAAAATGTTCTATTGAACTTCTAGTCCAACATGTTGAGAATTCTTTAACCAAATTGCTTCTTTGGCTTAATATATTAAGTCCCCAGAGAGCCGGACATGAAAGTAATACCTCTGAATCCAATCCATAGCCCATTTAGCCTTCTTACTGACACAAGGGATGCTTTCAATAGCATTGAACAATCGATGTTTTTCTTTGGAATCCTTGATATATGTCTCCAAAAGCAAGCTGTACATTTCTAACCATTGGCAGCAGAAAATATTCGCAATCAGGTAACTCTAATTCAAGATACTGGGAAATCATCAGAAAGACCACAACTTAGTAAATGCTTACTAGGCTGCAGTCTTGTGTTGACAGTTAAGGCCAAATAAGTCTGACAATCTAGCCCAACCAACAACTGACACTTGAAGGTTAAACCAAGCCCTAAAATAACCTAAAAACGAGTTTGACAACCTCAATAAAGATTAACTGGGACCAAGACTGAACAAGAGGCTGGACTCATCTTTACTTTTCAAGCACCAAAAGTCATTTGTAATCATTATAGAGGGCTTTCTCCAGAAGTCTGAAATGTGGCTGTAAGCTAGATTATGCCAAAACCTGCAAGCCCTTGACAGGCTAAATTGGCCAAGAACTTTCTTGTAGCAATATCTAAATGGTGGCACACATTAGATGTGAAGATAAACAATTCTAGTAAATGATCAGTTTTCTACCAGAATGAATATTCTCCATAGCAATTTGAAATCCGTAGAATGCCCGGGCCTGAGAGAATGGGAAACCTGATATTAGATTAAAAAAAATCTTGAAAGAACAAGGCTGATTACTGGTTTCTAAACAAGTATCCCCTACCTTAATGTAAAACAAACTGGTCATTAACGGCCTTTAAGTCTACAACTAGCTAAGAAGGCAAAATCATTAAGAACTAAACAGGACATTATCCTGATATTACCCACCAGACCCAAAACCGTTGCAATATCATTCTCCTATTATAGTCATTCATATAAGAATGAAGTTATCCTAAATTGCAAAACCAGACATGAAAAGTATAATTAAAGATACTAGCCCCATTGGTACTCACAGGCATTCATAAAATAGCCTGCAAAACAACTGAACGAATACCTACCTCTGGAATTTGAACATCATTTAGGAATCTTGCAGCCAAGTTCTCCAAAACTATCCCATCAGATGCAGCAAAAAAGGCCAGCACATGGCTTATGAAGTGTTTTTCTGAGCTAGACAAGGTTTCCCAATGCTGCACGTCTTGTGAGAGATCAACCTCCTCAGCTGCAATAACATTAAAAAATGATGAGAATGAGGTCAAACCAAGGGGAAGGAAATTACTGGACAAGGTAAAGAAGATATGAATAGTAAAACATAATAGGAAGTCGATATAAACAGATAAAAGATTCAAATTAAGGGGAAAAAAAGCTTACAAAGAAGGATGGAAAAAAGGCTAATTGCAATTTTTATACAAGACTGCTAAGGTTAAATTTCCTAAGAAACATCAATCAAATTAATTGTTCTTTAAGTTTGGAGGTCAACTTCTATGCAATAAAAATTCATTTCAATTAACCAATAATCCTTCCTGCATGACTACATTATAACATAACAATGAAGGAGCGTGATAAGAGAAAAAGAAAACAGTTCCAAGAACATGAAAAGAAGTCTATATCAACATTTACAGAAGGTAGCTTTTCGTTATCTTCTTTGGAGGGATAACTAATGGTTTGAATGCTTTTTCTCATGACTGCCAGCCAACAAAAATTTTTTAAAAAAAATTCAAAACCATTACAATATATGAACAGTATAACAACAATGATGTTGATACCAAAATTGCCAATGCAACAGTGAATTCCAAAATTCAACCATGCATACAACCCACTTTTCTTTAACCCTCTGCCTCCAGCCATTAATTTGACTTCCCATTCCATTCATACAAAGCAAAGTTCATAAAATCTAAAACAAACCCAACTTCAAACAAACAAAAACAACATCAAAAACCCAAGTTTGAGAAGAAAAAATAACACAAAAAATGACCAATAAAATTCTGAAAACAGAGGAAAATAGGTAGTACCAGTCCAAAAACTAGCCTCAGCCTTCTTGTACATCTCCCAAAGTGGTTGATAGGTAATGGGAAACATACAAAACCTTTGGTTTTGTTGTTTTAATATAGGCTCTTCCTCTTCCCTCTCTTCTTCTTCTTCTTCTTCTTTTCCCATTGCTCTCTGTTCCTCATCTCTCAACGAACCCATTTTCTCCCTTTTTTTTCCCCTTTTTTATCGTTACTTTCTACAGAAATTGAATGAAGGAAAAGAAGAAAGATATAAAAGAAAATGAAAAACCCTACAAAAACCCTTCCGTGAAATGAAAACGACAGGCTTTGTATGATTGGGTGGTATGAGAAGCAGATCCTTTTGGCTTTCGTTCTTTTCTTTTTGTTTCGAGTGTCCTTCGGTTGAATGCTTTGTAATTATTGGTTACGATAGAAAACGGCGTCGTTTGCAGCGTTTCTGCGCGTTGTGGTGTTGGGTGCATGATATTGGGTTTTTCATGGTAAGGTGGGCCTTATGCCACCATATGAAATTTATTATCACAATTTACTTTTTTTTTTTTTTCCAACAATCACAAATTACAATTTAGTGTAATATATGAAAATTATATTTTTCAAAATTTAATATCAGTAATATATGGGTGCACACCAATAAGTAGTTAAGTGTAATGGTAAGATATATTACATTTTATGGAGAAAATACAGATTTGAACTTTAGACACAATATTGATGAATAATCAGAATATATTACTAAATGATCGGAGTCCCCAAAAAATCATCTTCAAATAAATGATATGATACAATTAAATCAAATATAAGCCACTCTCCCCCATCGGTTTAACAGTGGCCCCTTTCAACGGGCGCTATAGCTCCAAGAGAGTATATTCCATGACATTAAATTTAACCACCCTTTTCTTTCAGAAACTTACCCACAAGGTAAAGATCATAATTGATTTCATCCTTCACTCCCAATATCTCCATCAAGCACCAGGTCAACATTCTCTTTCCGTGCAAAGACAGCCCTTGCAATGTCTCATCCATCCCCAAAAGAATCAAGAAGCGACAGAACCAATCAAACAAAACAATAACTTTCGCTAGCAACTTGACAAAGTAATGATGAACTTGCACTCACAACCATAACTGCAAACGCGAGAAGAGTTTAGAGATAAATTACTTCATAATAAGTGATTAAACTTTTACTCGTATAAAAATATTACGGTAATATTTTCTATTCCTTTCATAACTTTTTCAGTAAAATCAAATTATTTTTTTTTCTAAAAAGATATACATTATTACAGTCTTTAGTAATATTAAAATCTTAACATACATTTTATTTTTATTGATACACTGACAATATTTAATAATATAATAAAATGATAATCATATTTAAAATTTGATTTATAAATTTATTATATCAATTTTTCAAATCTAATATTTTTTATTTTTATTTTTAAATAACAGCTGCAATATTGCAGATGTCGAAGAGGAAGAACAAAATTAGCTTTTCTATTCATTTTAACACGTAGACTTATTAATTAAACATTTATCTTTGCAATTATTTTAATTTTTTTTTTATCTTTACATGCTTAATATACTATGTAATACAAAATATTACATCAACTGATTTTCGTAATAAAAAAATCACAACAATCTTCTTATTATAATAATCATCACTTAAAAGAAATATTTTGGAAAGAAAATATAAAACTAATATTTATCACTTTAATTTTTAGGGTTTAATGGTATGAAAAGTTATTTAAGAAAAAAATTCAATTAAATTCCTTTGAATTTTTTATACCCAAATAAGTTCATAATAGCGACGAAGCTTGAGCTTATAGTTTAAAAGGACCTATTTTTTTGTCTAAACTAATTTTTTAGGCTTAATACCTGAATCCTCTCAAATTTCAGGATAGCCTTTAGATTTGGGCGGGTAGTCCGACCCATAAACAGATCTACTTGCCCCCTAACATAGAAAAATTTTCATTTAGGCCATTTAAAATTTATAAAATTTTAAATTAATAATGATAAAATTGCACTTTGGCTCTCAAAAATGATAAAATTTTGATTTAATCGTTTAAAAATTATAAAGATATAGGTTATTAAAGTGGTGAAATTGCATTTTTACTATTGTAAAAATATACAATTTAATTCCGCTCCCCAAAAAATAATTGGCTCCTCCCTTGTTCTTACACCGACAAAATTGATATGTTAAGTGTTTTGATCGTTAAATCCTAACGGTAAAAAGATTTCTCCAATCCCTTTCAATTTTAAAATTGAGTAAATTAGTTTCTCTCAAAAAATAGGAGTATTTAAGGACAATTAATCACGATGTCAATATTTTTCAATTGTACACAATTTTGATTGGTATAATAACAAATTTAGCCGTCAAAGTATATACATTTGGTCAATTTGGTAATAATGTAACAAACTTAACCAACAACATTTATGTAAATGTGTAAATGTTGAGGCTAAATTTGTTGAATTTGTTAGAATCTAGACCAATTTGACAGAACATGTAAACATTGGGAGCTAAATTTGTTATTATACCAATTGAAATTATGTACAATTGAGTGAAGATGTTAATGTTGTGATTAATTATCCTTAATTGCTTACCTTCGAAATTGACAAGGATTAAATTGCTCTAAAAAATTTTAAAAGGACCAATTTGTTTATTTTCAAAATTGAGAAAAATTGGAGAGATATTTTTACCAATCCTTATAGTCTTGTTGAGGTGGCTTTCAATAATCACTGAGTTATTTATCAAGATGCTAACGTGACAATCCACATCAACAATTTAATTAGTTGAACTATTCTCTTGTAGGGCCAATTTTTTTATTTTAATATACATATTGAATCAGATAAATAATCACTTCTATATTGAATCGGTCTAATTGGTCGGTTTAGATTTTTCAACCATGATTTGACCTATTTTTCTTTTCTGATTAAATTTTTATATATGAAACTAGGGCTTATTTAACTTGTTGAAAACAAGTCCCGAAAAATAATTTATGAAAATTTTAATATTTTCTTGTGTATGATTAATTCTGAGTATTTTTTTTTGTTTGATAAATTTCTTAAAATTATTTTATAAAATTTAATTCAAACACAAAATAAACATATTGACCACATATATTTTCATTAATTAATTTAAAAATTAAATTTAAGTATTAATTATAAATTAATAAACAACATTAATTTGGAACCTCCTTTTTATATATAAAACTTATATTTTTCTCAAAATTTTAATTAAAAATGCGCTCACCATTGGGTGGAGAGGTAAGAAATTTGTTCTAGCTCGTTTTATATTCATTTGAACTCAATGTAGTTATCGAACATCGAAGAATTTCAAATAAAAAAATACAACAATCTTCTTTTTTTTTTTTAAGTCCAAAATTTCAACAATCATAAATATTATTTCTAACTTGTGATGAAAAACATGAATCATACAAATTATAAAAACATTAATTATTATATTAATATAATATTTTAAACAAGAGTATTAATTAATTGTATACTAATACAATATAAATATAAAGTTTTTGCAATCTTTTATTTCAATATACTCTAAGCTGGGAAGTAAAGTTTATTGGGTCGGGGCAGGTCGAGGTCGGATCGATGTAAAATTTTAAGTATGCTTTTTAGGTTTGAGCTCAATTTGACTATTCAATCCCGACCCAGATCAAAAATGGTAAGCTCGACTCGACTTGTTTGTATTAATTTTTTTAGATTTTTTATATAAAAATAAATTTAAAAATATAATACATCAAACATACTAAAAACGTTAAAGACACATCCCAATAAATTGAAAATCCATTAAAAAGTATTTTTATTTAATTAATACTAATATAGTTACAACTTGATATTAATAACAATAAAATAATAAAATAATAATAAAATTAACGATAAAATAAAAATTATATAATATCTAAATAATAACAATAAATAACAGCAAAATAACAATAATAAATGTTTGTACAACTATTTTTTTTCTAATGGACAAATCATCTTGTTTGACTTTTACATTATAATAATAAATGCATTTTATTGAAATTGTTAATCTAATAATAAATGTAGCATTATAATTAGAAAACTAAATTTAAAAGCAACCGTTTTCTTCTTAAATATTAATTGCTTCTTCTCTACTAGTCTTAAGTGTAGGGATAAACTCGATTAAACAATGAATAAAGTGAAGAAAATAAGAATTGAAAAAATCAAACACATAAAATTTATGTGGAAAACTTATTAAAAGAAGATAAAAAATTACGAGTAATAAGATATTTCACTATAATAAATGAGAGTACAAAATATGGAGAGTATTAAAAGAAAACCCAAGTCTCGTAAGAAAAAACTCTTCGAAATAAATAACAAAGTTCTCTCAATCTAAATATTTTTGTTATATAAAATCTAAAGTAAGTAAAATTCATTTATTGACTAAAATCCGTAACATATATGACTACAATAACTATAGATTTTACGTATTATGAATCTCGAAGATACACCGAACCAATTACGCAAAAGAGTTCGTACTAATCTTTTGAGATAAGACGAAATTATGTTAAGTAGAGAATTTTTAGATTTTTTTCTCACCATAATTAGGAAATTTAGAAAGTGGTACCCAAAAGCTGCGGAATTTTTCTTTTTCGTCTTTGAATTTCATGGAAAGTCAAAGACTGGTGCAAATTTAAACAATAAAAAAGTTGAAAATACTATAAACATTGAAAATAAATTTTAACATAAATTTTAATTTACATGTTTATGTATTTTTTAAAATTATATAAAAATAAAAGCATTCTCAATATAATATTTGTTTATTTGTAAAAGTAATGCATTTTTAATAATTTTACAGTTGAGTTAAAACTAGATTGATCGGTGAAACTAACTTAGTTAAACTGTAAAAAATAAATTAAAATAGTAACAATGTCATCTATACTATATATTAAGCTCTTGACTAAGTTGATGTCACGACTGGACGAACGAAAATGAGAAGTTGCTTCTTTAGGGCCTCAAAAAATTATAAAATTTTAGTTAATATGTGATAAATTATAGTTTGGCCTCCCAAAAATACTAGAATTTCAAATTAGTCATTTTGGAAACCATAAAGATATAATCCAATATAAGGGTTAATTGCATTTGAACTCTTATAAAAGTATATAACTTAATATTTTCTAATAATCTTTCCTAGTGGATGGAGACCGATTTGTGTTCTTCAATATGGTTGCCGAATGAGGGGTTTTCGGTCTAGTCTTTTTGGTTTAATCACATGATGCATATGGAAAAACATGAATCTACTTATTTTTCAAGGAATAACTTGGAATTCTGTTGAGACTATTAAGTCTTCAATGAGCTGAGCAAAACAATATATTTGAGCACTTAAGTAGGATTCGTTTGGACACCTTAAATATGCTCATAAGCCTGTACAGACAGGTAACTGGATTCTTTTATACACTGATGGAGTTGTTAAGTTGAACACAGGGTGGGCTGCTATCGAGGGTGGTATACAAACAAGATGGTTAATGGATAGCTGGATATAATTGGTATTTGGGATTTTGCTCAATTTTTTATGCTGGACTCTGGGGAATTTTATATGGTCTGACTCTCATCCAAAGAGAGGGGCACAAAAAGGTTTTGATCCATACAAATAACATAGAGGCGGTGAAACCCTTCAAGATATTCATCTGATTGAATTAACTTCAGTCTTGGTTAGAAGGATGCATATGACTTTACAAACCATTGAGTAATGGGAAATCAAGTATATTCCAAGAGAAAGAAATTGACTTGCGGATCGACTAGCCAAGATGACATCGGAGAGGATTCAGCTATGCAAGTGTTCGAATAGAGCCTAAATGAGCTAGCAGTTGTTGTTGATAGTGCTAGAGCAACAAATTATTCATTTATGTTAGATTTAACTTAGATTGATTATGTTTTATTCACTAAAAAAAAAATCAACCATTCTCCTCTCATTCCTCTTTTATGAGTTTACTGAGTATTTTTTATTGCATTCTATTGTTGATTCTTGTTCTCGTTTAATAATGAGAGAGCTTGTTGAATCATGAGATATACGCTATACGGTGAAATATTCATAAAGATAGTGTCCAACATAGACATGATCATAGGTCGGGCTACCTGTCCAGGTCCAAAGGGTTGTCTAAAAATTAGTAGGGTTTGAGCAAAAATATAGGCCGAAAAATGGGTTTGAAGAAAAAAATAAGGTTCATTTTCTAAATAAGTCGAGCCCGGTAGGATTTGTTGGCCCATCCCAAATCAACTGTTTTATTGTTGTTTCACTACCATCTCGCTATTATATTGCTACTATTTTATTGTTATTTTTTTGGATATTGTATAACTTTTTTTTATTATTATTTTTGCTATTGTTTTAGAGACATTTGCTTGCTAAATTGTAATTATTTTAGTGTTATTTAAGTATAAAAGACTATTTTTTCAATGTATTTTCAATTTGTTGAAAAACATTTATTTTAATATTTTTAGTGTATTTAATGTATTATATTTTTAAATTTTTTATATAAAATTATCTAACAAAATTTAATACGGGTGGGCCAGGTCAGGCTCAAGTTTATCATTTTAATTTGGAACGGCCTTAGATAGAATTTTAGGCATATTTTTAAGTCAAGCTCGGGCCTAAAATTTTACATCAACCCGACCCATGATCAGGCCTAGTCTAACAAGCCTCAAACTATTCAACTTGTATTTTTGACTCGTTAAATTGATGAATATATTCCAACAAAATATTTATTTTCATGTAATAAAAGTTATAAAAGAAATTTTCAAATTAAAAAGAAAATAAAGTTTGATTCGGATAACTCTTTTTATTTTGTGAATAATAAACCATACTAAATCGAATAAATTTCAACGGAACAGAATGGAAGTTAATAGAACCAAATCGGACCTTACTGTTCAAATCAATTTTCATATATATATTTGTTCGACTCTACATATTACAAATCTCGAACATACACCATAGTTACGAACCAATTACACAAAAGAATCTGTACTAATCTTTTGAGATAGGCATGATCGTCTACTTACGAAATTATATTAAGTAGAGAATTATTAGATTTTTTTCTCATCATAGTTTTAAAGTCTCGATTACTCGAAATAAAATTAAATTCGAGAGTCGATTACACTCGAGGAAGATGATACAACCTCCGAACCTTCGAGCACGTGAAACCGACAATAAATTAGGAAATTTAGAAAGTGGTACCCAAAAGCTGCAGAATATTTCTTTTCCGTCTTTGAATTTTATGGAAAGAAGATTCCTATTCGCCAAATTATGTCAAAGACTGGTGCAAATTTAAATTAAAAAAAAGTTGAAAATACTATAAACATTGAAAATAATTTTAATATAAATTTTAATTTACATGTTTATGTATTTTTTTAAATTATATAAAAATAAAAAAAATATTCTCAATATGATATTTGTTTATTTGTAAAAGTAACACATTTTAGTAATTTCACAAATGAGTTAAAATTAATTTGAAGGGTGAAACCAACTTAGTTAAACTGTAAAAAATAAATTAAAATAGTAACAATGTCGTTTATACTATATATTAAGTCATTAACTAAGTTAGTGTCATGACATGAGCAAACTAAAATGAGAAATTACTTCTTTAGGCCCCCAAAAATTTATAAAATTTTAAGTCAATATGTGATAAATTATAGTTTGACCTCCCAAAAATGCTAGAATTTCAATTTAGTCCTTTTGAAAATCATGAAGATATAAGCCAATATAAGGTTTAAATTGCATTTGGACTCTTATAAAAGTATATAACTTAATCTTTGCCCCCTTTAGAAAAAATTTCTAACTTCGCCCCTACGTCATGAGTTAACTAAACATCAATTCAGTTGGATAATGACTAACGTACTATTACTTTATAAAGTGAGTTATGTTGTTTTAAGAGTATTTTTGTCTCTTTGTATAATAAAATAGAAAAATACATTTACATAATAATATTTGAACCTAAGATATTATGGTTTTTTTAATAATTTCACTTTACCATTTACCCCCTACCCTATGTGGACACCCGATATTATGAGAAGATACTTGAGAGACGTCCGCGAATGACCCTCCGCCTTGAATCACTTGGCAGCCCTCCATCTTATACCACCTGATTGGTCACTAGGTGACTTGCCACTCAGACGCCTCGTCCTTTAAGCCACCGACTTTTAATGAAAACACACTCATCTCCAATAATGGACCACTAAGGCGTAAAACCTCGTATTACCTTATCAAAGGGAATGACAAGGCAGTACCGTGCATGAGGACAAATGGCTTTCCACCTCACCAACCACACAAGCAAGCCACCACTCATGCTATCAGTGACATGACACTACCATACATGGGGCTTCTCCCTTATAAATACCCTCCAACATGATGACAAAAAGATCTTTTGGACCTTCTCAGCAACCTTAAGCATTTGCCTACTGCACTAATCTTCCCCTGCCTTCAGACCTTCCTCAGTTTCTTCCTACTCCTATCCATTTCCAACTCTCTGCTTGTCTAGATGAACCGACCTCATTTTTACCACTACCTTCTCCTCCTTTCTCTTCATTTATTGATACCTTGTATCAACATTTTTTTAATCAATTTCTTATAAACATATTTACTACAATTTTTTATCTTTCACTTATATCGTGAATGTGTCATAATCAAATGTTTATATTATTACTTTTTCCTTTAACCTTTTCTAATTAATAAAAATTCTTATTAATATTTAAAAAAAGACACATCACTATTTTTAATGTTATCAAATAATAATCATAAAAATATATTTGAGATTACATTGTTGTTAAATCTAGAACCACGAATGAAAACTACCAAAATCGCATCGCCGTCGGCATTTAAGAGACGTACAGTTATGTCCAAAAAGTTCATTTTTCATGCCTCTACCAAATAATAATATTAATATTAATATTAAAAATATTAAAAATGTTTAAAAATAAAATTTCACAAAAGGAAACCCTAAATATGGGTCACGCCAGTGATGATGTATGAACTATTTATTTATAATAAAAAATATAGTAATATTCAAAATAACTAAAAAATTTAATAAAAATTAAAAAGAATATATAAAAAATAAGAAAATATATTTTGTAAAAACTTAATGATAAAAATAAACTCAAATATACTGAAATTATAAATTTTAAAAATAATAAAAGTAATATTTTATTTATGATTTACTCGAAATTTTATTATCATTATAATAATAAGGGAAGAGGAAGAAGATGATAAGATTTAAATTTGTGTCATTTAGATGTTAGACAAGCACAATCGAGTATAAAAGATGTCCGAATAAGTAGAATCAAATCATTACGAAATAAACGGATTAAGAAATGGAAACTTTTAGACGAGGGTGAAGCCAAAAAACTTTTTGAGGGAACTGGGATCAAATTGTATAGTAAAAATGTAGTTTCATCATTTTGATATCCTATACTTTTATAATTTTAGAAGGATTAAATCAAAATTTTATCATTTTAAGGGTCAAAGTATAATTTTACTATTGTTAATTTAAAATTTTATAAATTATAAAATAACCTAAATAAAAAATTTCCATTTTAGCAGGTTGATGCCCCACTAGTCCCCTCACTTCGCCACTGAATTCAGATCATATAACATCAACACATTGTGAAAATTCAAAACCCACAAATAAAGACGAATCTAGAAATTTTTTTAAGAGAAAGTTAAAATTGAATCATAAATTTTTAAACAGTTAAAATATATAATTTATGATTTTATTTTTTTTAAACCACTAAACATAATTTTTTCATTTTAGGCGATATATCTTTTAAATAAATTTATAATTTAATAATTTTTAAGGCTGTGTTTACAGTTTTGGAAGGTCAACCTCACATGCGGCTTTGCAGTCTGCCGTGCAGAACATAATCGCATAAATAAATATGTGGCGAATTTGGCAAAAAATATGTGGCCCCCTTTTTTTTAAGGAAATAAATATTAAGCAAACCTTTCAACTTCGACCGACAATCAATTTTACCAACCGCAAACTTCAATTGTCCCCAGTTTTCTCTTAATAAATTAAGAGATAAAAGTAACTTCTTTTCCAAAATTTTCAATTTCGTCATTAGGCCCATGATAGTTTCGAAATTTAGTAAATCTTTTAATGGGATCTTTAAATTTTTCAAAAAAATTATATGTTTTTTTCACTCAATTGAGCATTTAAAATTTTAAAATATATTAAAAATTCTCAAATTTCTTAAAAGAAAATAATTAAGCTCTTTTTTTCACTCATTAGGTACTTAAAATTTTAAAATATATCAAAATACCTTCAAAATTTTTAGAAAAGCAATTAAGCCCACGCTCTTATTAAAAATTAGAAAAAATAATTATAAAAATAAAAAATTAGAAAAATTATTAAATTTTAATAAAATTTTAAAAATTAAAATTTATTAAAAATTATATATATATTTTTTGTAAAAATCGTAAAAATAAAAATTATAAAATTTTATAAAATTATAAAAAATTAATAACATATAGTTTTTTTAATTAAAGTCATCATTTGTTGCAACATAACGTGAAATGTGGTAAAAATGATAAAAATAAAATCGATAAAAGATATAGAAAAATGTAAAAATCTTCTTTTGGTATGATAGTTTTTATAAATTTTTTATGAAATTTATATTTCTTTATATTTTGTATAATTTTCTTACAACTTTATAAAATTTTATAATTTTTTATAATTCTATATTTTTTTCTAATTTTAATAAATTTTAATATTTGAATTATTTAATTAAGATTTAATAATATTTATAGCTTTTATTGATTTTAATTTTTCATAATTTTAATAAAAGCAAGGGCTTAATTTTTATTTTATTTTTTTAGTTTGAGGGTCTTTTTTATACATTTTAAAAGTTCAAGTACTTAATCGAGTAAAAAAAATAATGGCTTAATTGCTTTTTCGAAAAAGTATGAGGGCTTTTTGCACGTTAAGCCTTTTTTAATTTAGTCTATAAATTTAGATATACGGTAATGTGACACTTTAATATTATACTATATCATCATTTAAAATTTAAATATATATAATTTAAGAAATAAAAAATATAAAGTATTTTTAAAATTTTCAACCAATGATGTAGAACTCGTAGAATTGTCCATGAGTCGGACCAGACCCTAACAAAAATATTGGGCATCATTGATAGGCTTAGATCTGCCAAAAAAATTGGCCTAAAATTTTCCTAATTTTGACCTAGATTATAGATGATAAACCGAGCACGACCCGCATTAATTTTTTTAAAATTATTTTATTATATAAAATAAATTTTAAAAATATAATATATCAAATATATCAAAAACATTAAAACAAATATTTTTAATAAATTTTAAAGACATATATCCAGGTTAGGCTTGGGCAAAAAAAAAAAAAAAAGCTTACCTGAAGTCTAGCCAGTCAAGAAAACATGCAACATTTTTTGTCCAAGCCCATTTTGGGCCTATACTTTTATCTAAACGCTCCCATTTTTGGTGGACAACTCTCAACACTCACAATCTGTCTCATTCTCGTACCTTAACAGAAATCAATTTCAGGGATCAAATCAAAAAAAGTTGTTAAGTTTCGAGACTAATGTGGACAAAAAAAAGTTTAGATATCAATGTGAGACTTTTTTTCAAATTTAGAGACTAAATGTTACTCGATACCATAAAATAATTTTAAAATTCATATTAATCTTTAAACTTTTTTTTAATTAAAAGTGATCTTGAACTCTCAATTTTGTCTCAATTAGTTGGACAATTTACTAAAATATACTAACATTTAAAAAAAATTACAGAAATGAGCCGAAAATTTAATTATTTACGGAAAATGGCCATTTCCCCCCAAAATGGGTCCACGTCAACGCGTTTTCGGGGATGCGAGAGAAAGCGCGTCCACGAATGAGCGTTTTCTGCCACATCAGCAAAAAAGCTTCCTTGAGGCGCACTTTGTTGATGTGACAAAAACGTTCTCCCAAGGACGTGTTTTAGCCCTTTTAAAAAAAAAAAACTATTCTAAATTTTTTAAAAATTTAGAGAATAAACATTTATAAAGGCTCAAAGTGACAACACCATTTTTTTAATGTTTTTTATGAAATATAACTTACAAATAAATATTTATATAGACCCAAAGTCTCATTTTACTTATTTTCTTGAGCAGTGTGAGATATGAGATATGTCTATATATGGACCCATGAACAATTTTGCAGCTTGTTCCTAAACAATATGGCCTTTAATCTCATGTTGTTAGTTAAAAGAGGAAGGATATCATATTATTTAGGAACAAGATGTAAAACTGTTCATGAGTCTATTTACAGACATATCTCATATCTCACATTACTCAAGAAAACAAGTGAAATGAGACTTTGAGTCTATATAAATATTTTATTTGTAAGTTATATTTTCTTAAAAAAAAAATGGTATTGTCACTTTGAGCCTTTATAAAAGTTTATTCTTGTAAATTTTTAAAAAATTTGAGAGTAGTTTTTTTTTTTTAAAAAGGGCTAAAACAAGTCCTTTGGGGAGCGTTTTTGCCATATCAGCAAAGCGCGCCCTCAAGGAAGCGTTTTTTGCTGATGTGGTAGAAAACGCTCCCTCAAGGATATGTTTTCCTGCTGCATCCGGTGAAAATAGGCTACGACGTGTACGCGTTTTGGGAAGAAATGACCCTTTTTTATAAATAATTAAATGTTCTGCCCATTTCCATAAATTTTTTTAAAAATTGGTATATATTGTTATTTACCCCAATTAATTTCTAATATTACATGCATTACATTTAATTTTTAAATAATATATTTTAATTATTGTTACATATTATTGATAATGATAAATTCTCTTAATTTTTAATTAATATACAAATTTTAACTATATAAAAAGTAAATTAAAATGTCAATTTGAAGAAATGTTACAATAAAATACGATAATGGTAGTAGAATGATTCCAAAGCAATAAGAAAAGAAAAATTAAGAATGTATAGATTTTACCCTTTCAAGAAAAATAACGAGTAAAGGAGGAAAAAATTATTAATGTTAAAAAATGAATAATACAAGGAAGTCAAATAGTAGAAGTATAGTTTTATATGGACTCAATTTGTGTGGTAGACCCTCGACCTCTTGCCCTCACAGATACCATTATTTTGCGGCTGTGTTTATTTTTTCAACAAATGACGGGATTCGGATCACAAATTTTAACAGAAACAAAGAGAGTAAAATAACATACAACAATTATAATAATAGTTCATGATAAATATAAAAAAATATATTTAAATTAAATTAATAAACACATTTAATAATAATTAAAAATAATTGTTGACATTGAAAAGTAAATTATAATATTGATTTGAAAAAATAAAAATTAAAACAACATGCAATAATAGATAGATATATAGATATAGATTTATTAAAAATGATACATATTTTTATTGAATGGGGAATAAAATTTATAGTGTAAGAACGATTTATGATTAAAAAAAAGTTTAAAGACTGATTTGAGAATTAAGATATAAGTTAGGGATTAATTTGCGAATAAAACCTTTTTATTATACTCTCGAAACCTCCGCTATTCGCTTCCAACTTTCTGGTTGTTGTTTCTTTATATATACAGTGCTCCTGTGATCAAACAAGCCGAGTGGAACTTCTTTTTTTTTTTTTTAATTGCTTAGGAGAAAAGAGAAAAAAACAATGTCTGGTCCTCAGTGCTGTTCGAATCCACCAACATTGGATTCTGCAAGTGGAGCTGGTCACGTTGAGAATCTTGCTGGTCTCAACACTTACGTTTCTGGGTCTCTTCAATCTAAGCTTGCTGTTTTTCTTATCTCTGATATTTTCGGTACTTATCCGCATAAGCTCTTCATAGTCGTCATTTGTGGATTTTTGAGTTATTTTGGATTTGGGTTTTACGTGAAATTGATGAGCAATTACTCTGTTTAGGAATTAAGCAACTTCAAGGATTTCTTTAACTTCATTTTTGTTAACTTGTTTGCCCTTTACAGTCTGTTTTCGAGCGTATTATATCTGGGTTTTGTATTTGATTGTTGTTGATGGATTTTCGACTCCTTCGGTAGTGTGAAATTTTGGCCTTTTTTGTCATATTTTTTGTGGGTTTTGTGTGAAATTCATGAGGAGCGGTGTGTTTAGGAATTGACCAGCTTCAAGTTTGTTTTATTTATATAGACAAAAAAGGAAAGAAAGAGCAGAGCTTCTTTAGTTTTCAACCATTTTCTGCCCCTTTTTTACTACTTCTTTGTTGACCTTTTCGCACTTTGCAGTCTGTTTTTTCAACATATTATATATGGGGTTTGTATTTGATTATGGATTTTTAAGCACATATTGACTTTGAAACTAATTCAAAAGGATGTTGGGGGTTAACGGAATTTTGGATTGATTATGGATATTTTTGGAACATATTATATCTGGGTTTTGTATTCATTACGATATAAGCATATTAGTATCTGTACTATATAATTTTGTTTACTATACATTTGCTTTCATTGAGCACTGTATATGCAATTGCCTGTGTCTGTGCTATAAAGTATAGATAGTATTGTAATCAAAATTATGATAATCATCACCACCAATTTTGATCGTCTGCTGATTTCACTGTTCTTCTTCTCATGCCTTTGCAGGATATGAGTCTCCAAATTTTAGGTAAGACTAATTCTGCTTTTGTGACACTGGTTTTTGCTGTTGTTTTGCCTTTTATTATCTATTCTATGATTAATGTGAAGTCGAATTTTGCTCCGAATATGAAACAAGTATCAAATGAGCCTAAATCTCAAAAACAACTAAAGTGGCACATTTCTTAAACATAACTAAAACACCCTAAATCAAATTTCCTTTGTCCCTCCAAGTATCGATGAGAGTGATTCCAAGGTCATCAAAAAGTTTCCTCACCCTTATCTGTTATGATCTGGAAAGTATGTATAGCTAAAGAAATTGTCCATCAAGCTTATCAAGGAACCGTTTATAACTTGAATGAGTAAGTTGGCAAGTAGGTTACTACCATCGGAAAATGCCCTCGCCCATATGAAAATCATGTACCCCGGTTACTAGCCTCATTAAAAGCTTTTTATATATTCTTCCTAGGTCAATAATGAGTATTACACACCATGAAGTTACCACCTAAGAATTTGATTAATACCAAGTGTGGTCCTTGACATACAAAGTGCTTCTGACAGTCCATCAATGTGGTCACCCACCGAGGAATATTCTAGCAGATGACTTACTTCATTTTTTTCGATAGCTTTATGGATCCTTATACCGAGGTGTTTTCTCCTATCAAATACTAGTTATTCTTGGCTCATCGAAATATGCCCTCGCCCATATGAAAATCATGTACCCTGGTTACTAGCCTCATTAAAAGTTTTTATATATACTACCTAGGTAAATAATGAGTTTTACACACTGTGAAGTTACCACCTAAGAATTCGATTAATACCAAGTGTGGTCCTTGACATACAAAGTGCTTTTGACAGTCCATCAATGTGGTCAAACACAAAGGAATATTCTAGCATATGGCTTGCTTCATTTTTTTCAATAGCTTTATGGATTCTTATACCGAGGTGTTTTCTTCAATTAAATTCTAGTTATTCTTGGCTTAACACACAGAGTAACCTATGATTGTAACATTTGGCATGCCTTAACTGATTTTTGACACGGTTGAATTATTTGTTCGAGATTGTGATATAATGGTTTAGTCTGTCATAGGCGGTTGTGAGAAGCCAATTTAATTTACTTACATATTTTGTTCTATCTAGCATCTTGAGTTGAACTGTACCAGCTTCTGGAACCTAATTTCAGTTGCTTTTGATTGTATAGAAAGCTCGCGGACAAGGTTGCAGCCGCTGGGTTCTATGTGGTGGCTCCTGACTTCTTTTATGGAGAACCCTATGACCCTAATAACCCTGATAGACCTTTATCTGTTTGGATAAAGGATCATGGAATGGTTAGTAGTATTTTGAGCAATAATTAAAATTGGTTATTGATCAAGCTTTATAAGCAAGGAGATATTTTTCAATCTTTAATTTTATCTCTTTTTTGTTCCAGTAGTATTGTGTTATGGATTCTCTAAATTTCTAGACCGGCTTTAGTTTCTTTATAATTAGATGTAGGTTTGATTTTGAATCTGTTCTGTTCATTCAACTTTTGTTCACCATTACAGAACCTTCATTTTTTGGCTATATCTATTTTAACTAGACAAGTATCTAATGTTTAATGATGCATCACCTTTTGAAGTTTTATGCCCTAATGCATTTTAATTGCTTGTTTAGGATAAAGGTTACGAGGATGCAAAGCTCGTAATTGACGCTTTGAAAAGTAAAGGAGTTTCATCCATTGGTGCTGCTGGGTTCTGTTGGGGTGGTGAGTTTTCATTTATGCACCATACATTAAGTGGTTTCATAGCAGATATTTAGGTAAAAGTACCATGGAGGCCCTTGTACTAGGAGTCGGATTGCATTTTGTCCCTCTTAAAAATGGGCAAATTAGTTCCTTTACATTAGATCAAAGAGTAAACTGGTCTTTCTGTTAAAATCCCATCCATTTTTACTGTTAAAAACTGATCCCTATACGTCGGCATGAGGTACACGTGGCACACCATGTACCTATCTGGTTATTCTGCTCATGCTGGTTTTTAACAGTAGAAATGGACAAAATTTTTAACAAAAAGGACCAGTTTGCTCTTTGAACTAACGTACAAGAACTAATTTGCCTATTTTTTGAATCGAGGGGGCAAAATGCAATCTAATCTAAACAGGGCCCAAATATTTACTATGTTTATACAAGCATGTTCTGCACCACTTATGGCTTCAATAATATTATCTTTTCATTTAAGTATCACTTTATTACTAGATGGCTAATGTTAGGTCTTTTAATTACCGCAGCTAAAGTTGTGGCTGGACTGGCTAAGGATCCCCTTATCCAAGCAGCTGTAATGTTACATCCTTCATTTGTGACTGTGGACGATATCAAAAGTAAGATTTGAGCCTTTTTTTGCTGTACTTTGGGGCAAAATTTCTGGTTGAATTCTCTGTGAAATTTTTTTCATAGGCTGTTGCATTAAGAGGCATGTTAGGTGAGCAGCTTCTATAGGATTCATGGCATTTTTATTGAAATATCCTTATACCATTTTATTAAAAATCTCTCTCTTGCCTCTCTTCTTGCACTATAAGGCGGTGTTTGGTATGTTTTTGACCTATAAAACAATTATGGTAATTAAATCACCATGAGAAGAATCCTATGATCTCATGTGGCAGTGATCTTAGATCATTGCCTTGGAAGGTGAGTCGTAAAATGAATTGTATTAAGTGTTAGTTTGTGAATTAAAAACTTCCCTCAAAATGCTTATTGTTTTCAATAATGTGAAGTTATGACTATCCTCTCTCTTTTCTTTTTATTTCGGGAAACCATTTTTGAAGAATCAGTAAGAAACACAGCACATTACTCGTGATTAACCAACACTACAACTTTGCTAAATAAGTTCATATACGGCCACCTCATCAATTTACTATCAAAATGTTAGGTATACTAATACAATAAGCAAGATTATGCAACTGTCTCGAGACAAGAAACTTGGCCTTCTATGATGATTACTATAGTGTTTTCCCATTATCTATATCATGAAATTATTTCTAGGATACTTCGCAAAAATTGAAATTTTGGGTTTGGTTGCAGTTATCAGTTTATTCTTTAAGAGAGCATTTTCACCCATTCTAGTGCTTTTTTGTGGTGTCTGTGTTAGGGGCAAGTCTACCTTTGTACTATTGATTATGTGTGAATTTTTGCAGGTGTGAAGGTGCCCATTGCAATATTGGGAGCTGAGCATGACCATCTCTCTCCCCCAGAGCTTTTAAAACAGTTTGATGAGATCTTAAAAGCGAGTGAGGTAAGAAGGCCCCATGCCTGGTTTTGATACTGTAATCTTTTTTGATTGAGCCTAAGAATTCAGTAAAAGATTGCATTTTCTTTAACATGGTATCAATGTTAGGTTCCTTGTTTGCTCCATTCAGTTGCTTATCGTATACTTATTTTGCCTGGAATCTATCGAGATGAAGCGTTATAAGTCCCACATTGCTTATCTTTTGTACTTGATTGTGACTTATATACCATATTAGGTTTGCTTGTGCCTTTTTGGCTTATTGCCTTGCATGTCAAATTGTCATGGTTATCAACTAAACAAAATATTATGCCAATTACTCGGTCTTTGAGTATGGCTTTTTCCAGGTTCCTTCTTAACTCGGTCAACATGTACTCGTTTTATCTTTATTACAAAACAATCTCTCTCTTGCAGGTTGATAGCGTTGTGAAGATATTTCCTAAAGTTGCCCATGGATGGTCGGTCAGATATGATGTCAATGATCCGACAGCTGTGTCGAGCGCTAACGAAGCTCAACAAGATATGCTGGAGTGGTTCGCAAAGTACGTTAAGTGAGAAACTTATCCGATGGTGATGGAGTTTATGCGTGTTATCTAGAATTCTGTCTACAAATATGGTAGTGTTTCTGTAAGAATAATGGTTAAATTTTAATGCATTGTGCCTTACTGCGTAAAACGGAACATTGTAACACATAGAAAAGCTTGAACAGATGTGGTGTCTATGTTGTACCGTTTAGCCAATGCATTGGAATTTGTTGTTTATGTGGTTCAATATCATGGTTTGTGTAATCAGATTATAAATTCCAAGAATCATGAAAGGGCTAATCATAAATTTGTGTTATAATTTCAGCTTGGTTTCTACCTATTAATATTCCTCGCTGCTGTGCTACCTGAAGAAAGTGTTCTATGGCTATGGCAAGCAAAGGTCGTTGTGATGTTGCTCTCTAGCATTAGTGCAGTAGCCAATGATTTAAAAAAGGGTAAATTACACCCAAAATTATAAGTTTACATTTTAGTCATTCAATTTCAAAGAGATAAAAAATAGTCATTGAATTATTTAAAAATTTTCTTTCAAATTATTGAACTATTTAAAATTTTTTATTTGAAGTTATCGGTGTCGAAAGTATTTTTTTGAAATCGACTTTTTATTTTAAAACGAAAATGATAGTCGTCACTAATCATCTTTATTTAGGTGTGATTAGGTCATCTTAAAACTCATTTTAATAAAATGTTAGAATTATAAAAACGATACTTTTCGATCTACAAAATCCAGAAAAGTTTGGGAGTTGGTTATGCACGAGAAAAAATTAGCACTCTCGTTACGCCTAAAATTGAAACCTAATTAATTACTTGATGTCTTAGTGTCGAAAGTTGAAAACTTGGAAAGAATTTAAAATACAATACTTATTTGGATTAATGTTAATTTTATTTAAAAATCGCTCGAATAAATCAAAACAAACGTTAAAGACCCTCTTGTCTTGAGATAACAAAATATCACATCTCGTAAGTTAAGACACGGCACTTTAAATTTTGAGAATAAGCTTACCTTTGTTTTTTATTTGAAATCTTATGTATTTTAATTCTAAAAGGATATTCGGTTATTTAAGTTCAATGAAAAAATCGGAACCCCGTAAGTTAGGGTCAGTTTCTTGTATCTCTCAAATATGAAACATCACCTTATTTTGAAAATTCTTTTTTTAAGTGTTTGGGTAAAAGTTAATGTAATATTTAATAATAACATACAATAGATGATAAAATATAATAATAATAATGATGTAATTACAAAGATGAATACAATATTAATAATCAGTCGCGATAAATAAACAAATAAGGCAATAAAACGAAAAATGCATGACTAAAATAATAGCAAACATGACATGGTTATAATGAAATAAAATGAAATAGTAATATATTAAAATGGAAAGATGAATATCTGAAAAATAAATAAATGTCGTGCTAATGAATGACAATAATACAAATATAATAATAGAACCAATTCATAATAAAAATAATGGTGATAATCACGTAATGTTTACTACTCTAATACTAATATAAATAAAATAATAATAATAATAATAATAATAGGGCAACAAAAAGCAAATAAGAAAATGAGTAAGAAAATTTGAAAAGGAAAAAGAGAAAAGAAATAAACATAGGTAAATAAACCAATAAATCTATAATAAGAAGAAGAAGAAGAAGAAGAAGAAGAAGAAGAAGAAGAAGAAGGAGGAGGAGGAGAATCAAATGAAAAAGAAAAAGACACGAATGAAACAAATTCTAAGTGTTAATATAAATGAAAGAGGCAAACTTAATCAAGTGAGGGATTAAATTGAAATTTAAATAAAATTAAACCATAAATCGCAAAATAAGAAGATGATGAAGAAGAAGAAGAAGAAGAAGAAGAAGAAAAAAAAGAAGGCAAACTTAATCAAGTGAGGGATTAAATTGAAATTTAAACAAAAATTAAACCATAAATTAAAATGCAAAACAATAGTTCGAGGACCCCGAGGAAAATTAGTCCAAAGTAGTACACGTGTCACTCCTCGAGGGTCAGCGGTATGAGGACTAAATAAAAATGAATTAAAATCAAAAGGTACAATCTAAAAAAAAAGAAATTAAGACCGAATTAAAAGGTGTCCAAAAGCCAAAGGACCGAGAGTGAAAATATCCTATTGTCGCAAAAACACGCGGATCCTAGGATCGGGTCTAGCCGTGGGTTGCGTCAAAACGACTCCGTTTTGGAATGCTATAAAAGCAGAAATTTTGAAAAAAAAATCATTTGTTCCGTGTTTAAAAAAAAAGGCTCATTCTCTCTGTTTCTCTCAAGGCGAAGCCCAGAATTCGGCTTAGGGTGTTGCCGGGTGCCACCGCGTCGGTGACGGCTCCACCGTTCGCAGTGGTCGAAAAACAAATTTTTTTTTCATTTTTTGGCCTCTTGACTTCTAAAGCCGGATCTGAGAGCTAGAAGCCTAGAAAGGTGAAAAACAAAAAAAAGCCTCGATCTTTTTCGATTCACCCTTTTTTTAAAAAATATATATTTATTTTTTTGCCTTCGAAAAATAAATAAACAAACAAAAAAAATCACTTTTGAATTTTTTTTTTAATTTTTGTATCTTGATTGCTTTCTTTTTTTTTTTCAAAAATCCTCCCCCCTTACAATCTGTTCTTCTTAGGCTTTTATAGCCGATTTTACAACATTATTTTTATCAATTTTTCTACTATTTCGTACTTGCTATTGCGTGTTGTTGTTTTTGTGTGCTGCTTCTTCTTTGCAGGGGTGGCAGAAGAGTTGGTGGTGGCAGAGACCAGGAGCGGCGACTAGGGTTTTTTGTTCCCATTTTTTTTTTTTGCTGAAAGTAGTTTAGGTTTTGGGCTTGTTGGGCCATTTGGGTTTTTTTTATTATTTGGGTCATTTGTAATTAGTCTTGGGCTTGATGGACTTTTTTTATGGTTTGGTTTATTTTGGTATGGGCCGGACAGAATTGGGCCCTTACAATTGAATTAGTTTTTTAAAAAGTTCAGCTAGTGGGCTTTAAACAATGAAGTAATGATCGGCGTAGTGGATCAGTACTTATCGATGAGTAGAACATATCTTAGATTTAAGTCAATTTAATGGATAGTCTGGGATATTGGAAGAAGAAAGTCATTTAAGTTTTGGTTCATGATTCGGACCTACAAAGTCGTTCATGAAAAAAAATGAATAGTGGAAGAGAAGGGGACGAACTTTTCAACTGGTATAAGTAGTGTGGATAGAGAATGCCATACAATAACGATTTTAACAGCTTAGTTACTTAAATGAAAGCTTTCGTCAAATTTAAGCCTTAAAGTCTATATTTTTTGTCAAATTGGTCCTTGTTTTTTTTTTAAAAGCTAAAATTTAACCTTTAACATTTTAAAAAGAGTCAAATTTGACCTTCAATCTTTTGAAAAAGAGTAGATTAATTGATGTTTTGGATGAAAATAATGACTAAAACTTTAAATTTTTAAATATAAAAGCTCGCATAACAATTCACGAATATTTCATGTCATTTTTAAAAACTTATTATATTTCTTTTTATTTTTATAAATTTTAAATTATTTATTAAATATCATATAAAATAAATAATGTCATATCGATATAAAACGTATGTAGTATCACACCAACATTGTTAAAAAATTAAATATTTTAGTAATTATTTTTGTGAAAGAAATACGATTTCACTCTTTCTAAAATATTAGTAGTTAAATTTAATTAAAAAATAAAAGTAAATTGACAGAAAATATAAATACCTTTCAATTTAATTCATAATCAAATCAAATTAAATTTTCCTCGTCAAATTTTTAATAAGTTTTAACGCACTTAAACCCACGTCCTCCTGACAATAATAATTATATAAATCGAGTTAATATTCAATCCACAAATTATATATATATATATACGTGCATTCCTTCTTATACTTCTCCTGTCGATACCCACATTTTCTGGCATTTTCACGGGAGAAATTCAATATATATACACACATACATACATTACCTTCTTATCCTCCTCCTCTCCCTACCCATGATTTCTGGCATTTTAACGGGAAAGATTCATACAGTAAATTATATAAAATCATAAAAATTTCTCGAAATCCAAAAGATACATAAAAAATTTCAAGAAAAATTTATTAAAGGATTTGGAAAATTCATTGGTTTCTTCCTTATCACACTCCCCAAAAACATTCTCTCATTTTCCTTTGTCCATATCTCACCCTTCTCTTTGTCCAAAAAAGGAGAGATTCTCCGCCATTAATATGAGATTTCGATCAACACCTGTGCACAAATCAGCCGCGACTGTGATCTCGGCGGTTATCTTCCTTTTCCTGATACACGGCGCCCACTGCTTCGACCTTCCTGGTACCGCTACCGAGATCTTCCAAAAGGTCGAATTTTTATGTATTTTAATTCTAAAAGGATATTCGTTATTTAAGTTCAATGAAAAATCGAACCCCGTAAGTTATGGTTTCTTGTATCTCTCAAATATGAAACATCACCTTATTTTGAAAATTCTTTTTTAAGTGTTTGGGTAAAAGTTAATGTAATATTTAATAATAACATACAATAGATGATAAAATATAATAATAATAATGATGTAATTACAAAGATGAATACAATATTAATAATCGTGTCGCGATAAATAAACAAATAAGGCAATAAAACGAAAAATGCATGACTAAAATAATAGCAAACATGACATGGTTATAATGAAATAAAATGAAATAGTAATATATTAAAATGGAACGATGAATATACTGAAAAATAAATAAATGTCGTGCTATGAATGACAATAATACAAATATAATAATAGAACCAATTCATAATAAAAATAATGGTGATAATCACGTAATGTTTACTACTCTAATACTAATAGTAAATAAAATAATAATAATAATAATAATAAGAGAGAACAAAAATGTGCAGAGATGAGAGAGAGAGATGAGTAATGAAAATTTGAAAATTAAAAAGAAAGTAAAGAGAATAATACATAGGTAAATAAATCCAATAAATAACTAATAAATAAGAAGAAGAAGAAGAAGAAGAAGAAGAAGAAGAAGAAGAAGAAGTAAAAGGAGGATGAATCAAATGTAAAAATAAATAAGACACGTAAATGAAACAAATTCTGACCAGTGTTAATATCAAATGAAAGAGGCAAACTTAATCAAGTGAGGATTAAATTGAAATTTAAATAAAATTAAACCAGTAAATCGAAAATAAGAAGATGATGAAGAAGAAGAAGAAGGCAAGAAGCAAGACAGAAGAAAAGACATGGCAAAACTTAGATCAAGTGAGGGATTAAATTGAAATTTAAACAAAAATTGAAACCATAAATTAAAATTGCAAAACAACAGTTCGGACCCCGAGGTTAAAATTAGTCCAAAGTAGTACACGTGTCACTCCTCGAGGGGTCAACTGGTATGAGGACTAAATAAAAATGAATTAAAATCAAAAGGTACAATCTAAAAAAAAGATTTTTTAATCATGACCGAATTAAAAGGTGTCCAAAAGCCAAAGGACCAGAGTGAAAATATCCCATTGTCGAAAAAACACGCGGATCCTAGGATCGGGTCTAGCCTGGGTTGCGTCAAAACGACTCCGTTTTGGATTTTATGCTATAAAAGTAGAAATTTTGAAAAAAAATCTTATTTTTGTTCCATTTGTATTTAAAAAAAGGCTCATTCTCTTCTTTCTCTCAAAGGCAGCCATTGACTTAGGGTGTTGCTTGGAGCCTTATAGTCGGTGCGGCTCCATGTCAGTGGTCGAAAAACAAATTTTTATTTTCATTTTTTGGCCTCTTGACTTTAAAGCCGATTCGAGAGCTAGAATGCCTAGAAAGGTGAAAAACATAAAATGAAGCCTGCGATCGGTTTTTCGTCCATTCACCTTTTTTAAAAAATATATATTTATTTTTTTGCCTTGAAAATAAATAAACAAACAAAAAAATCACTTTTGAATTTTTTTTTTAATTTTGGTATCTTGATTGCTTTGGTTTGTTTTCAAAATCCTCCCCTTGAAATCTGTTCTTCTTGAGGCTTTTATAGCCGATTTTACAACATTATTTTATCAATTTTTCTACTATTTCGTACTTGCTATTGCGTGTTGTTGTTTTTGTGTGTTGCTTCTTCTTTGCAGGGTGGCGTAAGAGTTGGTGGTGGCGAGACCGGAGCGGCGACTAGGGTTTTTGTTCCCAAAAAAAAAAAAAAAAAAAAAAAAAAAAAAAAAAAAAAAAAAAAAAAAAAAAAAAAAAAAAAAAAAAAAAAAAAAAAAAAAAAAAAAAAAAAAAAAAAAAAAAAAAAAAAATTGATGTTTTGATGAAAATGATGGCTAAAACTTTAAATTTTTAAATATAAAAGCTCGATAACAATTCACGAATATTTCATGTCATTTTTAAAAACTTATTATATTTCTTTTTATTTTTATAAATTTTAAATTATTTATTGAAATATCATATAAAATAAATAATGTCATATCAAGATAAAACGATGTAGACTCGTCACACCAACATTGTTAAAAAGTAAATATTTTAGTAATTATTTTTGTGAAAGAAATACGATTTCACTCTTTCTAAAATATTAGTAGTTAAATTTAGTTAAAAATAAAAGTAAATTGACAGAAAATATAAATACCTTTCAATTTAATTCATAATCAAATCAAATTAAATTTTCCTCGCAAATTTTTTAATGCGTTTTAACGCACTTAAACTCACGCCTCCCGATAATAATAATTATACAAATCGAGTTAATATTCAATCCACAATTATTATATATATATATACACGTGCATTCCTTCTTATACTTCTCCTGTCGATACCCACATTTTCTGGCATTTTCACGGGAGAAATTCAATATATATACACATACATACATTACCTTCTTATCCTCCTCCTCTCCCTACCCATGATTTCTGGCATTTTAACGGGAAAGATTCATACAGTAAATTATATAAAATCATAAAATTTCTCGAATCAAAAGATACATAAAAATTTCAAGAAAAATTTATTAAAGGATTTGGAAAATTCATTGGTTTCTTCCTTATCACACTCCCCAAAACATTCTCTCATTTTCCTTTGTCCATATCTCACCCTTCTCTTTGTCCAAAAAGGAGAGATTCTCCGCCATTAATATGAGATTTCGATCAACACCTGTGACAAATCAGCCGCGACTGTGATCTCGGCGGTTATCTTCCTTTTCCTGATACACGGCGCCCACTGCTTCGACCTTCCTGGTACCGCTACCGAGATCTTCCAAAAGGTCGAATTTCGATTCCTCTTTAATTATTATTTTTTAAGAAAATTCTTCGTTTGTTTGCTTAATCGTCTTTGTTTTTTATTTGATTTCGTTTATGATTTCGAATTTTCACATCCAATCTCTGTTTGTTTTCAAAGGAGAAGGAAATTAGTGAGTATTTACTGCCTATTGTTTAAGAGACTTTTTTGAAAATTTAATTATTCTTATTTTCTTCTTTTTTTTTGTTTTACGTTAAAAATAGTAAAATACTATTTTGACATGGACACTGAGTGTTCAACTTGACCATGTTTTTTCTTTTATGGGAAAGTGAATAGTCTAATTTCATTTTGGTCCGTTTGTTATGTAAAAATTTATGATTTAGTCATATTTTAATTTAGTATAAATTGATCATCTTAGAATTTTATCGGTTAGTCCAAATTGTCAACGTGATTAACTATTTTCATTAAACTTTTGATGTAAAATTTTCTTTAAAAGTACTCTAAAATCTCCTTAAGTATTTAGCTAACATGTATTTTTTGATTAAGTTTATTGATTAAGTTAATTGGAGAAATTTGGATTAACTAATAATATTATAAAAGGATGAACAAATTATACTAAATTAAAATATAAAGATTAAGCAGCAAATTTTGTAAAATATAGAGATCAAAACCCGAATTAGACCATTAACTTTTGATAGCAAAAAGAAAAGATGTGGGTCGCGAGGTCGAAGAATAACTTTTCGAGAATTCTCGAAATTCACCCATAATGTACTTTTCCTGTAAATAATCTTTGAATTATCCCCAGTTTGAAAAAATATTTAAATAAAAAGCCTTGTTTAAGAAGAAGAAGAAGAAGAAGAAGAAGAAGAAGAAGAAGAAGAAGAAGAGGAGGAGAATCAAATGTAAAGAATAAAAAGACACGTAAATGAAACAAATTCTAAGTGTTAATATAAATGAAAGAGGCAAACTTAATCAAGTGAGGGATTAAATTGAAATTTAAATAAAAATTAAACCATAAATCGCAAAATAAGAAGATGATGAAGAAGAAGAAGAAGAAGAAGAAGAAGAAGAAAAAGAAGACGCAAACTTAATCAAGTGAGGGATTAAATTGAAATTTAAACAAAAATTAAACCATAAATTAAAATGCAAAACAACAGTTCAGGGACCCCGAGGAAAATTAGTCCAAAGTAGTACACGTGTCACTCCTCGAGGGGTCAACGGTATGAGGACTAAATAAAAAATGAATTAAAATCAAAAGGTACAATCTAAAAAAAAAAAGAAATCAGGACCGAATTAAAAAGGTGTCCAAAAGCGAAAGGACCGAGAGTGAAAATATCCCATTGTCGCAAAAACACGCGGATCCTAGGATCGGGTCTAGCCGTGGGTTGCGTCAAAACGACTCCGTTTTGGAATGCTATAAAAGTAGAAATTTTGAAAAAAAAAATCATTTGTTCCGTATTTAAAAAAAGGCTCATTCTCTCTGCTTTCTCTCAAGGCGAAGCCATTGACTTAGGGTGTTGCTGGTGCCACAGTGGTGTGCTCCACGATTCTGAGTGGTCGAAAAACAAATTTTTTTTCATTTTTTGGCCTCTTGACTTCTAAAGCCGGATCGAGAGCTAGAAGCCTAGAAAGGTGAAAAACAAAAAATAAGCCTCGATCTTTTCGATTCACCTTTTTTAAAAATATATATTTATTTTTTTGCCTTGAAAAATAAATAAACAAACAAAAAAATCACTTTTGAATTTTTTTTTTAATTTTGTATCTTGATTGCTTTTTTTTTTTCAAAAATCCTCCCCCCTTACAATCTGTTCTTCTTAGGCTTTTATAGCCGATTTTACAACATTATTTTTATCAATTTTTCTACTATTTTGTACTTGCTATTGCGTGTTGTTGTTTTTGTGTGTTGCTTCTTCTTTGCAGGGGTGGCGAAGAGTTGGTGGTGGCGAGACCGGAGCGGCGACTAGGGTTTTTGTTCCCATTTTTTTTTTTTGAAAGTAGTTTAGGTTTTGGGCTTGTTGGGCCATTTGGGTTTTTTTTATTATTTGGGTCATTTGTAATTAGTCTTGGGCTTGATGGACTTTTTTATGGTTTGGTTTATTTTGGTATGGGCGGACGAATTGGGCCCTTACAATTGAATTAGTTTTTTAAAAAGTTCACTAGTGGGCTTTAAACAATGAAGTAATGATCGGCGTAGTGGATCAGTACTCATCGATGAGTAGAACATATCTTAGATCTAAGTCAATTTAATGGATAGTGCCGGATATTGAGAAAGAAAGCTGTTTAAGTTTTGGTTCACAGATTCGGACCTACAAAGTCGTTTCATGAAAAAAAATTGAATAGTGGAAGAGAAGGGGACGAAACTTTTCAACTGGTATAAGTAGTGTGGATAGAGAATGCCATACAATAACGATTTTAACAGCTTAGTTACTTAAATGAAAGCTTATCAAATTTAAGCCTTAAAGTCTATATTTTTGTCAAATTGGTCCTTGTTTTTTTTAAAAGCTAAAATTTAACCTTTAACATTTTAAAAGAGTCAAATTTGACCTTCAATCTTTTGAAAAGAGTAGATTAATTGATGTTTTGGATGAAAATGATGGCTAAAACTTTAAATTTTTAAATATAAAAGCTCGCATAACAATTCACGAATATTTCATGTCATTTTTTAAAAACTTATTATATTTCTTTTTATTTTTATAAATTTTAAATTATTTATTAAAGTATCATATAAAATAAATAATGTCATATCAAATAAAACGATGTAGACTGTCACACCAACATTGTTAAAAATTAAATATTTTAGTAATTATTTTTGTGAAAGAAAACGATTTCACTCTTTCTAAAATATTAGTAGTTAAATTTAATTAAAAAATAAAAGTAAATTGACAGAAAATATAAATACCTTTGAATTTAATTCATAATCAAATCAAATTAAATTTTCCTCAGTCAAATTTTTAATAAGTTTTAACGACTTAAACCCACGCCTCCGATAATAATAATTATATAAATCGAGTTAATATTCAATCCGTCAAATTATATATATATATATACACGTGCATTCCCTTCTTATACTTCTCCTGTCGATACCCACATTTTCTGGCATTTTCACGGGAGAAATTCAATATATATACACACATACATACATTACCTTCTTATCCTCCTCCTCTCCCTACCCATGATTTCTGGCATTTTAACGGGAAAGATTCATACAGTAAATTATATAAAATCATAAAAATTTCTCGAAATCCAAAAGATACATAAAAAATTTCAAGAAAAATTTATTAAAGGATTTGGAAAATTCATTGGTTTCTTCCTTATCACACTCCCCAAATACATTCTCTCAGTTTCCTTTGTCCATATCTCACCCTTCTCTTTGTCCAAAAAAGGAGAGATTCTCCGCCATTAATATGAGATTTCGATCAACACCTGTGCACAAATCAGCCGCGACTGTGATCTCGGCGGTTATCTTCCTTTTCCTGATACACGGCGCCCACTGCTTCGACCTTCCTGGTACCGCTACCGAGATCTTCCAAAAGGTCGAATTTCGATTCCTCTTTAATTATTATTTTTTAAGAAAATTCTTCGTTTGTTTGCTTAATCGTCTTTGTTTTTATTTGATTTCGTTTATGATTTCGAATTTTCACATCCAATCTCTGTTTGTTTTCGAAGGAGAAGGAAATTAGTGAGTATTTACTGCCTATTGTTTAAGAGACTTTTTTTGAAAATTTAATTATTCTTATTTTCTTCTTTCTTTTTTTTTTTTACGTTAAAAATAGTAAAATACTATTTTGACATGGACACTGAGTGTTCAACTTGACCATGTTTTTTCTTTTATGGGAAAGTGAATAGTCTAATTTCATTTTGGTCCGTTTGTTATGTAAAATTTATGATTTAGTCATATTTTAATTTAGTATAAATTGATCATCTTAGAATTTTATCGGTTAGTCCAAATTGTCAACGTGATTAACTATTTTCATTAAACTTTTGATGTAAAATTTTTCTTTAAAAGTACTCTAAAATTTCCTTAAGTATTTAGCTAACATGTATTTTTTGATTAAGTTTATTGGATTAAGTTAATTGGAGAAATTTGGATTAACTAATAATATTATAAAAGGATGAACAAATTATACTAAATTAAAATATAAAGATTAAGCAGTAAATTTTTGTAAAATATAGAGATCAAAACCCGAATTAGACCATTAACTTTTTGACAGCAAAAAGAAAAAGATGTGGGTCGCGAGGTCGAAGAATAACTTTTCGAGAATTCTCGAAATTCACCCATAATGTAGTTTTCCTGTAAATAATCTTTGAATTATCCCTAGTTTGAAAAAAATATTTAAATAAAAAGCCTTGTTTCAGATTCTGCTTTTGTGTTTATAATTTTTATTTTTTATCATTTGCAGAAAAACATATTTATTTGAATTTCTAAATTTTAATTTTTTCAAATATAAAATATTTTTATATATTTTAAAAATGCTTGTTGACTTGTAGATTTAGATAAAGGTGTGGTATTTATTTAATTGATAATTTCATTATGGGTTGTTGAAATGTCATGTCATTTGGAAAATGAATGACAAAGTATAATTAGGTAATAAACACGATGGAAAATGTTTAATGTATAATGGCCAACTTTATGTAGCAAATGATGTAGTAATTATTTAACAATCAATAATATAGGGTCCACTATATCTTCCTCAATCCTGAAGAATATTTGGATATTTTTTATCTGAATATATTTTGGATAATTTATCTACTTTTGTGAAGATTTGAATATTGTGGATTAATATGATACTTTAATTAATATCCGAGCTTTAGGATGGATATAGTCGAATAATCGAATCAAAGGTGGAATTTTTGGATATAGGCCTAATAAAATTATCTAGAAAAATTTTAAAAACAAATTAATACTAATTATGAGAAATTCATAAAAAAATCAAACAACAAGGAATGTATAGAAACCATTAGAAATTTTGGAAAACTTTTACTGAAAATAAATTAGAACATAATGAAAAACTCAAATTTAAAAAAAAAATCCAAATAATAATGAAATTGTTTTACTGGTTTTAACCGGTTTTTAGTTATTGATTTTGATATTTTACCTGTTTTGGCATTTTTCAATTTTCTAGTTCAAACTTCAAATTATATGAATGAATCATTGTACTAATTAAATTTTGATTTAGCCGGTTGAACTCTGATTTAGTTTTTCAACTATAAAAATAGATATAAATATTAAGAGTTTATTTTTAATTTTCAGGTAATTGATTTGAACTCAGATTTCCAATCTATGAACTACTTACCTTTTACATTTCTTTTGAATTTTCTTTCTATTAAACTCGGTATCTATCATAATCAGATATCTAGCTGGTATTTGTTTTTTATACACTGTGCTAGTGTACGTTCAATCAAAGCAACTGAAAGTTTTTTTTTTTGTTTAGATAGGAGAAGGGAGAAAGATATCGTTAGCTCCTCATTGCGGCTCAAATCCACCCATATTGGACCCTGAAAGTGGAGTTGGTCATGTTGAGAAACTTGCTGATTTCAACAGTTATGTCTCTGGCTCTCCTGAGTGCAAGCATGCTGTTCTTCTTGCCTCTGATGTTTATGGTAGTTATCCATAAACCCTCTTTCTTTTCTTTATCTTTCTGCTTCAGTGTGAGCTTTTTTTTTTTTTGTCATTTTCTATTTGGGTTTTGTATGAAATTAATGAGGAACAGTTCTTTAGGAATTGAGCAGCTTAAAGGTTTTCTGTATGCAAGCAAAGAAAAAAAAAGAAAAGAGCTTCTTTAGTTTTCGCCAATTTTCTGTATATCTTTTACTTCTTTTTTCCTTACTTGTTTGCAGTCTGTTTTTCTTGACATATTATATCTGGGTTTTGTATTTCACTATAGATTTAATTTTGGTATTTTGTTTACTATACATTTGCTTTCATTGAGCATTTTTCTGCAATTTCTAATCTCTGTTCCATGATGATCATCACCATAGTTTTGATCATCTGCTAATTTCACTATTCTTCTCTTGGCTCTACAGGATATGAGGCTCCAAACTTGAGGTACGGCTAATTGTGCTAGTGAAACCAATTTTTTCTGATTTTTTGCCTTTATTATCTCTTCTATGCCTTTCTTATCCTTTGCATGCCAATCTTGTCAAAGCATATCCAAATGTGTTTTGATAATGTTTTGGACTTTTCTAGTTTTCATTTTCTTTTTTTTCTTCACCTATTCGCACATGTACTATACGTACTTCCATTGTGTCGGACATCTGTCCCTGTATGGAGGGTTCATGCTTCATAGTTACACCATAGGTTGAGGAAAAACAAACTTAGCTAGGTCCTTGACATACAGAGTGCTTCTGGCAGTCCATCAATGTGGTCACACTCCATGGAAAATTCTAGTAGATGACTTATTATCTTGCTTAATTTTTCTCAATAGCTTTATGGATTCATATATGGAGTAGTTTTTTCCTATTAAATACTAGTTATTCTTGGCTTAAAACACAGAGAAACCAATGACTGTAACATTTTGAAAATTGAAATCATTGCTTTTGATATCAGAATATGGATTCTGACAATTACAACTTAGTAAATTAAGATTTGGCATTCCTCTAACTGATTTTTGACACAGTTGAATTATTTTTTTTCGAGATTGTGATATAATGGATTGGTCTGTCAAAGGGAGACTGTGACACAGTTGAAACAAATTAAGATTTGGCATGCCTCTAAATAGTTTGTTCTATCTAGCATCTTGAGTTGAACTGTACAGCTTCTGTAACCTAATTTCAGTTGCTCTTGATTGTATAGAAAGATCGCTGACAAGGTTGCAAATGCTGGGTTCTATGCGGTGGTTCCTGACTTCTTTAATGGAGAACCCTATGACCCTAATAATCCTGATAGACCTAAAGATGCTTGGATGAAGGATCATTCACCGGTTAGTGGCCTTCTGACAAATACTTGAAATTGGTTATGGATCAAGTTTTATAAGGAATGGCATACTTTTCAAGCTTTGTTTATCTCATTTTTATTCCGTTTGTATTGTATTATGGACTCTAATTTTCTAGACTGGCTTTAGTCTCTTCATAATAGGTATAGGTTTGATCTTGAATTTGTGCCGTTCATTCTGCATTTCTACACCATTACCTAGGGAAGCATCTAATGTTTAATGATGAATCTCTTTTGAAGTTTATGTCCTTGTGCATTTAATTCTTCCTTTAGGAAAAAGGTTTTGAAGATGCAAAGCTAATGATTTAGTCTCTTCATAATAGATATAGGTTTGATTTTCAATTTGTTCCGTTCATTCTGCATTTCTACACCATTATCTAGGGAAGCATTTAATGTTTAATGATGAATCTCTTTTGAAGTTTATGTCCTTGTGCATTTAATTCTTCCTTTAGGTAAAAGGTTTTGAAGATGCAAAGCTAATGATTGATGCTTTGAAAAGTAAAGGGTTTTCATCAATTGGAGCTGCTGGGTTCTGTTGGGGTGGTGAGTTTTCATATATGCACTATACTCTTAAGTGGTTTCATATAAGATATTTACTATGTTTATACAAGCATGTAATGCACCAGTTATGGTTTCAATATATTTTTTCATTTAATTTTGTGACCACTTTATTACTAGATGGCTAATACCAAGTCTTTTGATTACCTCAGCTAAAGCTGTGGTTGAACTGACTAAGGCTAAACTTATTCAAGCTGCTGTGATATTGCATCCTTCATATGTGACTGTGGATGATATCAAGAGTAGGATTCTGCTTCTCTCCTCTTTTTATGTCAGTTATAAATTGTTGTTCATTTCACTACAAATTGGTTTGGATTTATTGACTAAGTTTAAGGTGAGGTCTCCTATGCTTTGGGGCTGGTTGAACTCTCTGTGAATAATGTGCTTAGGTTCTTGCATTAGGATTCAGTTTCATATACCATTTTAAGGATTCATAGTTTTTTAAAGGAAAGGTCCTTATACCATTTTAATAAAAAAAAAATCTCTTGCCTCTCTTCCTTCACTCTAAGGTTGTTTTAGGTATGGGGTTCACCTATAAAACTATGGTGTTTTTACATATTGTGAAATCACCAAATTAGAGAACTGAACGATCTTTTGTAGCAGTGATCTTAGGTCATTGAGAATGATTAGATCTTCATCTTAGAAGATGATTTAATTTTCATTCAGAAAGGTGAAAAAACTTTTGTTGCCAAGATGAAGTGAGCTGTAAAATTTATACTAATTTTTTTTCGGAACAAAACCCTCTCAAAATTTTAATTGTTTCATATCATATCTTTTACCTTCTCAGAATTATATTTTTGAATCAAATTCAAAACTAAATTCCATGCTTTCTTTTAACTTTTTTTTAAAATTGTTATATATAATATAATTCTTATTTTTCAGAATTTTAATAGATTTAGTTCTGTTTTCAAATTAAAATGTTATTTAGTATTTTAATTTTAATATTATAATTTAGTTATATTAATAAAATATTACTTGTATTTTATAGGTTATCGTGTTTGAGCAACATTGCAATATTGATGACCTTGAATACCAAATACTACTTTTGATGATGAACCAACTCTACAACTTACCTAAATAAATTCATCTATGGTCCATCAATTCACTATAAAAAATATTAGGGACCTAATACCATTAGCACATTCATGCAACTTTCTTGAGATGAGAAAACTTGTCCTTCTATGATGATTGCCAAGAGTGCTTTTTCCATAATCTATAGCATGAAACTGTTTTGATGATACACTTAATGCAAAAATTGAAGTTTTGGGCATGGTTGGAGTTATTAGATGATTACTTTAAGAGAGCTTTCCTGTTTTACTAGCATTACTTAATTAGAATCTATCTCGACTTCAGAGTTTATCAAGTCTTTAGCCATAGCAAAATTAGATTAGAGAATTAAATCTTAGCTGCTTTTAAGGTTCTAAGACAAATGTTTCACTAAAAATTGAACACGTCCAGCTAACTACACTTGCTACATATATGAACTAGTATAGTAAAAAGCTGCAGTGATAGTGTGGGAATATTTGCAGGTGTGAAGGTGCCCATTGCGATATTGGGAGCTGAGCTTGACCATTTGGCTTCCCCAGCAGTTTTAAAACAGTTTGATGACATCTTAAGCGCTAATAAGGTAAGAAGCCCCATGCCTTGTATCATACTGTCTGCTTGTTATCTTTATTGAATGAGCCTAAGAATTTAGTAAACGAAATTGCATTCTCAATGATCTATTTGGATTTTATCTGCTAATTTCACTATTCTTCTCTTGGCTCTACAGGATATGAGGCTCCAAACTTGAGGTACGGCTAATTGTGCTAGTGAAACCAATTTTTCTGATTTTTTGCCTTTATTATCTCTTCTATGCCTTTCTTATCCTTTGCATGCCAATCTTGTCAAAGCATATCCAAATGTGTTTTGATAATGTTCTGGACTTTTCTAGTTTTCATTTTCTTTTTTTTCTTCACCTATTCGCACATGTACTATACGTACTTCCATTGTGTCGGACATCTGTCCCTGCATGGAGGGTTCATGCTTCATAGTTACACCATAGGTTGAGGAAAAACAAACTTAGCTAGGTCCTTGACATACAGAGTGCTTCTGGCAGTCCATCAGTGTGGTCACACTCCATGGAAAATTCTAGTAGATGACTTATTATCTTGCTTAATTTTTCTCAATAGCTTTATGGATTCATATATGGAGTAGTTTTTTCCTATTAAATACTAGTTATTCTTGGCTTAAAACACAGAGAAACCAATGACTGTAACATTTTGAAAATTGAAATCATTGCTTTTGATATCAGAATATGGATTCTGACAATTACAACTTAGTAAATTAAGATTTGGCATTCCTCTAACTGATTTTTGACACAGTTGAATTATTTTTTTTTTCGAGATTGTGATATAATGGATTAGTCTGTCAAAGGGAGACTGTGACACAGTTGAAACAAATTAAGATTTGGCATGCCTCTAAATAGTTTGTTCTATCTAGCATCTTGAGTTGAACTGTACAGCTTCTGTAACCTAATTTCAGTTGCTCTTGATTGTATAGAAAGATCGCTGACAAAGTTGCAAATGCTGGGTTCTATGCGGTGGTTCCTGACTTCTTTAATGGAGAACCCTATGACCCTAATAATCCTAATAGACCTAAAGATGCTTGGATGAAGGATCATTCACCGGTTAGTGGCCTTCTGACAAATACTTGAAATTGGTTATCGATCAAGTTTTATAAGGAATGGCATACTTTTCAAGCTTTGTTTATCTCATTTTTATTCCGTTTGTATTGTATTATGGACTCTAATTTTCTAGACTGGCTTTAGTCTCTTCATAATAGGTATAGGTTTGATCTTGAATTTGTGCCGTTCATTCTGCATTTCTACACCATTACCTAGGGAAGCATCTAATGTTTAATGATGAATCTCCTTTGAAGTTTATGTCCTTGTGCATTTAATTCTTCCTTTAGGAAAAAGGTTTTGAAGATGCAAAGCTAATGATTTAGTCTCTTCATAATAGATATAGGTTTGATTTTCAATTTGTTCCGTTCATTCTGCATTTCTACACCATTATCTAGGGAAGCATTTAATGTTTAATGATGAACTTCTTTTGAAGTTTATGTCCTTGTGCATTTAATTCTTCCTTTAGGTAAAAGGTTTTGAAGATGCAAAGCTAATGATTGATGCTTTGAAAAGTAAAGGGTTTTCATCAATTGGAGCTGCTGGGTTCTGTTGGGGTGGTGAGTTTTCATATATGCACTATACTCTTAAGTGGTTTCATATAAGATATTTACTATGTTTATACAAGCATGTAATGCACCAGTTATGGTTTCAATATATTTTTTTCATTTAATTTTGTGACCACTTTATTACTAGATGGCTAATACCAAGTCTTTTGATTACCTCAGCTAAAGCTGTGGTTGAACTGACTAAGGCTAAACTTATTCAAGCTGCTGTGATATTACATCCTTCATATGTGACTGTGGATGATATCAAGAGTAGGATTCTGCTTCTCTCCTCTTTTTATGTCAGTTATAAATTGTTGTTCATTTCACTACAAATTGGTTTGGATTTATTGACTAGGTTTAAGGTGAGGTCTCCTATGCTTTGGGGCTGGTTGAACTCTCTGTGAATAATGTGCTTAGGTTCTTGCATTAGGATTCAGTTTCATATACCGTTTTAAGGATTCATAGTTTTATAAAGGAAAGTTTCTTATACCATTTTAATAAAAAAAAAAATCTCTTGCCTCTCTTCCTTCACTCTAAGGTTGTTTTAGGTATGGGGTTCACCTATAAAACTATGGTGTTTTTACATATTGTGAAATCACCAAATTAGAGAACTGAACGATCTTTTGTAGCAGTGATCTTAGGTCATTGAGAATGATTAGATCTTCATCTTAGAAGATGATTTAATTTTCATTCAGAAAGGTGAAAAACTTTTGTTGCCAAGATGAAGTGAGCTGTAAAATTTATACTAGTTTTTTTCGGAACAAAACCCTCTCAAAATTTTAATTGTTTCATATCATATCTTCTTACCTTCTCAGAATTATATTTTTGAATCAAATTCAAAACTAAATTCCATGCTTTCTTTTAACTTTTTTTTAAAATTGTTATATATAATATAATTCTTATTTTTCAGAATTTTAATAGATTTAGTTCTGTTTTCAAATTAAAATGTTATTTAGTATTTTAATTTTAATATTATAATTTAGTTATATTAATAAAATATTACCTGTATTTTATAGGTTATCGTGTTTGAGCAACATTGCAATATTGATGACCTTGAATACCAAATACTACTTTTGATGATGAACCAACTCTACAACTTACCTAAATAAATTCATCTATGGTCCATCAATTCACTATAAAAATATTAGGGACCTAATACCATTAGCACATTCATGCAACTTTCTTGAGATGAGAAAACTTGTCCTTCTATGATGATTGCCAAGAGTGCTTTTTCCATAATCTATAGCATGAAACTGTTTTGATGATACACTTAATGCAAAATTGAAGTTTTGGGCATGGTTGGAGTTATTAGATGATTACTTTAAGAGAGCTTTCCTGTTTTACTAGCATTACTTAATAAGAATCTATCTCGACTTCAGAGTTTATCAAGTCTTTAGCCATAGCAAAATTAGATTAGAGAATTAAATCTTAGCTGCTTTTAAGGTTCTAAGACAAATGTTTCATTAAAAATTGAACACGTCCAGCTAACTACACTTGCTACATATATGAACTAGTATAGTAAAAAGCTGCAGTGATAGTGTGGGAATATTTGCAGGTGTGAAGCTGCCCATTGCGATATTGGGAGCTGAGCTTGACCATTTGGCTTCCCCAGCAGTTTTAAAACAGTTTGATGACATCTTAAGTGCTAATAAGGTAAGAAGCCCCCATGCCTTGTATCATACTGTCTGCTTGTTATCTTTGTTGAATGAGCCTAAGAATTTAGTAAACGAAATTGCATTCTCAATGATCTATTTGGATTTTCTGTCGATTACAATACTATTCTTGTTTAACTAACTCTGTTTTCGAATGGATTTTAATGCTTTTCATTTAAATTAAGGGTTGACCAAATATAATAATTCAAGCGTGCGAGAGATCGAAAGTAAGAGATGAAAAGTGTAAAGAACATAAATTTTGAATGTGTTTGTTAAGAAAAAAAAGGTGAGAACGAAAAAAAGAGAGATTCCATTTTATATTCTAATATATAAAAAACAAATCAATATTCTTAATTGGAATGTTATGAACAAAGAAAATGAGAGGAACTTATGTTAGTCCAAAATTATACATTTTGCAAAAGTTTCATTTCTTTCTTCTCAATTTCAACTCTATCACGTAAGCATGAAAAGAAAATTACTTTCTTCTTTCAGTCTTTTCTATCTATTTTACCAAGCACACTAACGAAGAAGATCAAATATATCCTTCTCTTCTCTTGCAGGTGGATAGGTTTGTGAAGGTATTTCCTAATTGTTCTCATGGATGGACGCTCAGATATGATATTAATAATTCAACTGCTGTGGCACGTGCTAACGAAGCGCATCAAGATATGCTGGAATGGCTTTTGAAGTATGTCAAGTAAGAGTCTCATTTTATGATGATGGATTATTTAGAATTCTGTTTGCAATGTAGTCTGTGTTTCTGTAGAATAAGAGTGAATTTTAATGCATTGTGCTTCATCATGTAAGATGGAATGCTATAGCATCAAGATCACAAATGGTGTCTATGTTGTATCATTTAGCCAATGCATTGAAATTTATTTTATAAATTCATCTCGGTTTTGCCTGTTAATATGCCATTCAAGCACAGTTCTTATATGCATCCGTCCCTGATGAGAATGTTCACTACTTGGCAAGCAATGCTCCCTAGCAATAACGAATCAGTACTGTTCAATCCAATTGATTAATTTAGAAATCAAAAGTCTAACATGGGACCAATTTAAAAAAAAATGAAAATAAACACATTTTTAAAATTTTAATTTACAGTTTTTATAGGTCAGGATGAGATACACATAGTACATTACGTGTAACTTCTGATTATTTTGTCACTATACCGATTCTTTAATAGTAGAAATAAATGAAATTTAATAGAAATGATTTAGTTTGCTCTTTAATCTAATGTACAATGATTAATTTATCATTTTTTAAAATAAAATGAACAATATAAACCCGACTCTTAACATATGAACATCAATGGTACTTTTATTGATATAGAATTCATGAGGAGAAATATAAAGTAGAATATTATATATAATATTTAAAGAGAAGTTTTTAAAATATAGGGATATAGTAAAAATATTTTTAAAAAAAAGACACATGACTTTTTTTTCTTGCTGTTGTGTTGCTATTTTACTGCTGTTATGTTTTTGTTTTGCTACCATATTTGATGTATTATATTTTTTAAATTTGTTCTTATATAAAAAAAATCTTAAAAAAATTCAATATGGGCAGGTTAGGTCAAACTTAAGTTTAGTAATTTTATTTTGGACTGGGCTTGAGTAGAATTTTAGACCTATTTTTAGGACGAGCCCAAACTTAAAAAATGGACTTAAAATTTTATTTCGACTAACCCAATCTATAATTAATAGAATGTAAAAAAAAATGGGGAACTTGTTGGTGCTAATTATGATTTTTTTTTTATTCTTTTAAAAGATGTTCTTTATTCCTATGATTGAGATAAAATTTTATTTGGTACAACGTAATTAGAAAATAAAAATCTTAAGCTTTTGTACATGTCCACCATTACAACTATATATAATTTAAGCCAAGTAAGAAACCAATCGGTTAAGTTTGTCCCAATGAAAAGTAGGCTCAAAATCGACTTCTTCAAGCATTTTGGGCAATGGCACCATTTGAATGTTCTTACTCAAACCAAGATGTGCCATGAGAAGTGCAACGTGGGTTAAGAATTCATCACCATGCTGGAGTCGCCTTGCATGCTCTTTCCACGAACATTGAGCCGTGGTATAAGTTAGCATGTCCAGCCACATATCCGCTATTAGTTTCCATTTATCTTGGTTATCCTATTGGAAAATAGATACCAAATTCTGCAAATGCTGGGCTATTTCGCACCCTTCAAAGAATGCGGACTTCCTTGAACTTCCCATCTAGATTAAGAATGAATGAGATCTAATGTCCACCCCCAACAACCCTCTGAATGCTTCCTTGAATTTGAAATTGTCGAGGGTGAAGTTCATCGCTTCAATGCAGGATTCATGGAGCCTTATGTGACCAATCCCTTTGGGAAGCATTGTGGGATATAAAGAAAGAAGGTACATATAATCAGATAAGGCCTTACTTATCCGGTAATACGGATCGACGACTCGATACCGGTGATCGTCGTCATAGAAAATAACATTTGTAGCAACATGCCATAGGATGAGATTGTGGGTGAATTCGACTTCGCATACACTCCACATAATATCCCCACAGGGCCCTTCTATTCCTTTAAGCACACTTGAACCTCTTTCATCCAATAACTCCGAGATATTTTTGAACTAGGTCTCTGCATATTTTCTTCGTTTTTCTTGGAGACCGGAGTAGGTAAACTGTTGCAACTCGGGACTTACATCTCTCCAACCTGTCCTTAAGTACTTCTCCATACTGTCCTCAGAGTAGAGGAAGTTTAAAACTGCTGCAAGATTCAGTTTCCTGGGCGGTAGGCAATAATCTAGCATGCTGCGCTGTGCCATGGATTGAATTCCTTCCTTGGGTTTAGTGAAACGAACCAACTTAGAACCAATACCCCTAAGAAACCCATTGTTTTGTTGGGCTAACCAGTAGATTCCCCAATCCGAGCTAAGATGCAGGAAGGCGGAATAAATTTCAAGAAAGATGGCTGTTGAACATTGGCTTGCAATGCAACAAGAGACCAGCAACAATTCAGCATGGAGACCAGCAGCAGCTCAACATAAAGATCAACATTGGAGTTAAACCGAATGCTATAACTTCTTTAGTTCATTTTGTTCCTATGTAACTTTGTTTAGTTTCCTTGTAATGTGTCCAAAAGTTAGTAGGATTAGATTTTGATTTGAATTTGATGTAATAGCTGATATGTCATCTTACTTTTGTGTGTAATTCAAGTTTGTATTAGTTATGTATTAGTGGGAGTAGTTATGTCATTAGGTAATTGTCCAATTGTTATGTAACTTACATATATTTTCAAATTTTCAATAAAATTATCATCAATTTTTCAGTCATCTTCGGTTTCAAGTTCTCTTTATGTTTCCTTGCTTTGGTTTTCTTTTCATCTCTTAGCAAAATTCAAGATTGTTTTATGTGATGTTGCTGCTAATGTTCTTACAAATAGTAATCAGAGCCTGTCATCTTTGAGGGCCTCTGTTGTTAGTTATTTTTTTTTGGTTGCTTTGTTTTGAGATTAAAAGCTTAAGAAGAAAGGAACAAGAAGTTGTCGACCTTGTTGTTGCAAAATGAGCTTCACACCACCAGGGGCGAAGCCAGGGGGCTGGCATGGGCCCCGGCCCCTCTAAAAGGTAAAATTTCTATTTAGGCCCTTCAAATTTTTTAAAAATTTTAAATCAGTAAAGGTAAAATTGCACTTTGGCCCCCCCTAAAATTATAAAAATTTGATTTAATCCTTTACAAATTAGAAAGATATAAACTATAAAAATTAAAATTTCATCCGCCCCCCTAAAAAATTGTCTTGGCTTCGCCCCTGCACACCACCTCCGTTGAGGGCCAATCCAACCATTGCACAGATCAGGCAGCACAGTGAAGAGTGTGCTAAGAAGCACAAAGCAATGGCTTGCTTGCAGAATGGAGTATCTGATGTGATCTTCACTCAGATAATGGCTTACGACTCACCTAAGCAAGCATGGGAAAAGCTGAAGGAGGAGTTCATGGGGTCAGATAAGACAAGGTAGTAACAATTGATCAATCTCAGGAGAGATTTTGAGAACTTGAAAATGAGAGAGTCAGAGACCATCAAGCAGTACTCAGACAAGATAATGGCCACTGTCAACAGCATAAGGCTCCTTGGAGAAGACTTTAGTGAGAGTAGAGTTGTTAAAATGTCATCACTACTCTCCCTGAGAATTTTGAGTCTAAAATTTCATCACTTGAGGACTCGAGAGATTTGTCAGCTATTTCATTGTCTGAGCTGATACACACCTTGTATGCACTTGAGCAAAGGAGGGCCAATGGGCAGGAAGAGCACCCTGAAGGAGCTTTCTAAGAAAAAGCCAAAGAAGGCTCAGGTTCAAGCCAGAAAGGGAAGAAACCTTGGCTTGATAAAAGGGAGAAACCAAGGAGGGATGCAGCAAAAAAAGGTTTCCACCATGCATTCATTGCAAGAAGACTACACATTTGGAAAAGTACAACTGGTATAGGCCAGACATCCAGTGTAGAAGCTGTAAACAGTTTGGCCATATTGAAAATGTGCAAAAGCAAAGGGAAGGCACTAGCTCAGCAAATGCAAGCTCAGGCTGTTGAGGAATTTCAAGCTCAGGAGGAGAATATTTTCACTGCCTCATGCTTTGCAGCCTCAAGTAAAGTCAAAAAGGACTAGCTAGTGGATAGTGGCTGCACACATCATATGGCAGCTGATGAAAAGCTGTTCAAGGACCTTGATAGAAGTTTTGTCTCAAAGATCAGAATGGGAAGGGAGCCTGATTGAAGCCAAAGGCAGGGGCAATGTGGTGATCAACACTTGTTCAGGTAACAAAGTGAATTCTGATGTTCTTTTTGTGCCTGACAGATCAAAACCTACTTAGTGTTAGACAATTGGTAGAAAAAGGTTACTCACTTGCTTTTAAGAATGGCTCATGCATTGTTGAAGATTCACAGGGTCAGGAACTAGTTACAGTAGCCACGACTGAAAGGTGTTTTGTGCTGGACTTGAATCAAATTGAAATGAAAGCCTATACTAGCCTTACTGATAATGCAGCTTATGGTACAAAAGGTTAGGCCATGTTAATTATAAGTCACTTGATCAATTGCATAAGTTGAACTTGGTTAATGACATGTCAAAAGTTGAGGCCAGAGACATTGTTTGTAAAGTTTGCGAGCTTGGTAAGCAGGCTAGATTTCCTTTTCCAGTCAATAAGGCATGGAAGGCTCGAAACAGACTTGAGTTGGTCCATTATGATGTCTGTGGGCCAATTGAAACTCCTTCCTTGAATGAAAACAAGCATTTTGTGCTATTTATTGATGATCTGACCAGGTTTTGTTAGGTTTATTTCTTAAAGTAGAATTTTGAAGTGTTTGAAGCCTTTAGCAAATTCAAGGCACTTGTTGAGAATCAGTCAGGTTGCAAGATCAAGGCTTTGAGAATTGATAATGGCATTGAGTATCTATTTGAAAGGTTTCAAAAATTGTGTGAGCAAGCTGGAATTCATCATTAGCTAACAACAGTCTATACTCCTCAACAAAGTGGAGTATGTGAAAGAAAGAATAGAACAGTGTTGGATATGGCCAGATGTTTACTATTTGAGAGCAAGCTGGCAAGCAAATTTTGGGCTGAGGCTGTCAATACCTCAGTATACCTGCTCAACAAGCTGCCAACTCATGCTGTTAAGGAAAAGAGTCCTTTTGAAGCCTGGCATAGACTCAAGCCAACTGTTTTACACTTAAAAGTATTTGGTTGTGTCTATTATACCCTCATCCCAGCTGAGAAGAGAACCAAGTTTGAAAGAAGGGCTGTTCCAGGGATATTTGTTGGTTACAGCAGCACTAAAAAGGGCTACAGGGAATTTGATCCTTTAACAAAGAAGATTTTAGTGAGTAGGGATGTAAGGTTTGATGAAGAGAAGGTTTGGAGTTGGAATGGTTCAGATACAAGTCAGATTGAAGAAGATCAACTTGACAGTAGCTTGGAAACAATTGAAAATGAGTCTAGCAATGATGATTTTGATGATGCTCTTGTGAGAGGCACCAACTATTGCTGAGATCTACCAAAGATGTGATGTTGCAATAGTGGAACCTTCAGATTTTGAAGAAGCTACCAGGGACAAGTGTTGGAAGAAGGCCATGGAAGCTGAATTAGAAATGATCCACAAGAATGACACTTGGGAATTGGTAGACAGACCAGATCATAAGAAGGTTTTGGTGTCAAGTGGGTGTTTAGAGCCAAGTATAATGCTGATGGCTCACTAAATATGCACAAGGCAAGGCTTATGGTGAAAGGCTACGACCAATATGGTTTGAACCCCAAAGACTACAAATGGTTTTTATTTTTTTTCTTTTCTTTCATGGCGTATGGGAGAGTGGTAGCTTTTTTTTTTTGGACTCTTTAATAGATAAAGATAAGGCTTAATGGCAGCATAAGGTGGTGTTTTATTTTTTTTAGATAAAGGTAGGTTTATTTTATTTAGTTCAAATGGGATTTTATTTTATTTATTTTAAAAAGTGGGATAATGGGAAGATGAGGCTTGATTTTTGTTTTAGATTCGGCTGGAAGAGTGGATTGTTATTATTTTATTTTGTATTTTATTTGAAGGGGTGATATTGGATAAAAGGTGGTTTTTATTTTATTTAGTTTGAATGTATGATAAGAGATAAATTAGAGAAGAAAGTGGGATTTGATAAGGAGCATAGTGGTGGCCGAATGAGGGACACCTTGAGGGCTTGTAGTTTGATCATGAAGGTTGAGGGAGTAGCGAATATTATAAAAGGGAGGTGAGCTTTCTTTTGCGAATTTTAGCCCTTTTCTTCTACACCTTCACTTTTCTTCTCAAACACTACTCACATCAAAACGCATTTCTTCCTCTACTTGTTCTTTTGGTCAATCCATCTCTCCTTTTCAATTTCTTTGCTTTTCTTTTCTTTTCCTAACAATAGCCGAAACTCTAGTAAGCTTCATCAAGCATCTTTTCTTTACCATCGTTGTTTTCAAGAGCCGAATATCTCATTACCTTTAAAGCCATTGCCGAATCTCCTAGGATGGTGTTGCCGATCTCTTACTCTTAATTTCGTCTCAAGTGTAGTGGTAAGTAATCGTCACTCTAAACAATTGGTTTTGAGTTCTTATATTGGTATGTCAAAAACCAAGTGATTGGTCTTGGTTGTTATAACATGGCCGAATGTCATAAGTGCCAATAAGTATGTGCTTTTGTGTGTGTAGCCGAAAGAAGGAAGCATTGAGGAAGTCTCTTGGATTCGATCATCTAAGGTAAGTGTTAGGTACTATTCGGCCAAGGGCCATGATTATGGAATTATGTTTAAAACCGATACTAACAAGTGATTAGTAGGGATTTCGACTATTAAAGATACAAGAGTGTGATTTTGGGATTTGGAAGAGATAGGTAAGTGGGTTTGTGCTATTCGGCCTTAGGCCATCTTTGGTATTTAAGTGGCTAACCGATTCTGTTCATGATGGATTAGGGGCCTATCGACAGGCATAAGGACAAGTATCGGGATTCTAGATTGTGTTAGATTCAATAAGATCAGATCTCTCTAAATAATCAAAAGCGTAATTATCGACCTGCTTTCTCTGCTTTGTGTATTGATATATATGTACATATACTTGGTGTATGATGTATGATAGCCGAACAATAAAGGCTAAAGTGGTGGATACCTACGTTTGGGGTATTCGGTTAATGTGTCGATAATATGTGATATTAAATTATTTATGGTGCCTGTGATATGATAATGAGCATGTGATGTATATTCATTCTACATGTTGATTTGATAAGATACATTAACACATATGCTTGGGGCTTGGATATTACAATATGGTATAGATTTCATGGAGACATTTGCTCCAATAGTCAAAAGATTTTTAAGGCTAGACACAATTAAGCTTAGATTTTGGAGACATTTGCTCCAATAGCAAGGCTAGACACAATTAAGCTTCGGTTTGCCTTAGCTGCTCAGAAACAATGGAGGGTTCACCAACCGGATGTTAAGTTAGCATTTTTTAATGGTTTTCTCAAAGAGGAGATTTTTATTGAACAACCAGATGGGTTCAAAGTCCTAGGAGAAGAAAATAAAGTCTATAGGCTGAAAAAGGCCTTGTATGGCCTGAAGCAAGCACCAAGGGCTTGGTATGATAGGGTTGACACATACCTGTCTAGGCTCGGGTTTGAGAAAAATGTTAGTGAAGCAAAACTTTATGTGAAAGGTTAGAAAGTGAGACCTTATTGATTGCATCACTCTATGCAGATGATTTGCTCGTGACTGGAAGCAAAGATGAATTGATTAATGAATTCAAAGTACAAATGTAAGAAGTTTTTGAAATGACAGATTTGGGAGTTATGACATACTTCCTTGGAATGGAAGTGAACTAAACTGATCAATGCATCTTCATTAGCCAACATGCCTTTGCATTGAAGATTCTCAATAGATTTTGCATGTTGAATTGCAAAACAATCAGCACACCAGCGACTCAAGGAGAGAAGCTGACCGATAATGGAAATTAAAAAAGAGTTGATGAGAAAGAATATCAAAGCCTAGTAAGTTGCTTGCTTTACTTAACAGCAACTAGGCCTGACATTATGTTTGGTGTTAGTCTCTTATCGAGATTCATGCACTGCTGTGATGTTTTTCATTTTAAAGCTGCTAAGAGAATTCTCAGATATGTCAAGGGAACTTTGAGCTATGGAGTTAACTTTAAGAAGGGAAAAGAGCTTAAGCTGACAGGATATTCTGATAGTGATTGTCTGGCTCTGTTGATGACATGAAGAGCACTTCTGGTTACTTCTTTACGCTTGGTTCAGGAGTTTTCTGTTGGAGTTCAAAGAAGCAGCAAACTATTACTCAATCCATAGCTGAAGCAGAGTACATTACAGCAGCTGCAGCTGTTAATCAAGCCATTTGGCTTAAGAAGCTTCTATATGATCTTAATGAAGAACAATTTGAACCAACAGAAATTAGGGTTGATAACCATTAGCAGTTGTCATAGCCAAAAATCCAATCTTTCATGGCAAGATTAAACATTTTAAGATCAAATTTCACTTTGTTCGAGAGGCTAAACAATCAAAAAAGTCAGTCTTGTTCATTGTAGCTCAAAAACCCAATTGGCTGATATTTTGACTAAGTCACTAGGTGCTACTAGATTTGAAGCTTTAAGAAGCAAAAGTGGTGTTTGTTGCATACAGTTCAAGGAGGAGTGTTGAGCATTACCCTGCAATGCAACAAGAGAACAGCAACAATTCAGCATGGAGACCAGCAGCAGCTCAATATGAAGATCAGCATTGGAGTTGAACCGAATGCTACAACTTCTTTAGTTCATTTTGTTCCTATTTAACTTTGTTTAGTTTCCTTGTAATGTGTCCAAAAGTTGGTAGGATTAGATTTTGATTTGAATTTGATGTAATACTGATATGTCAGCTTACTTTTGTGTGTAATTCAAGTTTGTATTAGTCATGTATTAGTGGGAGCAGTTATGTCATTAGGTAACTGTCCAATTGTTATGTAACTTACATATATTTCCTTGCTTTGGTTTTCTTTTCATCTCTTAGCAAAATTCAAGCTTGTTTCATTTGATGTTGCTGCCAATATTTCCAACAATGGCAGCACCCATTAACAAGTAGTAAATGGCAACGTTAACTCGGGAGTGGTTATGCTTACCAACGACGAAGATAAAGGAAAGCAGTGTGAAGGTGGTGAAGGATAAGCAAATGAAGCGAAGAATTACACTGGGTCGAGTTATAACTATAGGAATCTTTGTATGCAGCAGATCATAAAGGAATCCAAGCTCAATCTCCACAATTGTGAAGGTCGCTTCTGCACTAACTTTGGTCTGGTCCAGCTCAAATACATAACTCAAATTTTGGTAAATTCTGAGCTTGATATTTGCAAACATGGGCTTGAACACTTGAAACAAATGAAAGGTTCGATAAAGATCTCTGTATTTCCTCTCTATTTGTTTCCGCTCCAAGTATTCTTCCAAAGTCAAATGCATACCTTTTTCTGAAGACGACTGTGAATGCTAAACATCCAATGGGGAACCTTTGTCACCAGAAAACATAGATTTCCTAAACCGGACGCTACTAACATTGAAGAGAGCCCAAACCCTTTCCTCATACTTGATAATCCCAACAATGAATATTGGAATGGCCGTAAAGATGAGCGAGTTTGATGCTATTGTCCAGAAACTGGCATATAAATAGAGAGCCACTCTAAATTGGAAACACAACCCAAAAAAATGTAGAGGCCAGAGTTCATTATCCGACAATGAGTAAGCAGTGATGGTATCGGGGCCACCCAAATACAATAGCAAGAATGGGGCCCAAAATAGAAGTAGAGGGCTGGTTTGTATATCCTTTCTACTTCTAAGGAGGGTACCCAAGGCTAATATGGCCAACTAATCTGCAGACATGTATAGGGTCCAAACCAAAAAGCCGACCGACTTTGAATATTTGCCGCTGAATTGTTGGAAAATTTGGACATCACATATATAATAAGGATAATTACATGTTATTATTTACTATCATGATAGGTTAGCCCAAATTAAAAGTGATCTAATTTGGTTAGAATTTTATTGGGCTTTTAATTATTAAATAAAGTATGGGTCAAATATATGTAGATACTCTTCTAATCAAATTCTAATTAATGATGGGCTAATTAGAATTTGATTAGAACTAATATGCCAATGTTATAAATATTAGGGTTATGGTCCCCAAATTATACACAAGATATCTTTTCTAATATCCCATCATTAGGAAAGAGAGAGCATATATTCTCTAAATTTCTTTTGTGCTAATTTGGAAGATCAAATCCCCAAAATTCGGTAAAACTGCAAGGAATTCATGGATTCAGGTACGCTTCCGCATTTAGTTTTATTCTTCATTTATTCTTGATGATTTGACATGATAGATCCTGATTTATTGAGTTTTATTTGATTTATTTTATAAATCTAACAAGTGGCATCCGAGCTTTGTCATGTTGAATCATTGAGAATGAATTGAATCTTTATTAGTTTTGGATTGATTCGTTTTTTAATTTTATGGATTTGATATTTTAATTATATATTATATTGAATCTTTGATATTCATGATAAATTTTGGGTTTTGATTCTTTAAATAAAATTTTAAAATTTTAAATAAAGTTTTAAGGTTTTAATTTTCGTATAACTGAAAAGATTTACATTTTAATTGAAAATTAAAAAAATTGAGGATTTTATGTTGTTTATACGCTTTTAATAAATATTTAAAAAAGTGTATGTTTGGGTAGGTTTGGGTTCATTAGAAACTTTTTATGATATATATTTGATTATATCAATAGATGGTTGGTGGAGAAAGAAATTGCTTGGTAAAATGTCTCTTATATACCGATTATTTATCAATGAATTCATTATATATGTTGAATCTTTAAGATTGATGGTAATATTTGTTAGTTTTAATTTTTTATCGATTCAATTTTAGGGTTTCATTATAATTGTTTTTTAAAATTCAAATCCGGTTCAACAATTGTACAATTGAATTCAATTTTATAATCATTAATTCTTGAATTCAATATATAGTTGATAGAATATATTATTTATTATTGAGTTTATATGCTTATTATTCAGTTTAAGCATATATTTTGAATTTGGATTTACTTGGGATATGTAAGGCAAGTCGATCGAGGTTATATTTTTATGGTTTAATTTTAATGAAATTAGATTTTGATGCAAATTGATGTTAATCATAATATGTGTTTAAATAATTTGGTTTTAAGTTTGGTTCTATAATCTTAAGTTTTGGCATCTTATGTTCCAAATATTTGGATAAATTATGATGATATGGTCTATGGTATGAATTATGGGGTATGTCAACTATTATAATTTTATTTTGAGATATATTGACTTGAAGTTTTATTTTCAAGTATTCATGTGAATATCTGTTTAATCATAATACAACTTTGAATTTACATAGTAAATTCAGGTAAGTTTTTCTATTTGATTATGAAAACATGTGCTTGTTACTTATTTAGCTTTGAACCGCTACATTATTTCTGTTTGGTTTTATATATATGGTTTTGCAACAAAAAAAAAAAGAAAAAGAAAAAGTCAAAATTAATGTTTTCGATTTTTATTGCATTATTAAGACAACCTTATTTGGGGTTATTTCAAAGTTTAGAAAGCAATAAAAATATAGTTTTAACATTTGTCTATTGGGGAAATTTTAATTTTGAATATTGGTATGTTTATATATTTTTAAAATAACTTAATTGAAGCAATAAGTCACCAAAGTGATTTTTTTTTTGCATAAATTATTTTGTTTTAAAATATAAAAGTTCGTGTGTATGTAACTTAAGTTATGTTGATATTGATTGGCCCAAATGAAGGTTAATAATATTACTTGTGCAACTATGGTGATAAACATGGGATGATTATTCGGTTTTACATGTGAGTAATAAATCGGCCCAAAGGAAAATTTATTGTTCAACATGTTCTTATTGTCTATGTTTGATTACTACACCAAGATATCACTTACAAATTTATATTTTGTCCAAAGATGAAATATTAATGGAGTGTCCGATATCTTAAGATGAGGTTTACCTTTATTCAAATTATTTTGGTTTAAATTTGAAGTCTTATGTGAGGTTATATATGGATTATGATTTATTCAACTATTATTTTTGCCAACATCATTGCATGTTGTTTTGGGATATATATATATATATATATACTATCGAAACCATTTTTTTTTGAAAATGGATGTCGACTTTGGTTTTGAAAACGAAGATAAAAAATGGGAGTCACCACCAATCTTTTTTGATGAGGTGTGATCGGGTCACCTCGTAAAACGGTTGTTTTTAATAAATATTTTGATTTATCAAAACAACAATTTTGGTCTACGAAACTTCGAAAATGGGTTCGAGTCGATTCACGATGCGAGGAAGGGTTAGCACCTCGTCACGCCCAAAATTTGTACCAAATTGATTAATTGGTGTCTTAATGTCGAAAATTTGAAAAGATTTTAAAATACGGATCCTTTAGAAAATGTTTGGATAATTTGGGCGGAAATTTGAGATTTCTTCATTCCGAGAAGATACAAACATCACATCCAGCACGTTAGGACATGATATTTTAAACCCTCGTGGTCAAAGTCATCTCATGATTTACGAAGTTTGTTGAAAAGGATGTTAGGTTATTTAGTCAAACGGAAAATCGCAACCCAGCACTTTAGGGCACTATTCCCCGAATTTCTAAATACGAAACATTGCCTTATTTTAAGACCTTTATATGCAATATGATGATTTTACACAATGTATGTTGTTTAATGATATAATATTAGGCTAAGAAAATGAATATAGATATAAATATAGTAAATATAAAAATACTAATAGCAATAATAAGAATAAGAAGAATATCAAGAAATAGTAATAATATGGTCATAAAGCGATAATAGAAATGATGGTAATAATAAAGGTGTATAGATATATATAAAGATAATGATATAATAATAGTAATGACAATAATAATGAAAATAAAATAGTAGTAGTGATAATAATAGTATAGTGTAGTGATAAATATAATAAAAGGAATATTAAAAATGATAACAATAACAAAATAACGATAAAAATAAAATAATAACAATGATAATATAATAACACTAAAAATAGAATAATGGTAAAATGAAAATAATAATAATGATGATTGACATAATAAAATGATAAAAATAATAATGGTAATATAATAATAGCGAGAATGATAATAATAATAAATATAATACTAAATATAGAGAAATAAAAAAATTGATCTTATAATAAATAAGTAAAAATATAAAAAAAAAGATGAAAATTTGATTAAAAACAAAGTGTTGGGGTGGATGTGAAATAAATAAAAGAGGGGAGGACCTTATTGTAATGCGCTAAAGAAGTGGGGGACTAAAATGGCTAATAACCCCTTTCTTTGAAACGCATAGCACAAAAGGACCAAATTGTGAAGGAATGAAATTCATGGGAAAAATTTGGAAATAAAAAGAACTTGATTATAAAGCCTGTAAAAAAGGAAGTGTAACACCCTACCCGTATCCGTTGCGAACAAAGTACGAGGCATTACCGAGAAGTATGGAACACTTACAGATAATTTAAACCATTTATCACTCAAATACCAAAACTGATTATAAAATTTACCTTTGAAGTCCAAATCATGCATTAGGATCGGGTCGGGACTAAATCAGAACCGTATGAAGTTTTTCGCAATATCCCAAAATTTATCTCATTTACAAGGGTCCCACATTTTATACATACAAAAACTAATTCAAGATATTCAACCGAGTCTTATACTTAATACTATTTGTTAGTCGTACACTTCATATAAATAATAAGAAACATATACGGGCTCAATTCTCATTAAATTTCTCTTGTACTTATATTTTTTCACATTATGTATTCATATAATATATAGCAATCATACCTGTATTTTATATACATTTTCATAATATTTCATTTAGAATTCGATTATTTCATATTAGAACTCTTATCATTAACTCATTTGGAATACCAATTTATACGGATAATACACGCAAGGGTGTACAAATATAAAATTTTCCAATTAAAACCCTATTATCGCATTAACTAGTGTTATGGATTCTCATTTTAGATTTAACTCTAATCCGGTATATTTATATCGTCCTATTTCTAGGATTGCATACAACTCCACTCAATTATGCAAGATCTTCTCTTAAACATGGTCTATTCAACCACCGATTTAAGCACATCAAACATGGATAAATAATCTAGAAATATTAAAGTAAGAATTAAGCACACATAATTGAAAACAAGAAACTAAATATTTATTGCGTAAAATAAAAATCAAATGACAAAATCCATCATAGGGTTCATCTCCCTATGTATTTAGAAAATTAATTCATATTTGAAAATAAAAACATCCAAGACACAATATAACTGAAAGAAATAAAGAAACTAATGATAACTTCCTAAGAAATCAACTGGGAATCTTCAATCTTGAAGGAAATATGCTTCCAAGTCGACTTCAATGGTGATTTTCGAGTTATTTTATTGGATATTCTCTAACGGCTCATTCATATCTTCTTATTTTTATCATATATACGTATTAGAATGTTTAAAAAACCTAAAAAACACGATTTTTTGCAGTTTGGTGCGCAATCCTATGAAATTGGCACGACCTACCACATGACCGTGTGGAATGATTCAGCTTGTGTGGCTCTTTTAGCTTGCTTCGATGCTTCGATTTTCACTACTTTTGCTTCCAAGTACTCTATTAAGCATCAAAACATTAATTTAAAGGATTGAGAGCATAAAATTAACAATTAGCATTGGATAATAATCACTTAAAAATGCGTTAAAGAATGAGGTTAAAACATGTTAGTTTTAGCACTTATCAATCTGATTTCTATCCGATTTAAGAATTGAGAGAGATTATGAGTAGAAATAAACATAGTAAGAATTATGTGTTGCATTGTAAGGGGGTATAATAAAAATTTGAGTAAGAAAGTAGAAAAGATGAAGCAATTGAAAAGGCATTAATATGGAAGAAGTAATCAGAGGTTAGAGAATGTTGCCACCTGATTAAGCAATGAAAAATGGGAAGAAAAAGGTGAAAAGTTGAAAGGAAAAAAAAAAAAGGGAGAAGAAGAATTAAGAAGATAAAGAGAAAGGCAGTCTTAAATGGAGGGTTGTATCTTTTAGAAAGGGAGAATAATAAAGGAAGAAAAGAGATGATTAATTAGAATATATTAGAACTCTTATCATTAACTCATTTATCAACCAAGTTCTATGTTCATGTCTCATCAACTCGTATTTCCTTATATCACATAATACTATGTAACACTTACCAAACTTTGTCAAATTAGTTGACGTCTTACGGAATTGGTTTGCACCGATATGCACTGAACTTCACTGATAATCACTGATGCCATAACATAGCTATGGTTTTTTCACTAGAATGCCATAGCCCAGCCATGATCTTACATCTTCACTATCATTATGCCATGGTGAAACCATGGACTTATCCGTCAATTCATCACCTTTCACTAGAATGTCATAGCCCAGATATGGTCTTACATCTTAAACACATATCACACCGATGCCATATCCCAAATAGGGTCTTACACAGAATTCACTTGTCACTTGTAGCCAAAGCTAGCACTATTCACTGATCAGGTAGCCGGAGCTACCACTTTTCACTGATCAGGTAGCCAGAGCTACCACTTTTCACTGATCAGGTAGCCGGAGCTATCACTTTTCACTGATTAGGTAGCCGGAGCTACCACTTTTCACTTTTCACCGATCGTAGCGAGCTATCACTTTCATCGATTAGGTAGCCGAGCTACCATTTTCACTAATCAGGTAATCAGAGCTGCCACTTTTCACTTTCACTTATCCTTGATCAACTAAGTGTAGCCGAAGCTATCACTTATCACTTTCACTTTTCCTTGATCGATAAGAGTAATGAAGCTATCACTTATCACTTATTGCCATGGTTCAATCATGGTCTTTTTAAATCAATTCGTCTTGTCGTTGAACTAAAGTGCTCAATTTGATCGCTTATTAAATTTTCATGCTTTTACATTATTCACGATTTTATCATTATTACATATGAAATAACACATTATGAAGTTATAAAATTAACAAATGATCACTAAAATTTAGCCGTATAAACTCACAAGTTCAATTTTTGTATTATAACGATAATCATAATTTCATAATAAACATTCCAAATAAAACATTATAACATTTCTAATTCAACATTTATCAATTATAATCGAGCATGTGATTAATTTATACACAAGTCGCTCATCTATTATTTTCCTTCTCCTCCTCTCCATCCACATCCTTAGTATAAACAACACACTTATAAGTAACATTATCTATAATTTTCACTATTTACTTATGTGAATATTCAAGCTGTCCATCCGTGTCATAGTCACTAAATTATTTTTATCTTAAGCTAAATAACTCCAAATTAAGATCCGTTAATTTTATTTGAAACTAGACTCACATATCTTCTTACTATAATTTTTCCAAAATTTTTTGTGTGGCCAATTAGTACAGTTTATTAGTTAAGTTCTCCCCTGTTATACAGTCCGACAGCTCTGACCTCTCTTCACTAAAAATCAATTATCTCATAGTACGATTTTCATATAGTATTTTCGATTATTTATAATGAAAATACGCTCACTAAGGAATACAAAATATAAATTATAACTCATAATTATTTTTTAAAATTTTAGTGAATTTATAAATTAAGAACAGGGATCACGAAGTTATTCTAAACCAGTCTTACAAAACTTTAAATATCTCAATATGTAGACTTCCTTTACTTTCTCTGTTTCTTTTATATAAAAATAAACTCAACAAGCTTCAATTCTATATCTCACTCAACTTCTAATTCAATTTCTACCATTTTTGGTGATTTTTCAAAGTTAGACAACTGCTGCTGTCCAAAACTGCTTTAGTGTAATATGTTGATTTCTATTTTGTCCCAAATTCCACAATTCATACAATTCAGTCCTTGCTCAATTAACCCCTCAATTGAGCTAATTTTCTCATTTAATACTTCTCTCTATCATTTTAAACTACTTCATAACCTTTAAAAATCAGAATTTTAACACTAGGCCTTAATTTCAACTCTTTCACAATTAGGTCCTAAAACCAATTTCCATCAATTTTACATGATAAAATCATCATATATCAAAATTAAAGCTTCAATTATATATTTATTCATCATATTATTCCAGCACTCATCCATATCAACTTTAAAATTAGCCATAGAATCAAAACTAATGACATACTAAGTTGGACCCAATTGTAAAAGTTCAAAACATAGAAATTTCAAGGAAAAGCAAGAATTAAACTTACATGAAGCCAGAGTATGAAAACCAGCTTGAACCCTCTTCCATGACTATTTTTCAGCTGATGGAAATGAAGAGAAATGAAGAGAATTCTAGATATTTCAATTTGGTCCCATTTTTATTTAGCTAATTTTGGCAATTTTCCAATTTTGCCCTTATTTCACCCATTTTCCTGATTTTTCTCGGCTATTGCCACTCAAAATATCTTCTTTGGGCTTATTTTCACTCTAGGTCCTTTCTCATTTGACAATTAAGCTATTTAATCCTTCTAGCAACTTTTACACCTTTTTCAATTTAGTCCTTTTTCTTTAATTAACCACCCAAACGTCAAAATTTTCTAACGAAATTTTAGTACTACCTTATTAAAATTCCGTAAATATTCATAAAAATATTTATGACTCGGTTTATAATACGGAGATCTCGATACCTCTTTTCTCAATTTCTTGATCAAATAAATCTTTATAAAACAAAATCTACTATTTCAAAAATCTTTTAAAAGCTACATTTGGCTTGTAAATATTAAATAATATAACTTACGAGTTCATTTGTCGATTTGGTGTTCTCGAATCACTAATCGTAAATATCCCCAAATCCCCAAAGGAAAAACACGCGGATCCCTAGAGTGGGTTGGGTCCATGGTCATGCTCGAAACGACGTCGGTTTGGGGGTTTAAGGCCAACCCCAAAACGACGTCGTTTTGGGTGGTCTATATAAGTTACAAATTCCCCAAAAAAATTCATTTAAGCTGCTTTCTTTAAAAAAACTTTCTGACCCTTTCTTTTCTCTCTGCAGGAACAAACTCTGGCGGGAGCTCCGGTCACTCCGCCACTGCTCTTGCGGCCACCGTGCACGGTGGCCGAAAAAGGTAAAATTTTGTATTTTTTGTCTTATAAATTTTTTTAAAAAAATAATAATAGCAATATACATGCATGTATATGTCGAAAAGAAAAAAAAAAAAAAGGAAAAACTTCGAAAATATAAAGAAAAAAGAAAACCTCTTTTGCCTCGATTTTTGATTCTTTTCCAGTAGTTTTAGTGCTTAATAGATGCCCTTTTTTGTGTTTAATCTCTACTATTTTCCATTCAAAATCTCTTTGTTTTATTTCCAAAAAAAAAAAAAAGCCCCTCGTTACAACAGATTTTGATGGCTTATATAGCCATTATAACTTGTTATTGTTGTCATTTCTCTTTCAATATTTTGCAGGTGCAAGTGGACCAAGTGGAGGGCGGTGCTGACGCGACAGTGGGCGGTGGCTACAAGCTTCGACAGAACAGAGGGCAAGTGGGGCAGAAGGCAGACAGTGGCGGCACTAGGTTTAGGGGGCTAGGTTTCTGAAAAATTTTTAAGTTTTGGGCTTCTTAGATTTGGGCTAGGGTTTTTTGTTTGTTTCTGATTTGGGTTTGGGTTTGTTTGGGTTGAGTTTTGTTCTGTTTGGGTTTTGGTAATTGGGCTTGGGTAGGTTTAGGTTGGGTTAATCTGTTTGGTTTTAATTGGTTTGGGTCTACTGATAAATTTTGGGTATTGGGTTGTGAAATGGGCCATTCGTTTTTTGGGTCCCGGGCAAAATTTGGGTTCTACATATATTATTATCTTTTAATTTGATTGAAAAATAAAATTAAAAAAGATATTTTGAAACAAATAAATTCATATTTTGGATTTTAATTAAGAATGTCTAATATTTTAAATAAATTAGTTGAAACAAAATGTCGCCAAAGTGACCTCTTTTATGTAGATTAGTTTATTTGAAATATTAGAATGATTATATGTTTTTGTGATTCATGCGTTTATTAATTGACCTAAAGGTAAGTTAATATTTGGCAGAATTTCAACGACATCTGTGGTGATAAATGTTCGACAATTATAAGGTATTTTATGTGAGCAATAAGTTAGTCCACAGATTAATTAATTGTTTGACATAATTTATTGTTAATGTTTGATTGCTACAACAAAAGTACCGCTTACTGTTAATATTACTGTCCAAAGACTTGATATTAATGTTGTGTTTGGTAACTTGAGATGGGATTAGCCATTATCTTAAATTTATTATTTACTTATGAATATTGATGTGAGCTTATTTCTATTTATTTTTTGTTCTATATTCTAATTTCATATTCTCGCCATAATATCTCGCTAATATAAATTCTATACCCATGCTTAATGGGACTACTTTCAATGAATGTAAAAGGCACTTATTTATAGTGCCTGGCTGTATGAACATAGACCTTGCACTAAGGGAAAAACTACTCGCACTTCTCACTGCGGAAAACAACCTTTATATTAAAAGGGATTTTGAGAGGTCGGATCGTTCAAATTGCAAGAGTCTAATGATCATGAGGCACAGTATTTCAGAAGCCTTTAGGGGCATAGAATCTGAAAAGATTACTCAGGCCAATGTTTCCTTTAAGAAATTAAGAAACATTTTGCTAAAAAACGATAAGGTTGAAATGACATCACTTCTGACTTCTTTGATGTCTATAAAGTTAAGGGTTAAGGAAATTCTGAGCGATCTAAGGGCTATAAGTTTTATGATCCCATAATAAGGAATATTTTTGAGACGGGAACTGCAATATTTTTTGAGGATGTTGAGTTTTAGGGGGAGAAATAAGGTTAGAGACATTGCTTTTGAGGAGGAATTGGATTCTAACTCAATTCCTACTATCACTTTTGACGATGTTCAGGTTCTTATACCTATCATTGATCAAGAAGTGAATCCAAAACCTCTGCAAGACAATGTTGAACAGCTCCCCATTCAAAATGAGATAATTGTTCCAGAAGAACAAACTCAACAACCTCAAGAACAAGTGCCATTAAAGAGGTCCACAAGAGAAAGGAGAAATGCTATTCCAGATGATTATGTTGTATTTCTCCAAGAACATGAGGATGATAATGGAATGATGGAAGATGATCTAATCAACTTTCATCAGGCCATGAAAAGTTCTGATTCTCAAAAGTGGATTGATGCCATGAAAGATGAGTATAAGTCTATGCGAGACAATAAAGTTTGGGAACTTGTCCCATTACCTGAAGGTGCAAAACCAATTGGTTGTAAATGGATATTTAAAGCCAAGAGGGATGCAAATGGTAATGTGGAGAGGTATAAGGCGCGTCTTGTAACTAAAGGATATACTCAGAAAGAATGTGTTGATTTTACAGAGACTTTCTCTCCAGTTTCATTGAAAGACTCCTTTAGGATAATCATGGTGCTTGTTGCTTATTTTGATCTTGAGTTACATCAGATGGATGTTAAGACTGTGTTTCTTAATGGCGACATTGAAGAAACAATTTATATGGTGCAACCATAAAATTTTGATTCGGAAAACTCAAATAATATGGTTTGCAAATTGACAAAATCCATCTATGGACTCAAACAAAGCTTCCCGTCAATGGTACCATAAGTTTCATCAAATAATTGTTTCGTTTGGTTTTGAGATGAATATTGTTGATGATTGTGTGTATCACAAATTCAATGGGAGTAAGTACATATTTCTGGTTTTATATGTTAATGACATACTGCTTGTTAATAATAAGTATAGCCTCAATCAATACCCTAAGAATGATTTTGAAATTACAAAAATGTATTAGATTTTTTACATTTTAGCAGTGGAAAGTCTAATGTACGTTCAGGTTTGTATACATTGGAATATTGTGTACACTATTGGGATGTTAGGCAGATATTTTAAGCAACCCTATTTTGGACCATTGGATAGCATCCAAGAGGGTTATAAGGTATTTTTAGAGAACAAAAGATTACATGCTCACATATCGGAGGTCTAATCAATTAGAGATCATCAGGTATATAGACTCCAATTTTGATGGAATATGGATATAAGATTTTTTTCACTAAGGTGCAAATTGTGAAAACAAATTGCAATCTTTTATTCCAATAGCAACATGAGCACATAAAAGTAAAAACACATAGACTTTAAGTTCCTGGTTGTTAAAGTAAAAGTTTAGAGTAGTGCTTATAAAGCATATTAGGAAAAACTCCATGATTGCGGATCTGCTTACTAAGGAATTACACCTAAGTTTTTATAAGAGCACACTGCTCATATGGGTGTAATGTCATTTAAATGATATTTGGTTTTAGTGGGAGTTTGTATTTTTAAATGCTTTTATGTTATAGACACATTTTCAGTTATTTTAGTTTTAAAGATATTAAGTTTATTTTCTGCAGAAATAAAGTTTATTTGGCTTATTCACACTCTGATTTTGGTAAGGTTTGATCTCACTGAGGAGGACCAGTTGGAAATAGACATGTTTAGATCATATTGCATGTAATTTCCATGCTACACATCCATCCTTGATCTATGTCATTTGGTTGTGTTAATATACGTGATCATGGATGGATTTAGTTACGATATACGTAATGAAAGTCGCCTTGGTTCTATGTTAACACAATTAATGGACGAGATTGTTCGAAATACCTTTTGGATATGATAGTAAAATTTTGAGCTCATAAGGCTATATAATGACATGTAATTATAAAATAATTAGTATATATATGTGGTCCAAGTGGGAGATTGTTGGAAAATTTGGACATCACATATATAATAAGGATAATTACATGTTATTATTTACTATCATGATAGGTTAGCCCAAATTAAAAGTGATCTAATTTGATTAGAATTTTATTGAGCTTTTAATTATTAAATAAAGTATGGGTCAAATATGTGTAGATACTCTTCTAATCAAATTCTAATTAATGATGGGCTAATTAGAATTTGATTAGAACTAATATGCCAATGTTATAAATATTAGGGTTATGGTCCCCAAATTATACACAAGATATCTTTTCTAATATCTCATCATTAGGAAAGAGAGAGCATATATTCTCTAAATTTTTTGTGTGCTAATTTGGAAGATCAAATCCCCAAAATCCGGTAAAATTATAAGGAATTCATGGATTCAGGTACGCTTCCGCATTTAGTTTTATTCTTCATTTATTCTTGATGATTTGACATGATAGATCCTGATTTATTAAGTTTTATTTCAGATTTATTTTACAAATCTAACATGAATCTCCGCCGATTCCCAATTCTTATCAGTATAAGTTGAATGGTGAGGCTGAGGATTACCATTATCCGAATTTCCCATTTCAGCCAAAACAATATTATATGATTTGACACCTTTTTTGAATAAAAGAGACAATATAAACTCGACTCTTAGCACATGAAAGTCCATGGTACTTTTATCGATATAGACTTCTTGATGAGAAAATTAAAACAAAATATTATATATAATATTTAAAGAAAATTTTTTAAAATATAGGGATATAGTAAAATATTAAAAATAAATATTTTAAAAAAGAGATGTGACAATTTTTCCCGTTGTTTTTTCTTTGTTATATTGTTGTTTTGCTACTATTTTGTTATTATATTATTATTATTTTGTTGTTATTGTTTCGCTATTGTATAACTCTTATTTTATTGTTAATTTTGCTAATATTTTAGAGACATTTACTTATTTTTTTTAATATACTTTCAATTTGTTGGGAAGCATTTAGTGCATGTGATGTATTAAAATTTTTAATTTGTTTTCATATAAAAATTAATATATGCAGATAAGGTTTAACTTGAGTTTAACATTTTAATTTTAACTGGTCTTAGGTAAAATTTTAGATTCATTTTGAAATAGACCAAGACTAAAAATAGATTTAAAATTTTGTTTCGACTCGACTAGACTCATTATCAAATCTAATCAAATCTAATGTAGAAGGCCTTGCATTAAAAAAAAAAAAGAAAAAGAAAAAAAGAAAAGGCAACTGGTTGGTGCTAATTATGACTTTTCTTTTCATTCTTTAAAAAGATGTTCATTATGACTATATATGATTGTGATAAAATTTTATTTGGTACAACGTAATTTGAAAATAAAAATGTTAAGCTTTTGTACAACTAAAATTTTATTTTATTAGATATAAGTAGTCTCTTCCTTTAAATATATATATAAAGTTTAAGCCAAGTAAGAAGTCAATCGGTGAAGCTTGTCCCAATGAAAAGTAGGCTCAAAATCGGCCTCTTTAAGCAGTTTGGGCAATGGCACAATTTGAATTTTCCTACTCAAACCAAGATGTGCCATCAGAAGTGCAACGTGGGTTAGGAATTCCTCACCATGCTGGAGTTGAATCGCATGCTCTTTCCACGAACATTGAGCCGCGGCATAAGTCAGCATGTCCAGCCACAGATCCGCTATCAGTTTCCATTTATCTTGGTTATCCCATTGGAAAATAGATACCAAGCTCTGCAATTGCTCCGCGATTTGGCACCCTTCAAAGAATGCCGACTTCCTCGAACTTCCCATCTGGATAAAGAATGATCGAGATTTAATGTCCATCCCAAACAACCCTCTGACAGCTTCCTTGAATTGGAATTTGTCGAGGGCGAAGTTCATCGCTTCAGTGCAGGTATCACGGTGCCTTATGTTACCAATCCCTTCGGGAAGCATTGCGGGACATAGATAAAGAAGGTACATCATATAATCAGATAAGGCCTTACTTATCCGGCAATACCGCTCGAGTTGCACGGCTCGATACCGGTGGTTGTCGTCATGGAAAACAACTTCTGTAGCAACATGCCATAGGAGGAGACTGTGGGTGAATTCGACGTCGCATACACTCCAAAGAATATCTTCCGATGACCCTCCCATTCCTTTAAGCACACTTGAACCTCTCTCATCCAATAACTCTGAGAGATTTTTGAACTTGTCATCTACGTATTTTTTTCGTTTTTCTTGGAGGCCGGAGTAGATAAACTGTTGCAACTCGGGACTTACATCTTTCCAACCGGTGTGTAAGTACTTCCCCAATCTGTCCTCAGAGTCGAAGAAGTTTAAAACTGCAGCAAGATTCAGTTTCCTGGGCGGCAGGCAATAATCTAGCAGGCTGTGCTGTGCCATGGACCGAATTCCCTCCTTGGGCTTAGTGAAAGGAACTAACTTAGAACCAATAAGCCTGAGAAACCTGTTGTTTTGTTGGGCTAACCAGTAGAATCCCCAATCCGAGCTAAGATGCAGGAGGGCGGAATAAATTTCAAGAAAGATGGCACCGACCATTAACAAGGAGGATACGGCAATGTCAACTCGGGAGTCGTGATGCTTGGCAAAAACGAAGAAGAAGGCAAGCAGTGTGCAAGTGATCAAGGATAAGCAAATGAAGCGAAGAATTACACCGGGTCGAGTTATAACTATAGGAATCTTTGTATACAGCAGATCATAAAGGAATCCAAGCTCAATCTCCACAATTGTGAAGGCCGCTTTTGCACTAACTTTGTTCTGGTCCAGCTCAAATACGTAACTCAAATTTCGGTAAATTCTGAACTTGAGATCAGCAAACATAGGCTTGAACACTTGAAACAAATGAAAGGCTCGATAAAGATCTCCGTATTTCCCCTTAATTTGTTTCGGCTCTAAGTATTCTTCCAACGTCAAATGCATGCCTCTTTCTGAAGGCGGCTGTGAATGCTCAACTTCCAATGTGGAACCTTTGTCACCAGAAAACACAGATTTCCTAAACCGGACGCTACTAGCTTTGAAGAGAGACCAAACCCTTTCCCCATACTTGATAACCCCAACAACGAATATTGGAATGGCCATGAAGATGAGCGGTGCTGTTGCTATTGTCCAGAACTTGAAATATACATAGAGAGCCACTCCAATATGGAAACACATCCCAAATAAATGTCGTGGCCAGAGTTCATTGTCCGACAATGAGTAAGCGGTGATGGTATCGGGGCCACCCAAATGCAAGAGCAAGAATGGGACCCAAAATAGAACCAGAGGATTGGTTACTTCATCCTTTCTACTTCTGAGGAGGGTACCCAAGGCTAATGCGGCCAACCAATCTGCAAACAAGTATAGGGCCCAAGTAAAAAAGGAGACCGTCTTTGAATTTCTGTCGCTGAATCTCCGTCGACTCCCAAGTTTTATCAGTATAAGTTGAACGGTGAGGCTGACGATTACCATTGCCCGGAGTTCCCATCTCAGCCAAAAATATAGTATACGATCCGACAGCGTTCTCAGAAGCGCTTTATCCCTGATCTCTAGGAACATCAATACACTGGCAACTGGAATTTAACAAAAATGTTAAGCATTACTGTTGAATGATTTTTCATTTACTCCGGGAATTAATTATTTAATTCTACTTCATAGCGGTTAAAGTTATTCTCAAATATCTATTGATACAATTCAAAAAGGTTTTATTTTTTGTCTAAACTCATTTTTCGAATGGGTTTTTAGGCTTAGATGGATCTATTATTAAGTCTAGTAGTTATGAACTTTGAAAAATATTCATATATTCTCTTATTGTGAGATTTAAACTTAAATTATTATATATTTTAGAACTCCAAATTTACTATTTCAACTAAAATTTCATTTGCATTTTATATAAACTTTCAATTAGTACTTGATTATAGAACACCGTTACGTGGGTGACAATTTATGTAACAATTTTAAAAAATAAATTTGATAAAATAATTAAATATGATCTTAGTTAAAATGGTAAGATTCATATATTGAATATTATAAAATTTCGAGGCTTGAATCCTATCATGCATTCTTTTAGATTTTATATGAAAAGATAAATTTACCCTTCAAATAGTATGACATAATGACATATTTTGCCCTTCAGCTTTACAAAAAAATAAATCATTTTAGCATTTCATTTAATTTTTTGCGTCTTCCAACTCTTAAACTTGCTATGTTTGTCAAATTACCCAAAATGAATTGAAAAAGTTAACGTTTGTTAACTTTCTGATGTGGCATACACGTGAGTTACTACGTCAGTAATTAATTAATTTTTAAAAATTAAAAAATTATATAAAAATTATTAAAATTATAAAAAATATTTTTAAATATTTTTTAACTCCTGAAAAACTAATTGCTAACGTGAAATACACGTGGACTACCATGTGGATACCGCATTGACAAAGTTAACAAACTTTAACTTTTCCATCTATTTTTAGTGATTTGATAAAAAATGTAAGTTAAAGGTAAAAAATTAAATTAAAGGCTAAAATAATTTTTAATCATTAGTAACTTTATTATTGAGTTGAAATCAATTGACGAGCGACACGAATTGAATTTATATATAATTCTTATTAAGCACACGTTCAATCCTTACATATGTAGTTTTTTTTTATTTTATTTAAATATTATATAAAAGATATGAAAAGGCAAAAACATAATAATAATATTAGTTATCATTTAAAAAAACATATTAATTTTTTGAGTAAACTACGCAAATTATAAAAAATAATTCTTTTAAGTACTCAAAATAAAAGTTTGCAATTTAAGCATCCACATTATCTAGTTCAATTATTTTAGTCATTCCGTTAAAATCACAAATGACAAGTAGTTAAAAATTGGTATAATAATAAATTTAGCCCTCAACATTTATATATAATATCAATTTAGTCATAATTTAAAAAATTAACTCTCAAAATTTACAAATATTCTCAATTTAATCCTAAATCTAAAAATTAAAAAATATGAAAGTATATAAATATTTTCAAAAATATAATAATGAATTTAAAATTTACATAAATATTTAATAGATATATTTATATTTATATTAAATAAAATAAAAATGCCCCACCCTCCCATATCGTTATGGGAGGGGAGACAAGGACGGAGGTGCTGGGAGGTATGAGAGGGGATGGGTGAGGGAATTTTATCTTATTTAATATTAATATAAAATTTAAATTTATTATTATATATTTTGAAAATATTTATGTAATTTTATATGTTTCTTTGAATGTTTTTAGATTTAGGATTTTAGAATATTTGTAAATTTTGATGGTTAATTTTTAAATTATGACTAAATCAATACTATATGTAAAATTTGAAGGTTAGATTTGTTGCTATACTAATTTTTTAACCGCTACATTAACTTGTCATTTGTAATTTTAACGAGAGTGACCAAAATGATCAAACTATGTAACGTGGGTGCTTAAATTGCAAACTTTTAATTTTAAGTGCCTAAAAAAATTATAGTTGGCTAACTATATGTGTTGTTTACCCTTATTTTTTAGTAACTGAGTTGATACCCAATTAACCCGTAACACCAATTCAGTTAAATGTTTTATAATAATTATTAGATATTTTTTTCTTTTTTTTGTAAAATATATATATTTTCAATTACTTTTTTTAGTAAATAGGGATTTAAACATTTTCATCCAACTCAGTTAGTAAGGTAAATTAAATATTTCTAATATTAGAAAATTATTTAATAATTAGATTACTATTTTAGAAATTCAGAGAGACCAGAAAGATTTTTTACCAAATAATTACTATTTTTAGTTTGATAAATGAAAATAAACAGATAAAAAAATCAAATTTTTACTACTTACTTGTAAGCATCATTGTGAGGGATGCTATTGTTATGCAATCGAAATACACCAAAGATGTGTCTACTTGATGGTTAGAGAGTTCAAAGCCGCAGATCTGACTTGAGCTCAAGTCGTACTAATCGTGTTGCTGTTACAGTTTTATCCTCCTCTTATAACTCATCATAAAAAAAAAAAAAATCTCCGAATGAATTATTTAAGGTTGCCAAAGAGCTATCATCCTCTCCTTTTTCTTCTTCATTATTATTTTTATTTTTTTGCAGTTGAGGATTTTTAATTATACTTATAGCTGAAAAAAAAAAATCAAAGTTGATGTGATACATGTGTTATAAGATTTCTTCATGTGATGAAGGAAAGAATAAGATAAGTTAAAGTATTTGGGAAGCACGTGTATTATAGGGATTAAATCAATTTAGTTTTTTATTATTAAATAGGTTAATTCATTATTAATAGAGTTAACATTTACTGTATAAAAATGTTTTGAATTTTTTTCATTTGCAGTTCAATTCCAAATATAATGTTTCATTTATAGAATCATACAAGTTTTAAAAATATTAACTCGATAAATAGTAAATGATATTTTTTAAAGAGTAAATATAAACTCTATTCTAATTTGGCCTTATTTGATTCCTTTTAATAGTATATTGACTAATTTGATTATATCCCTATAATAGAGGGACCTCTCAAGTAGTTTCAATGTAACAAATCTCACTCTTTTTAAAATCGATTGGATCAAGAATTGGTCGAGATATCAGTCCAAAATAAGAGATCGAACTGATCGATCAAACCAATTGAATCGCTTTTTTAAAAATATTTTTTTTATTAATTTATTCAATTCAACATTTTAACGTGTTTAGGAAAAAACATGGAAATAGCAGACTGCCCAATTGGGCAAGTTCAGTAAGCAAAATTGAAGGCATGAAGAATAAATTATAAAAATTGAAATAATTAAAAGAACCTTTTACCCACTTTATTTTAGGTGAATGTTTATACTTTATTACATTAAAATCAAATTTTTAAATAATCATGAGATTTAGATGACATGATAAAATTTTTTTACCTCAATCAGTGATCGAGGGTTCGATCCTCGTCTTGAGTATGAAGCTAATTTTAAAACTCATGATCAGCATTTATCCCTTTAAGGGATCTACAGATTACAGATGATAAGTTAGATACCTTGAAAGAAAAAAAGGCTTTTAATTTTTTTTTTTTTAGTTTATAACCAGGTAATGATATTTTCATCGTATTTATTTTGTTATTTTATATAAAATATATACACATTATGACTTTCAATATATATATTTTTTATTTCAACTAAATATCATTTGAATTTTATATAAAATTATTGATCTAATAATTTAATATTGTTGATTAAATTTTAGCTCGATTGACATTGACATTATTATTAGTGTAGAAAGATGTGAGTTCGAGTACATTGAAGCGCATATCCTCTTATTTAATAATTGAGAGAGATTATAAATAATTTTAGGCATTGTATAAATAAACAGATATGATAATAATAGTCGAGAAATTGCTGGAATAACTTCATTCATTTAAAAGTTATTATAGAAGAGAATAAGTATAAACTTGGATTGGCCGATAAGCAATGAATTGATGCAATCATGCAAAGAGGTAAAGAATATTCAATTGTAGACATCACACCCCAATCATTGTTAATAGGAGATTTGAAATTATTTATTTTAGTTGAAATGAGGTCAGCAAGTGTTTTAAAAAAAATTTAACCACCGTTTCATGTAAGTTAAGACGATGATTTGACATTATTAATTAGGGGTGAATGTTCGATCGAATCGAGTCAAAAAATTTCGAGTTAGTTGAGTTGACGAATCCTATTTTAACAACCAAACTCAATTTAAATTTATTTTTCGAATCGAATCGAATCAAATTGAGTCAAGTCGAGTCGAGTTAACGAATCCTATCATTTATACTCAATATTGCGTTTACATGGACCGATTATTTAACTAGTAAACGAATTATTTAACTAGTAAACGACATAGTTTTGTCTTTTAACTTAATGACTGTGACTTTTAATTTTAGAAAAGGTAAACATTTAACCGAAAAATTTGATTTTTTTATTCGAGTTTATCCGAATAACTCGAATAACTCAAACCATTTAATTAAATTTAAAATTTTTATCGAATTTTTTGAATCAAAACGATTTTGCTCATCCAATTATTAACTATGCTGCAAAAACTTAAAGGCAAAAATCTAAACGAACACTATGCCAAGACCATTGTCTCTATCTATGTAATTACAAGAAAATTTATGTAAATCAATGGCTAGTGTTTTGAAGAACATGAGTGTTTCTCTCCCTCCTTAACCAGTACTGTAGCAAGGAAGGCTATCCTTCTTGTAACAGTCAATGGACTTTTCCCCATGGTCTTTCTAGTAAACCAACTAACTTTCGTCCTCCAATGTAACATATTTCTATGTAAGTCGTACGTCTGTAATACATCCTTCCAAACTGTGCCAGAAAAAGAGCATTCAAAGAAAAGGTGTTCGACAGTCTCTTTATGAGAAGAAGAAAAGCTGCACAAGTCATCAGGCGTAATCTTCCATCCAAACTTCAAATTCATCGAAGTTAATGTGAAATTTTGGGAAATATGGGCTGTTTAGGACCCCTAGTAAAACCCGCTAGCATCCTTTGGCTAGAAAAATGGTAAATTTGCAAGTCATGGGCTTAGGGACTAAATTGTATAAAAGTTAAAATATTAGGAGTAATTTAGTAATTTAGTAATTTCACGTTAAAATGGATTATAGGTTTGATTTAGTCATTTTAAGTTATTTGAATTGTTTAATTGAATGAAATTATTATCTAGATCAAGAAAAGAATCAATCGGATTGAATCGAGGGAAAGCGAAAGTCTCGAATTAGTTGTTGGGTTTGTTTTTACAACCATTTTGTTGAGGTAAGTTCGAATAGGGGTATTTTGTTAAATTTCCTTTTTAGTGAATAATTGTAAGTTTTTTATAATTATAAATGGTCTTAAAATGTTAACTAGCATTTGGATTGAATTGCAAAATTGAAATACTTGATAGAAACGTGTGAAAGATGGGAACTTTACGAAATTATAGTAATGAAATGATGCAATGGAACGAATTAAGGACTTATAGTGAGCATTACAGATACGTATATGGTTGCATTTACAGGTACACTTTGTATGAACTTTCTCGAATATCTGATGATATTCTAATTGGTTCAACGGGTAACTAACGTTTTAAAGAGTATACGATCTTATGAATTAAAGCATGATATATGTATGAATGTTGATAAATGGATTTAAAATTGGACACATCCAGCTAACTACACTTGCTACACATATGAACTAGTATGGTAAAAAGCTGCAGTGATAGTGTGGGAATATTTGCAGGTAGTCTGTTTGCAATGTAGTCTGTGTTTCTGTGGAATAAGAGTGAATTTTAATGCATTGTGCTTTATCATGTGAGATGGAATGCTATAGCATCAAGATCACAAATGGTGTCTATGTTATATCATTTAGCCAATGCATTGAAATTTATTTTATAAATTCATCTCGATTTTGTGATTCAAGCACAGTTGTTATAAGCATTTTAAATAAATGAACGTAAATATATTTTTAAAATTCTAATATACAATTTTATAGGTTATAATAAGGTATCGTAGTATATCACATGTAATTTTGATAATTTTATCAGCTGCACCGATTCTGAATAGTAGAAATAAATGAAATTTAATAGAAATGATTAGTTTCCTCATTGATCTTATGTATAATGATTAGTTTACTCATTTTTTTGAATAAAAGAAACAATATAAACTCGACTCTTAACACATGAACGTCCATGGTACTTTTATCGATATAGACTTCTTGAGGAGAAAATTAAAACAAAATATTATATATAATATTTAAAGAAAAGTTTTTAAAATATAAGGATATAGTAAAATATTAAAAAATAAATATTTTAAAAAAAGAGACGTGACAATTTTTTCTCGTTGTTTTGCTGCGGTTATATTGTTGTTTTGCTACCTGTCGAAATTATTTTTTAAAAGGTTGACTTTTTATTTAAAAAACGAAAAAAATGGGAGTCTCCAAAAAACGAAAAAAATGGGAGTCGCCATCAATCTTTTTTTATGAGGTGTGATCGGATCACCTTATAATTTGATCGTTTTAATAAAAATGTTGTGATTTATTAAAACAACGATTTTGATCTACGAAATTCGAGAAAACGGGTTCGAGAGTCAGTTACGTGCGAGGATATAGTAAAATATTAAAAAATAAATATTTTAAAAAAAGAGACGTGACAATTTTTTCCCGTTGTTTTGCTATTGTTATATTGTTGTCTTGCTACCTGTCGAAACCATTTTTTGAAAGGTCGACTTTTTATTTTAAAAATAAAAAAAAAGGGAGTCGCCACCAAGCCTTTTTTTTATGAGGTGTGATTGGATATCCTCGTAATTTGTTCATTTTAATAAAATATTTTGTTTTACTAAAACAACTATTTTGGTCTATGAAATTTGAGAAAATGGGCTCGGGAGTTAGTTACGCAAGGAAGGATTAGCACCCTCGTAACGCCCAAAATTGGTACCTAATTGATTAATTAATGTCTTAATGTCGAAAATTTAAAAACTTGAAGGAATTTACAATACGATCCCTCTTTTTATTAATGTTAATTTTTAAAAACACTTGAATAAATTGAAACGAATGTTAAAGACCCTTTTGTCTCAAGATAACAAAAGGTTACATCTCGTAAGTTAGGACACGACACTTTGAATCTTCGAGAATAAGCTTGCCTTAAAATTTTTTTATTTTTTATAAAAGTCTTGTATTTTAATTTTAAAAGGATATTTGGATACTTAGGTTCAACGAGAAAAATCGAAACCCCGTAAGTTAGGATACGATTTCTTGAATCTCCAAAATACGAAATACTACCGTTATTCTTTTAAAATTTTCTTTTTTATGAATTTGGGTAAAAATTAATGTAATACTTAAAATAATGTATGAATAAAAGGTTACGTTGATGAATGACAACAATATGAAAATACTGAATAAACAATTCATAGTACACATAATGACAATAATCACATAATACATATCACTTTAATACCAATATTAACAATCAAAAAAAATAAAATAAATAATAAAATAAATAACAACAATGATAATAATAATAATAATGACAAACAATGCACATAAATAAAATGGACATCGACTTTTAACCCTCAATCCTTTTTTTAAAAAAAAAAGCTTTTAGACATCAACTTTTGTTTTAGAAATCAAAAGGAAAATACTATGCAAGAAAGAAAAACTCAGCCTCCATCGCCTTTTTGAATCCTTATCAGAACCCTAATGGATTTCAAGGTATCCAGATGTTGGCAATGGCCTCCGACAACGACGGAAGATGAACCAACGGGTAAGGTGTTTTATTATTTATTTATATATCTATTTCAAATAAAAGTAAAAATAAATAAAAGAGGCACCTTTTGAAATTTTTGTTCTTTTGATTGATTTCTCTATTTTTTGATATCGCGTGTGTAGTAATATTACATTGACGGATCTGGCTTTTATAGCCATTTACAACACTGTGTATCATTTTTGCTATTATTTCTATTGTTTCTGCTTTCGTTTCTGCCTTTTTCTGCTCTGTCTTCTTTCTTCGTTCTCTTTGCAAGTCTTGGCAAGGTCAACGGAGGTGGGTTTTTGTCATTTTGGTGCAAAATGACCAAGGATGCCAGACCTCAGGACAAGGCGCAGGCGGGGCGACCGAGGGAGGTGCGGCGCATTAGGGTTTAGGTCTCCATTTTCTTTTTGAAAATTTTAAGTTTTTGGGCCTATTGGGCCTTATAATTTTAGGCTTAAGGTTTAAAAAGTGGGCTTTGTAATGTTATTATTATTTTTTAGTTCTGGCTTTTGTTTATGTCTGGCTTGGGCAAATTTGGGCCTTTACACTATCATTTTGTTATTATATTATTATTATTTTGTTGTTATTGTTTTGATATTATATAACTCTTATTTTATTGTTAATTTTGCTAATATTTTAGAGGCATTTACTTGTTTTTTTAAAATATATTTTCAATTTGTTAGAAAGCATTTAGTGTATTTGATGTATTAAAATCTTTTAATTTGTTTTCATATAAAAAATTAATATAGGTGAGCTAAGTCTAACTTAAATTTAACATTTTTAATTTGGACCGATCTTAGGTAGAATTTTAGACTCATTACAAATAAACCCAAACCTAAAAAATGGACTTAAAATTTTGTTTCCACTCAACACATTATTAGATTTAATGTTGAAGGGCTTGCATTAAAAAAGAAAAGAAAAAGAAAAGACCGTTGGTGCTAATTATGACTTTTCTTTTCCCTCTTTAAAAAGATGTTCATTATTACTATGATTGTGAAAAAGTTTTATTTGGTACAACCTAATTTGAAAATAAAATATTAAGCTTTTGTACAACTAAAATTTTATTTTATTAGATATAAGTAGTCTCTTCATTTAAATATCTATATAAAATTTAAGCCAAGTAAGAAGTCAATCGGTGAAGCTTGTCCCAATGAAATGTAGGCTTAAAATCGGCTTCTTCAAGCATTTTGGGCAATGGCACCATTTGAATTTTCTTACTCAAACCAAGATGTGCCATCAGAAGTGCAACGTGGGTTAGGAATTCCTCACCATGCTGGAGTTGCATCGCATGCTCTTTCCACGAACATTGAGCCGCGGCATAAGTCAGCATGTCCAGCCACAGATCCGCTATCAGTTTCCATTTATCTTGGTTATCCCATTGGAAAATAGATACCAAGCTCTGCAATTGCTCCGCGATTTGGCACCCTTCAAAGAATGCTGACTTCCTCGAACTTCCCATCTGGATAAAGAATGATCGAGATTTAATGTCCATCCCAAACAACCCTCTGACAGCTTCCTTGAATTGGAATTTGTCGAGGGCGAAGTTCATCGCTTCAGTGCAGGTATCATGGTGCCTTATGTTACCAATCCCTTCGGGAAGCATTTCGGGACATAGATAAAGAAGGTACATCATATAATCAGATAAGGCCTTACTTATCCGGCAATACCGCTCGAGTTGCACGGCTCGATACCGGTGATTGTCGTCATGGAAAACAACTTCTGTAGCAACATGCCATAGGAGGAGACTGTGGGTGAATTCGACGTCGCACACACTCCAAAGAATGTCTTCAGATGACCCTCCCATTCCTTTAAGCACACTTGAACCTCTCTCATCCAATAACTCTGAGAGATTTTTGAACTTGTCATCTACGTATTTTTTTCGTTTTTCTTGGAGACCGGAGTAGATAAACTGTTGCAACTCGGGACTTACATCTTTCCAACCGGTGTGTAAGTACTTCCCCATTCTGTCCTCAGAGTCAAAGAAGTTTAAAACTGCAGCAATATTCAGTTTCCTGGGCGGCAGGCAATAATCTAGCAGGCTGTGCTGTGCCATGGACCGAATTCCCTCCTTGGGCTCAGTGAAACGAACTAACTTAGAACCAATACGCCTGAGAAACCTGTTGTTTTGTTGGGCTAACCAGTAGAATCCCCAATCCGAGCTAAGATGCAGGAGGGCGGAATAAATTTCAAGAAAGATGGCACCGACCATTAACAAGCAGGATACGGCCATGTCAACTCGGGAGTCGTGATGCTTGGCAAAAACGATGAAGAAGGCAAGCAGTGTGCAAGTGAGCAAGGATAAGCAAATGAAGCGAAGAATTACACCGGGTCGAGTTATAACTATAGGAATCTTTGTATACAGCAGATCATAAAGGAATCCGAGCTCAATCTCCACAATTGTGAAGGCCGCTTTTGCACTAACTTTGTTCTGGTCCAGCTCAAATACGTAACTCAAATTTTGGTAAATTCTGAGCTTGAGATCTGCAAACATGGGCTTGAACACATGAAACAAATGAAAGGCTCGATAAAGATCTCCGTATTTCCCCTGAATTTGTTTCGGCTCCAAGTATTCTTCCAACGTCAAAGGCAAACCTCTTTCTGAAGGCGCCTGTGAATGCTCAACTTCCAATGGGGAACCTTTGTCACCAGAAAACACAGATTTCCTAAACCGGACGCTACTAGCTTTGAAGAGAGACCAAACCCTTTCCCCATACTTGATAACCCCAACAATGAATATTGGAATCGCCATGAAGATGAGCGTTGCTGTTGCTATTGTCCAGAACTTGAAATATACGTAGAGAGCCACTCCAATTTGGAAACACATCCCAAAGAAATGTCGTAGCCAGAGTTCATTGTCCGACAATGAGTAAGCGGTGATGGTATCGGGGCCACCCAAATGCAAGAGCAAGAATGGGGCCCAAAATAGAAGCAGAGGATGGGTTACTTCTTCCTTTTCACTTCTGAGGAGGGTACCCAAGGTTAATGCGGCCAACCAATCTGCAAACAAGTATAGGGTCCAAGTAAAAAAGGAGACCGTCTTTGAATTTCTGTCGCTGAATCTTCGTCGACTCCCAAGTTTTATCAGTATAAGTTGAACGGTGAGGCTGACGATTACCATTGCCCGGAGTTCCCATCTCAGCCAATCAGATCGTATACGATTCGACAGCGTTCTCAGAAGCGCTCTATCCCTGATCTCTAGGATCATCATTAAACTTGCAACTGGAATTTAACAAAAATGTTAAGCATTTGTGTTGAATGATTTTTCATTTATTCCGAAAATTAATTATTTAATTCTTCTTCGTAGTGGTTAAATTTCTTCTCGAATATTTATTGATACGAATTTAAATCGTGCTATTTCATAGTATTGATATTTATTTCAATGGACAAATTCTAGTACTTTAGATTCTTTGTAGTCATTAATAATCTATGCTATACTAAAGCTCTTTAAATGAGTACTAATAAGTGTTTGCAAGGCATCGTTAGATTGGGCTGAGTTGATGCAGAATTTTAGGCTTATGCATGGTTCAGTTTAAAAATGTATTTAAAATTTTATTCAAGCACTATTCATATTAAAATGTTAATTTCAAATTTGATCTGACTCTATCGTGATAACTTTTCTATAAATTATTATTTATATAAAAATTTTAAAAAATATAATAAATCAAATACACTAAAAATATTAAATTAAAAGTTTCCCAACAAATCAAAAAAAAAGAGTATAGTCATGTGATTCAGGTCGAGGTTGGACTCGAGTCAAAAAATTATGCCTGAGGCTTGACCCGTTTAAAAAGGGTTTTATTTTTTATCCAAACCCATTTTTTGGACGGGTCTTTGGGCTTGGATGAATGGCCCAATTTATTATCAAGTCTAGTAGCTATGAACTCCGAAAAAGTATTCATAGATCTCCATATCGTGAGATTTAAACTTAAATCATTATAGACTTTAAAGCTTCAAATTTAGCATTTCAACTAAAGTTTCATTTGCATTTTATATAACTTTCAATTAGTACTTGATTATAGAACACCCGATATGTGGGTGAAATTTTATGTAACTAATTTTAAAAATAAATTTGATAAAATAATTAAATATGATTTTGGTTGAAATGGTAAGATTCAAATGATAAATATTATAAAGTTTTGAGGTTTGAATCCTATCATGCATTCTTTTAGATTTTATATGAAAAGACAGTTTGCCCTTAAAATAATATGGCATAATGACATATATTGCCTTTCAACTTTACAAAAAATAAATCATTTTAGTCTTTCATTTAATTTTTTGTCTCTTTCAACTCTTAAATGTGGCATACACGTGAGTTGCCACGTAAATAATTAATTATTTTTAAAATTTAAAATTTTAAAAATTATATAAAAATTATTAAATTATAAAATATAAATTAAATATTTTTTAACTCCTAAAAAATTAATTGCTAACGTGAAATACATGTGGATTATCATGTGGATGCCACGTTAGCAAAGTTAATAAATGTTAACTTTTCTATCCATTTTTTTGGGTGATTTGATAAACAATGTAAGTTAAAGGTGAAAAAATAAATTAAGGGCTAAATGATTTTTTTGCAACGTTGGAGGGCCAAATAAGTTATTATACCTAATAATATCTATTTGTTAAAATAATGAACTTTTAGAAACTTTATTATTGAGTTGGAACTCGATTGGTCATTGACACGAATTGAATTAATAAATAATTATTATTAAACACACATTCAATCATTAAATATGTAGTTTTTGTTATTTTATTTGAATATTATATAAAAAGTATGGAAAGGCAAAAAGCATAATCATAATAATATTAGTTATCATTTAAAAGAAAAAATATTAGTTTTTTGAATAAACTACACAAATAGTCACCCAATTATAATTTTTTAAGCACTCAAAATAAAAGTTTACAATTTAAGCATCCACGTTATCTAGTTCAGTTATTTTGGTCATTCCTATTAAAATCACAAATGACAAGTAGTTAACAAATTAGTATAATAACAAATTTAGCCCTTAACATTTATATACAATATCAATTTAGTCATAATTTTAAAAATTAACTCTTAAAAATTACAAATATTTTAATTTGATCCTAATTCTAAGAAATTAAATAAAATAAGAAGGTATATGAATATTTTCAAAAATATAATAAATGAATTTAAATTTTATATAAATATTTAATAAATATATTTATGTTTATATTAAATAAAATAAAAATGCCCCACCCTCCCATATCGTTATGGGAGGGGAGACGAGGACAGAGGTGGTGGGAGGTCTGAGAGGGGGAGGGGTGAGGGGAATTTTTTATCTTATTTAATATTAATATAAAATTTAAAATTATTATTATATATTTTTAAAATATTTATGTAATTTTATATGTTTCTTTGAATTTTTTAGATTTAGGATCTGAGAATATTTGTAAATTTTAATGTTTAATTTTTCAAAATTATGACTAAATCGATATTATATGTAAAATTTGAAGGTTAAATTTGTTACTATACTAATTTTTTAACCGCTCAATCAATTTGCCATTTGTAATTTTAACGGGAGTGACCAAAATGATCAAACTATGTAATGTGGGTGCTTAAATTGCAAACTTTTAATTTTAAGTGCCTAAAAAAAATTTATAGTTAGCTAACTATAAAATTTATAGTTGGCTTGTTTACCCTAATTTTTAGTAATTGAGTTGATACCCAATTAACCCTTGACACCAACTCAATTAAATGCTTTATAATAATTATTAGACATTTTTCCATAATTTTTTTGTAAAATATATTTTTAATTACTTTTTTAGTAAATACGGGATTTAAACATTTTCATCCAACTCAATTAGTAACGTAAATTAAATATTTCTAATATTAGAAAAATATTTAATAATTAGATTACTATTTTAGAAATTCAGAGAGACAGGAGAGATATTTTTACCAAATAATTACTATTTTTAGTTTGATAAATTAAAATAAACAGATAAAAAAAATCAAGTTATTACTACTTACTTGTAATTATCATTGTGATGGATGCTACTATTAAGCAATCGAAATACACCAAAGATGTGTCTGCTTGATGGTTAGGATGTTCATCGCCGCAGATCTGACTTGAGCTCAAGTCGTATTAATCGTATTTCTATTACAGTTTTACCCTTCTCTTATAATTTATCGTAGAAAAAATATCCCCGAATGAATTATTTAAGGTTGCCAAACAGCTATCATCCTCTCCTTTTTCTTCTCTCTATATATAATTTTTTGCAGTTGAGGATTTTTAATTATATTTATAGCTGAAAAAAAAAAATCAAAGTTGATGTGATACATGTGTTATAAGATTTCTTCATGTGATGAAGGAAAGAATAAGATAAGTTAAAAGTATTTGGGAAGCTCATGTATTATAGGGATTAAATCAATTAATTTTTATTATTATTAAATAAGTTAATTTATTTTATACATTATTAAAAAATCAAATAAATTTAAATTGTAATAGATATTTACTGTATAAAAATGTTTTGAATTTTTTTATTTGTAGTTCAATTCAGATAGAAGGTTTCATTTATAGAATCACACAAGTTTTAAAAATATTAATTTCATTAAATAGTAAATGATATTTTTAAAGAGTAAATATAAACTCTATTCTAATTTGGCCTTATTTGATTCCTTTTAATAGTATATGGACTAATTTGATTATATTCCTATAATAGAGGGACCTCTCAAGTAGATTTACTACAACAAATCTCATTCTTTTTAGAATCAAATGGACCAATAATTAATCGAGATACCAATCCAAAATAAAGGGTCGAACTGGTCACTCAGACCGATTGAATCGATTTTTTAAAATATCAATTTTAAAATTTGATCCTCGCCTTAATCAATGGTCGAGGGTTCGATTCTCGCCTTGTGCATGGAACAACTTTAAAATTTGTGGTCAACATCTATCCCCGATTTATTTATTTAATATATATTGCTGATTGAATATTAGTTCGACTGGTATTAACATTGTTGCTCCTAGTGTAGGAATACGTGAGTTCAAGTACGTTAAAGTGTATTATCTTCCTATTTAAAGATTAAAAGAGACTATGAATAATTTTAAATATTGTATAGAAAGAGCAGATATGATAATAATAGTCGGGACTTGCTAGAATAACTTCATTCATTTAAAAGTTATTATAGAAGAGAATAAGTATAAACTTGGATTGGCTGATAAGCAATGAATTGATGCAATTATGCAAAGAAGTAAAGAATATTCAATTGTAGATATCTCACCTCAATGATTGTTAATAAGTGATTTGAAATTATTTATTTTAGTTGAAATGAGGTCACACAGTTTAAACTTATATTAAACGAGTGGTTGAAAAAAAATTTTAACCACCGTTCCATACAAGTTAAGACGGTGATTGACATTACTAATTAGGGGTGAATCTATACAAGTCAAATCGAGTCAAGTCGAGTCAAATCGGGTCAAAAAAATTCGAGTTAGTAGAGTTGGCTAATCCTATTTTAACAACTGAACTCAATTTGAAAATTTTTCGAATCAAATCGAATTGAGTCAAGTTGAGTCGAGTTAATGAATCCTCTTATTTATTCTCAATGTTGCATTTATATGTACCCATAATTTAACTAGTAAACGAAGTACGAGATTATTTAACTACATAAACAATATAATAGTTTTGTCTTTTAACTTAATGGGTAAATATTTATCAAAACGAATAGTTTTATCTTTTAACTTGATGATTTTAAATTTTAATTTTAGAAAATGTAAACATTTAATCGAAAATTTTGATTTTTTTAATTCGAGTTGATTGGAATAACTCAAACCATTTTTATTCAAAATTTAAATTTTTTATCGAATTTTTCGAATGAATTGATTTTGCTCAACCAATTATTAATTATGCTGCAAAAACTTAAGGCAAAAATCTAAACGAACACTATGCCAAGACCATTGTCTCTATCTATGTAATTACAAGAAAATTTATGTAAATCAATGGCTTGTGTTTTGAAAAACAGGAGTGTTTCTCTCCCTCCACAACCAGTGAACTGTAGCAAGGAAGGCTATCCTTCTTGTAACAGTCAATGGACTTTTCCCCATGGTCTTTCTAATAAACCAACAAACTTTCCTCCTCCAGTGTAAGATATTTCTATGTAAGTCGTACCTCTGTAAACACATCCTTCCAAACCGTGCCAAAAAATAGCATTCAAAGAAAAGGTGTTCGACAGTCTCTTTATGAGAAGAAGAAAAGCTGCACAAGTCATCAGGCGTAATCTTCCATCCAAACTTCAAATTCCTTGAAGTTAATGTGAAATTTTGGGAAATATGGGCTGTTTAAGCCCCCTAGTAGAATCAGCTAGCATGCTTTGGATAGAAAAATGGTAAATTTGCAAGTTATGGGCTTAGGGACTAAATTGTATAAAAGTTAAAGTATTAGGGGTAATTTTGTAATTTCACATTAAAATGGATTATAGGTTTGATTTAGCTATTTTAAGTTATTTGAATTGTTTAATTGAATAAAATTATTGTCTAGATCAAGAAAAGAGTCAATCGGACATGAATCGAGGAAAATCAAAAGTCTCGGATTAGTCGTTCGGTTCGTTTTTACAACCATTTTGTTGAGGTAAGTTTGTATAGAGGTTATTTTGTTAAATTTCCTTTTTAGTGAATAATTTTAAGCTTTTTGTAATTATAAATGGTCATAAAATGTTAACTAGCATTTGGATTAAATTGCAAAATTGAAATAGTTGATAGAAATGTGTGAAAGATGGGAACTTTACGAAATTATAGTTATGAAATGATGCAATGGAACGAATCAAGGACTTATATGTGAAAGTGTCTTGTTTGAACCTTAAGAATTCTTAGGATACAAATGAAATGTCATTAGGGATTATACGGTTTCGGGTGCTGGTCCCGGATGTCCTATTGTAAGGCCCTAAAATTCTTATTTTTGCTTTTGTGAAATTATGACACAAATGTGTATCTGCTTCAGTGGTTAAGTGTTCTGGATGTGTGTGTGAGGTCTCAAGTTCAAGCCTTGTATTTGGTAAATTTTGGAATTTTTCTGACTTAAGTCTTTTACTTGCTCGGTGGGCTTATATTGAATTAATTATGAAACCATAGCAGAATGAGCTTGTTGGTTTGAGTGGTAAGGGAGTCTGTGTGTGTTGTGTAGAGGTCCTATGTTTGAATCCATGTGCAAGCATGGGTATTTAATTCATTGGTTCTGTGCAAGAGTTTCAGTGGGAGATATTGCAGTTATCAGTTTTATTCTTTTGGTTTTTTAAAAATTTCGTTCCTCTCTCCTCTCTCAAAAATTTCTGACGTTCTTCTTCCCTTTTTCCTCTCCTTGGTGTTTCCTCCTTCGATTTTACGTGGTGATTCTTCGTTGTTGCGTGTTTCATCCTTTGTTCGTCTGGTAAGTGATGTTTTTCAACCTTGAACTTTTTGGATTGGGATTAGTAACTCTAGATTTTGGATTAAGTGGTGAATTGTGCGTTCGGTGAAGATTTCGAGACAGGGAACCGCGTTCTATCGGCTTGATTCAAGATTGTGTTTGTTCTTGTTTGAGGTAAGTTGGTTCTTGCGTACTTGGATAAATCATGTTGGGCTCGATTTTTGGTTGTTAAAGGGGTTGGATATTCTGATTGTAGGTGCTGGTCATCTCGGGAGTGTTTTCGCATTGAATCGTTACAAAGTGTGTACTCGAAACGCAAAAAAAAAGATTCGGTGAAAGCTGAAATTGTAATCTGTCGACGCCACAAGGCGTGTGGTCGCCCATGTGGTAGGCCGTGTGCAACAACACAGCCCTGTGATCAACGAAGGCCAGGCCATGCGTAAGACATGGCCTGTAATGGCTGGAGTGTGGCCGTATGAGCCACACGGGCTAGGCCAAATTGGGCGTGTGGGCCCACACGGGCGTGTAGTATATGGGCTAGGCCGTGTGATCCACATGGGCAAAACCAATCTGGGCGTGTGGGCCCATTATACTGAGATTTCCGTAGGGTCGTACGGTCGTCCTAATCGACTGTGGGCCTATCGTAGGGTCGGTAAACGCTATCTAACCCTAAAATCAAGTGATATGTTAGACTGAGATATGATTATGAGCATGCCTATGATTGTATTTCTTTTATCTGTTTATAAAAGCATGTTAAGTATGATATATCTGTTAATTCTGTATATACGTTATGTTATCTGATATTGGGGTTGGGATGATGTTTATTGAAGGAAGTGTTCTGAAAGACATTTGTGCCTATTATCTGGCAGCATGGCTGCATTATATCTGTTATGTACCGCATTTGTACAGTATGGTGTGTAGGGCTAGGTGGGTGTTTTAAACCCCACATGGTGTATAGGGATGGACGAAGATGGTGTGTAGAGGATGGGGTAGGATTCTGATTTCTGGTTCTGATATGCATATTTGTATCTGTATCTGTAATGGGCTTAAGCCCAAATCTGTACCTGTCTGATTCTATTTTTCTGTTCTGTGCATGCTTAATTATGTGGGTTACATATTGAGTTTACGTAAACTCACTCCTTTCTGTTTAATCTGTACAGGCAATCCACAGAGTTAGGCGGATCGGTGCCACAGAGGACTCAACAGTGACCATTCGCCATAAACTATTTATTTTGCTTTATGGTTTAAATTAAGTTTTGGCTTTTAATTTGAGAGTTTGTACTTTCTGGGACTGTATGGACTTTGAACTGTTGGTTTGGTTTTGCTACTCGACTTATGCATGCTTTATTAAAAGTTTTCTTTTAAAATGATGGTTTACTAAAACAAAGTTTTCTAAGTCAAGAACGGTTTTGCTAAAACATCAAATTTTTACGAAAGCTTCTACTCTAAATGATTTTTAAACAAATGGAGTAATGTTTTGATATTAAACACAGAAGCTTGAGAGTTGAATAAATGTTTTTGAGTTGTTAAAAATAAATGAGTGCTAATAAAAAATGGTTTTACGGTGACAACTTAGTTTACAAAACTCTTTCCATGTGACATCACCAGATTTGACCATAACATCTAGGCCGAGTTTGGGATGTTACACCTACCGATGATTGAGGTCTTGCATTTGTTGTGGATTCTCCATAGCTCGTGTGAGCAGTATCATGTAGCTTACATCCCGACCTACAGCTCGTGTGAGCAGGCCACTTCACAACTCGTGTGAGCATTACAGATACGTATATGGTTGCATTTACAGACACATTTTGTGTGAGCTTTCCCAAGTATCCGATGATATTTTAATTGGTTTAACGGGTAACTAACGTTTTAAAGAGTATACGAACTTATAAACTAAATCATGATATATTCATGAATGTTGATAAATGGATTTAAAATCTTGGTATGATGTATGCTATGTTTTTGGTTAGTTTTATATGTCTTTTATTTCACAATTAGCTAACCTTTGAAGTGTGATATATAAGAAATTAAATGTGGCTCATGATCAAATGAAACAATTCTTAGATATTTAGCTTAATGCATTTGGTAAGTTTAATTCCTTTATACGAGCTTACCAATTACTAGTTGCTTACGTAGTTGTTTTCTTTATTTTGTAAATCGACGGAAAGCTTGATCGGTCGAAATTCCGTCGGAGAACGATGAGACTATCCACTACTCATTTTGGTAGTTTTGCTATATTTTGACATATGGTTATAAATGACATATATAGGGCTTGTTTGTTACTTTGGCAATTGGTTAATGTTTTGAGTTGTGCCAAACTTAGATATGCTTGGTGCCTTTAGTCTTTGACTTGCAAATTTATATGGTATAAGTATAATAAGGCTTGATGTCAATGTAGCCATTTGGTATGTTTTGATTATGCTTGTACCATTTGTATATATGTATGGTTGGTTTGGCTTGTTTATGCTTAAACACTTTTGAATATGGTCATTTTGATTATGCCTATCTAAAATGGTAGGTTGTGATGATATAAGTTAAAAAGAAGTAGTCATTTTGTATCTATGTTTTATGGTTGAATTGTGTTATTGAAATCTTCTTCATGAATGGTCTTGTTGAATGAAATGTGGTGCCTTTGAATGAAATTTGGTTAGAAAATATAGAATATTTGAAATGGTATGATCGTATGTGTTTAATGTATATTTTGGGCATATGAATGTGGGATGTAGGTGTGTCTTGGTGTGCAAGCATAGGTCTTGAAATAGCTTGTTTTAGGGACTAAAATTGGTGCACATAGCTTGGGACACCAGTTGTCACACGGCCATGTGCCACACACGGATACCCAACATGGTCGTGTGTTATTTTAATTTTAGGTGCAGGTTTCACACGGCCTGCGACACGACTGTGTGACCATATTTCGAATACATACACAGTCTGGCACATGGTCTGCGTCACGATCATGTGACCTAAGTCAATGAGTTACACAGTTTGACCCACGGGCCGGGACACGGTCGTGTGTGCCATAGTTCGAATGTCCACATGGCCTGGGCTATGTCACACGACATGACCATTTTCATGTCTTTCTTGAAATTTTTTATTTGTTTCGAATTGATCCCTAATTGTTTCTAAACTGTTTTTAGGCCTCTTAGGCTATATTTAAGCCCACAAAGGTACTTATGTATAATTAGGTTATGTTATTAAATGTTAATTTATAAATTGTATGTTAATTTCTGTTTTGATATTAAATGTTTAGAATTATATTGCAATACTTCCTAATCTTAATTTGACGACGAAGATGAAGACGGGTTAGAAGTGTTAAAAGTCTTTATAATACTAAGAACACTGTAAGAGTTAATACCTTAATCGTTAAACACTAGGGAATTGCGCTATTTCCAAAGCATCCAACATTCAATTCCAAATAGAGTGTCCGAATGGGCATTACAACAAACATGGATAGTGGACATTTTCAAATTAGCCATCACCCAGCTCACCACATTCGAAGCCACCAAATTCGATCCCAACTTGAGTCGTCATCTCATTAACCGAAGTGTTTTCAATAATTCTTGTGAAAGACTACTTATGATTCCAAAGAGGACCAACATCCGAAATCCAAACATACATTTTATAATCTAACATATATTTAATATTTTATAATAATATTTTTTAAATAAAATAATTTATAAAATCATATATCAAATATATTATAATCTTAATATTATAAATGTCCTTATAAAAGAGAGGATACAATAACCACTCAATTTTCATTTGGAGCACGAATCAAATTAATTAGATCAAGAATCGATTATGTAACTGATCCGAACACTAATAAAATTCCGTTAAGATCGGAAATCAGAAAAAATTTACGGGTTAACTCCAAATCGAGAACCGGATAAACAAAGGGGTATTTTTATTTCTCATGCTTAAGTTAAAACAAGTATTAAATAATAATTATACACAAATTACAACTCCAATGGAACAATAAATGTGGCTCCACTTGAATTCCCACATAATTATTATTTAAATTTTGTTTCTCCCAAATCAGTTCTATTTATTATTGGGTTTTAAAATTGATCGCAAGCCCACAATAGATGTGGATTGATAAGCCCACTAACAAAATTTTTTAAACTTTGAAATATTAATATAATGTATTTTAATAAATTAAATAACTAAATGAAGAAATGCAATATACATTTTAATAAATTCATATTTATTTTTAATAAATTTAATAATAAATGAAGGAAATGTGAAAAAGAAACATGTTTGTTGAGAAATAATGTAGAAAACATGAATTCATATTTATTGAGAAAATATTGTAGAGAGCGTGAATTTAATAGGGCAATATTGCGTGATTTTACTTTATAAATTGATTTCCATAATCATGTAAATTTCATACTAAATTGAACTACTTTTCCAAAACATTTTTGATAAATAAATCAAATTCATAACCTAATTACGAACATGATGTTTTGAAGGTTGATGAGGCTAATGTTGACGAGGGCAAACAAAAGGAATTTACTAAGATTAGAAGACATGATCGAATATGATTGTGCTCGCAGAATTATTAAGAGAATCGTCACGTAAACATCAAAAAACAAAGCATCCAATTAAAATTTGACTATTTAATCATCGCCCACTTGCAAGATTGCATTTTTTAAATAAATATAAAATCCCATTAGTTTTTTTATTTTATTTATCTTAATGCTTTTCATTCTGTCAACTTCTTTTTCTTCATCCATTTTCTTTACCAATAATAAAAATATTTCAAAATATAAAAACATAAAAATTGTTGTGATTTTTACCAATAATAAATCAAATTCATAACCTATTATAATGGGATATTTGGAAGAAATTAAAATTACGAAGATGATGTTTTGAAGGTTGATGTGACTAATGTTGACGAGGGCAAATAAAAGAAATTTGTTAAGATTGAAAGACATGATCGAATATGATCGTGCTCACAGAATTATTAAGAGAATCGTCACGTAAACATCCAATTAAAATTTGAGTATTTGGCCATCGCCCATTTGCTAAAATCCCATTAGTTTTTTAATTTTATTTATCTTAATGCTTTTCATTCTGTCAACTTCTTTTTCTTCATCCATTTTCTTTACCAATAATGAAAATATTTTAAAATATAAAAACATAAAAATTGTTGTGATTTTTTTTATTGTTCAACTTATCAATTTCACGCAGCTTAGATTAGGCTATAGTTTACGATTTAATAACAGTTTAAAATGGTTCGCGATTCAAACGATTTGATCACTATCTTCAGACTGATGTATTAATCAATTCTCAGTTTAACCAATTCGACCAATTGATTCAATTCAATTTAAACAATATTGTAACTTTATAAAAAAAAAAAAAACATATTTTGTTGTTTCAACCGTCTAATTCTGAGCCCTCCATTAATAATTGACTGATAGACTTCTTCCTATTAAACAAGAGCTATCTTCCTCTAATTACCCGAAGTACCCCCAAATGAAATCCCCAAAACGCTGCTCAATCTATTTACAAATGCTAGTTGGAATCATGGGCACTTGCATCAAATAATTAGGAATGGACATTAAAACTGATTTAACCAAGGTTATACAGTCAAATATGTGGCATTTGAATGACGAAATGAAAGTGAATTCGTATATGTGATGGCATTGAATGGCTTATAAGTATGATAGTATAGTTGGTATGTTTTGTTAAAATGATCACAAATTGTGGTACATTGGTTTGATTGATATTAAGATTGAATAAATCAACATTTGGTGTATATTTGAAATTGGTGTTATGCAGTTTTTATACGCGTTTATAGGCACCATTTGAGTATAATTTGAAAAGCATGTCGATAAATTAAAAAATATCGTATTTTTGCCTAAATTTTCTCATACTTTGAATAGATTTTTGAGCTCAAATATATAACTCAACCTTTTGTTAATATTATAGTAATATTAGTTTATTTTTAGATTAATTATTGAATAACATTTTTAAGTCTAATAAAGAATATGTCCGATTAAATTTATTTTACTTTTCAAGCCAAAAATTCATACGATATTTAAGAGGATTTGAATAAAATATTAAATTCAAAAAGTGAGCTAACCCGACTCAAATAGTAAACTAAACTATATTTAAAATTCCGTATTTTTTTTATTTTTTGTTTTATATAAAATGAGTAGAGCCTACACATGCTGAAATTTGAACATAAAACACTACTATTTTTAATTAATCTTTAATTAATTAAACATAAACCTAATTACAACTAATCCCCACCACCGTTTGGCTATAAGTGGTCTAATTTCACAATTGAGCCTTCAATTAATTAAAAATTCATAATAATTATTTTTTACAACTTTTATAATTTAATTCTTGTACCTTAATTAACTATTCAATTGGCAAAATTGGGCCCCAAAAGTTCGCCTCGAATTTCAATTAGGTCCTCTGTTAAGCGCTGCATTTTACAGAGTGGGATTATTTTCCATTTCGGTCCCCCTAAATTGCGCGCACGTCACGATTTGGTCCATTTGGCCTCCTTTTGTTTTTTAATGTGCCCCCAAACTCCTGTTTTAGGTTTAATTTACCTCTTTTCTATTTTGCTTTATTTTTAAAATTAAGTATCTCTAATATATATTGTTACTAATTAATTTTATTGTTACTATAATTTATATATATAATATATATATATATATATATTATTGTTACTAAGCATATTTTTGCGTTCTTTATTTTTTTTATTTTTTTCCCGTTATTGTTTTTCTATATTACTATGTATTATTATTGACTTTTCCAATATTTCTATTATTATTTTATCTCTAACACTATGTCTTACTATTATTGTTAGTATTATTGTTAGGATTGCTATTATTTTATTATTTCACTAGTATTTCCTTTGTTATTTTATTATTTTCATTGTTAATCTTACTTTTATTTATTCTACTGCTATTATTTTTGTTATTACTATTAAATTTAATATTTTCTTTCCTTATTATTATTTTTTTTCTCTTCCTTTAAACTTATTATTACTATTTGTTTTATTTGTCATATTTTTATTCATAATATTATTGTTTATTTTCTTCTTCCTTTTGTATTTATGGTTGTCATCCCTTATTATCATCGTGTTTGCATTTCATGTTTTATTTTGTTTTTTCAAAATTCATAGAAGTTTTTTTTTGAAGGTAATATTATGTGGTTGGAAGTTCGAGAAATCGTGCTCAATCGTGCTGGGCTTCGATTTTTCATTCATCTAGATCATTAAATGTCCTTTAAAGATTTCGATTGTTTTATGAGGCAATGTTTCGTGTTTGAAAGTTCAAGAAATTCGTACCCAATCGTGCTGGGTTTCGATTTTCTGTTCATCTAAACAACGAGATATCCTTCACGGATTTTTTTTATTTATTATCGTATTTCTTAAATAAGGGCAATATTTCATGATTGGAAATCCAAAGAATCGTACCCAATCGTCTTTGGGTTTCGATTTCATTTTAGCCAAATAATGAAATACCCTTTCAAATTGCACTCCACGTATTTTGGAAATCATAAAATGATCTTGGGATCGAGAGTTTGAAGCATCGTGTCTATCGTCTTTGGACATGATATTTCACTTTTCGAACAAGAGAGTTTTGATATCTGATGACCCATTTCACCAAATTTCAAACAACAAGAAATAAAAAATAAAAATAAAGGACCCAAAAAATAGGCCCGAAGGCCCAAAATTAAAATTTTTTAGACATGCTAGGGTTTCAAAACCCTAGCCACCGCCTCTCGACTCTTCACCGCCCCGACGCCTGCTCGACGCCACCGGCCACCGCCCATGCCACTGCCACCACCAACTCCTCCACTTGCTCCCGCAAGACAAAAAAAGGAAAAGACAGAGAAAAGAAAGCAGAGTATTGGCTATAAAGCCATGAAACACAAATAATGTAGGGGATTCTTTTTGAGGGAATAGACGAATCGAATGAAAGATCAAGTAAAAGGTTTTTCTTTTTGAAAGAAACATCAATAAAAGGAGAGAGATTTTGAACAAAAAAAGAGATTCAAGAAGTATTTGGGAAACAGAACCAAAAAGAAAGAGGATCTAAACGCAAAAGAAAAAAGCAACAAAAAGGATCTGTTGAAACCGAGAAGAAACAGATTCGAAAAGGTTATTTTTACTTTCAAAATCTTTTATTTTATTTTTTTTATTTCTCATGCAGATAATGGTATAACATAAAAAAAATAAAAGAAAAAAAAAAGATACCTTTTTTTAATTCTACCATCACAGACGGTGGTTTACATGACAACCGGCGACGTCAACTACGGATTCTCGCCGAGTCTCCCCTTTGAGAGAAAAATGAAAAGAAGAACTTTTTTAAAAACAGCAAAGAATGATTTTTTTGGGGTTTAGGGCCTTTTATAGCCCTCAAAACGACGTCGTTTTGGGGGCGGTTTTAACCCCAAAACGACGCTGCTTTGACATGACCCGACCCGATCCGATCCGACCCGCCTAGGATCCGCGTGTTTTTGCAGAAAGGGCTATTTATGATTCGCCCTTCCGCTTTTTCAGACATTTGCAATCAAGTTTTTTATTTTTAAAATTTACCCACAATTTACCTCGATTCGTAATTTGGTCCCTAATCTTCATGCTGCTTTTGATGAAGGGTTTATTGCCATTTTAGTCCCCCATCCTTTCAAGCATATAAATGGATCCTAGTCTTTCTTTTATTTCGAATTTACCTCAAATTTTGCTTTTAACTCAATTTAGTCCTTTTTCTATAGTTATTATTATTATTATTATTATTATTATTATTATTATTATTTACTATTATCATTATTTTACTATTAATATTATTTTATATTATTATTTATTTTACTATTATTTATTTTTTATTTATTTAATATTACTAATCAACAATTTAGTTTTTTTGTTTCTTTGTTATTATTATTATTATTATTATTATTATTTCATTATTAATACTATTATTATATTATTGTTTATTTTACAATTACCTATTATTATTATTATTTAGTATAATTAATCAACAATGTAGTCCTTTTCTTTTGTTTCTTTGTTATTATTATTATTATTATTATTATTATTATTTACCATTATCATTATTTTATTCTTAACACTATTATTATATTATTATTCATTTTATTATTATCTTTTATTTATTATTGCTATCTACTATTATTTATTTTATTGTTTTTGTTATATTACTATTATTATTATTATTATTTTTTTTTTTTGATTGTATTTAGTATTATTGATACTATATTATATTTACCATTATTACATTTATTGTTCATATTAATACTATAATTACTTTTATTATATTTATTACTGTATTCAACTATTAATTTACTTTATATTACCTTACTTACTCATTTATTTTTCATATATATATATATATATTATTTCCATTATCATTATTGGCATTATGCTATTATTATACATAAGTACTATTATTATCATTATTTGTTTTATGTATTTCAAATTGTTTTATTATTATCATTATTATCATTATTATTATTATTATTATTATTATTATTATTATTATTATTATTATTATTTGTTATTTCTATTGTTGTCATTGTTTTCACATATCAAATCCATAGACATATTTTTATTTGTTATCGCGTTCATTTCCATTCTTTGCTATTACCATTATATAACATCTTTATTATCATTTGTTTAGTATTATTACCCATCATCACTATCATCATTATTGTTATCAATCATCCTATATTTGCATTATTATTGCTATTGCAATTTTTCAATAATCCCGCTAAATAAAATGCATTTTGTAAAATCGTCCTATTCTTAAAGCAAAGCAATGTTTCAGATTTAGAAATTTGAAAATAGTGCCCTAACGTCTTTGGGTTGCGATTTTCCGCTTAACTAAGTTACTTAACATCCCTCCTACCAAGTTTTGCAAATCACGAGACGACTTTGATTACGAGAGATTAAAACATCGTGTCCTAACGAGCTGGATGTGATGTTTATATCTTTTCGGGACAAAGAAATCTCAAGTTTAGACTCAAGCCTTTTCTTAGAATTAATCCAATACGATGCATTTTGAAAAGTCGCTACACTCTATTCAAAGATTTTAAAATAAAGGCAATGTTTTGTATTTAGAATTGGAAATAGTGCCCTAACGTCGGGATACGATTTTCCGCTTGACTAAAACACTAAACATCCTTTTAATAAATTTCAAGAACTCGAGACAACTTTGATTACGAAGGTTTCAATATCATATCCTAACGTCTTGGATGTGATGTTTGTATCCTCTCGAAACAAAGAAATCTCAAATATCCTAATACATTTTAAAAGACCCGTATTTTAAAATCTTTTCAAAACTTCCAACATTAAGACATTAATTAATCATTTTGGTACCAATTTTGGGCGACGAGGTGCTAACCTTCCTCGTATGTGAATCAACTCCGAACCCGATTTTTTAAAACTTCGCAGACCAAAAACACGGTTTTAGTAAAACAAAATGTTTTATTAAAATAAAGGTGATCCGATCACACCAACTAAAGGTCGGTGGCGACTCCCATTTTATTCCTATTTTCAAAACCCAACGTCGAACCCCTTTTTGTCGTTTTCAAAAAAGGTTCTGACGACTTAGCGACTCCACGGGGACCGATGAGAGTCAAGCCATAAATTGATTATTTTCTGTCTTTTGTTGGAAGTTTGAAAGTTTGATTTGAAAATTACCATATTTGTATTGCATGTTGTTTTAATTGCGGCATCGCATTGTATGACCGTTGTGGTCACACCTTTAGGTGAGAGTGAGAAACTACTCCTTCGTGAGGTTTTCACCTCCGCGCGTGATAGTGGATCGCCGGATACATCCGTACCTATGTCTTCGTGAGATTTTCATCTCCGTGCAGCCATAGGGAAATGTATTCCTCGAATCGAACTCGGTCTATATGAGCCTATAATGGGTGAAGATCAAGAATCTCATTGGTTCGGTATTCTCCTTAGAACCAAACCACATATAGTAAACCCTAAGAGCCCACCTTAGATAGAACTATGTTAAACCCCTAGTGGTCACCTGGATAGGTACTCTATTTTGTTTATTTCTCATGTGCTAACGTGTTTGGTTTTGTTTGTGATTGCATTACATCGCATCACACCGCATTATCTTAGAAAGAAGGTGTTGATTCATATTCGATTGTTAAATAGAAGAGTTTATCATAAGGAAATGTGTTACTTGATAAAATGGATTATAATACTGATCGCTCAACATAGTCCAGTGAACGACGAGAGAGGACCGATAATCCACAGAAGAATACAAGACTTTGCCTGAGGATTCAAGCCAACAAGGATTATAGAAAAGCCATCGTGTCTCTATTTTCTAAAAGAAGCTTATAAACATCGTGGAGGATAAGCGAGTGAAGAGGCACGGCCCGGACCGAGGAACAAGGAGCTAGAGGAGGCATCTATTGGGAAGTTCACGAGACACAACCATAACATCCGGACACGAAGAAGAGGATTGGTATTTTCACCGGACTATGAGTATAAAGCCGTATATGTAGTCCGCTTTATGTAAAGAAACGATTTTCTAGAAAAGTTCTTCTAATAAAATTGAATTCATAATCAACGCCTCTCTTTCTTGTTGCATGCATTTGCATTGCATTTCATGCATTTGCATTGTATCATGTCACATGCATTAAAATTTGTAGAAAGACCCTAATTAGGTGAAGTTATTTCAAGAACCTAGAAGACATGGATCAAAGATTTGAACAATTCCAGAAAGACCTGCAAGACCAGATGCAAGAGCAAATGGCAAAATTCCAACAAGAGATGAGGGATCAGATGTTGGAGGCTCAAAAGAGTACGATGGCTCAAATGGCCCAAATGCTGAGTGGGGCAATGGACAAAGGAAAAGGTCCTATACAAATTACAGGAGAAGAGAGCGAAGGCATTCCTCTGGGTTTTACCCCACCACATGCACCAAAGATCGCATGAAGAGTATCCCCAAGAACCATCTGTCACGATTAGGCCTCAACTGGGGCAAGCTGATACTAGACTGCCCACGAACTTTCAAACTGGCTCAGGTACTAACCCAGGAGATAGTCCAGCTAACCCGGTGGTCCCTGACGAAATGGCAAAAATAGACCAAGCAAGAATCACCGCCAAGGCAACTTGAGGACCGCTGCAAGTGGTTAGAAGAGAAGTTTAAAGAAATAGAGATTGTTGATCGCCGTCATGGGGTAGACGCTAAAGACTTAAGTTTGGTCCTGCACTTGGTACTTCCGCCAAAGTTCAAAATGCCCGAATTTGAAAAATACAATGGGACTAGTTGTCCGCAGCCCACATCACAATGTTCACGGCGGATGGCGGGCACCTTAATAATGACCATTGTTGATTCACTCTTTTAAGATACCGCCGGTCCGCCGCCAAATGGTACAATCACCACTGCACTCCAGATCAAGTCGTGGAGGGACCTAGCACAGCCTTCCGAAACAATACGGCACGAGTCGATATAGCTCTGATAGAATCATGCTCCAAAATATGGAGAAAAGTCGAGTTTAAAGTTTCGCATAATACGCACAAAGGTGGAGGGAGGTCGCCATGCAGTGTCCAACCACCCCTTTAGAAAAAGAAACTACCATGCTCTTCATCAACACCTCAAGGCTCCTTTCATAACCCATATGATAGGGAGTACCACTAAGAGCTTTGCCGACATGGTAATGGCAGGGAAATGATCGAACATGCAATCGATGCAAGATTGAAGTAGGGAAACCAAGAGAAGGCCTACTCTTAGAAGAAAGGATGACGAGGTGAATAATACAAACATGAGAGACCCAAATCACCTCATCGAGTATCAAGGTTCATCAAGGAAAGAATCTCGCACAAGGAAAAATGTTGAAAACTCCAATTTACGCCAATCCCTATGACATATAAGGAGTTGTATCAACGCTATTTGATGCACACGTTGTGTCTCCCCAATATCCGTAACCGATGCAACCTCCATACCCAAAATGGTATGACCCAAACGCCAGTGTGAGTACCACATGGGATCACAGCCATTCGATAGAAAATTGCCTCACTTTCAAGAAATTAGTGGAAAATCTCATCAACATGGGCATCGTGAAGTTCGATGACGGAGCAATGGTATACCCGAAGAGAACCGAGGAATAAAAGTTTTTCGGACATCTGCCTTTATGTACTTAGGAGTATTTTGAACAATGAGACCGTGGAAGAAACATGTATTTTAAAGCTAATCTAGAGTAATGTGTAAACACACTTGTTGCTTCAAGCCCGAAGCAATAAGTTTTCTTTTGAGAAGTAGGCTCGTGTCCAGAATTTTTATTTCAATAAAATGCATCTTTCAAAGTAAATATTTTCATTCTTTACATTTTATTCGGAATATTCTTTCACTCATAACCATATCATACGAATAATCATCCTTAAGATCATTTATTCTTTGGATTTTCTGCCCACAATGGGCCCCAGATATCAATGACGTGAGCGACGCTGTTACTGACTCCCTTTTTAAGTGAGATATGTATCTAGAGGGATCTAAGGACTTTGAAAATGACAAAGATCGCAACTTACTTATGAAGTGTCAGCAGACGCTATGAACCAACGAGGAAGATGAAGACGGAAGCTTAGCTCACCGCAAGAATAAGGCAAGACATTATCGCATGATCACAGCCAAACACGTTGAGGCCACTGAAACGCGGATTCCTATATGTGAAGCATGAATGTTATCAAGCCAGTCTCCTCAAGAGCTTCGAGCCAACATCGGTTCATATCCATGGCCTTTGATTACCTTGCCAAGAGGGTAAAGGTCGCCTACATGTCAAAATTACAAAGTCAACAGTTGTCAACTTTAACTTCAAATTCAAAAAAAAAAAAAAAAACAAAAAGAAAGAGAAGTGTGTGGCAATGTCGAAAGAAACGTGATGGCCCAAATTTACATACTGTTCAAAGATCAGACACCATATCATTACAGTAATGGTAGCCTAAACCCTTCAAAATTTTTGAAAGAAAACGACTGAGACTTGTAAAGGTTGGCATAGAGAAGTTACCATTTACCTTCTAGGTTTCTTGAACATTGGCCAAGACTTTCACCGGGCATTCCTTTCCATTGGTTTTTAAAAGAAAATTGTTGGAAGATAAGATTCCTTTTACCAAGCTTTGATTTGAGTGGATGAAGCGTAATGGCTACAATGAAGCTTGATTGAAAGCACTCATGTACCAAAAATGGATGATACGGCTTGACGAAAGGGTTTGCTCGAGAGAATTTCGGAAGATGACCTAGCATTAAAAGAGATTCTTCCGAAGAACTCCAAAGAAAAGTAAATGCCTTATACAAAGAGAAGGCCTACTCTAGGAAAATGGGTGTTAACCGAGATGGATGGCAAGGACCTACCCAACTGGTGAGTTCGATTCAATAAAAAAGGGTTTTTCAAAAAAAACACAAAAAGAGTCTTACAAAAAAAAAAAGGAGTTTTGCAAAAAAAAAAAAAAAATGGTGAAAAGAACAAAAACCAAAAAGACACGAAAAGAAAAAGGAAAAGGAGAGGTCGAGGCGAAAATCCGCAAAGGCGCCTTGGGATCAAAAGGGATTTGAGTTGAAAACCCGAGAAGGGCAACTTAAATTTTGATCAAAAGTAAGGCGGCGTAGTCTTACCACGCTTGAGTTAACAATGAAGAAGTATGTTGCGTCTTGGAGCATCGACAAAGTACTACGGATCCCCTAAACACATGTTGAGCCTAAAATGGTCCTCAAGAAGTTTGAACAGAGGAGCTCAGTCGCGATATCTGGGCACCTAATTTCTATTTTACCTTGCCGGATACATCGCCAATAAATTTCTTTCCGACTACACTCGCTATTTTTGCTTAACCCATTGGTTTCGAGCTATACTCCTAACTAACTCCGTTTTATCCATAGTTATGATCTCTTTCGACATTTCGCATTGAAATAACGATTAATGGACTAACGACACTTCCACAAAAAAGAGTTTCACATATTACTCTAGGAAACTTTTAAGTAGTATAGAACCCAAACAGACCATTGCTTAAAACTCCTCGAGTTTTGAGGACAGAATAATGGTGGAGGAAAATTTAACCGAGGCTACCTCTTGAATTGAAAACGATGATTGAACAAATGACGAAAAAGTATCATCTCGATAAAAAGGCGATATATAAATGGGGAATCATTCGCAAGAAAGAACGATTTTGTATCCACACAACTATCATGAGTGCACACCGGTCACGATCCACAGGAATGAAAAGGTGCAATGCACCAAATCAACAAATTCTATACCCCGAGTCATAGTGGGATTGATCAAGATGACATAGATTCTACACCCCCGAGTCGTAGGGGATCGATTGAAGATGATATAATTTCTATACCCTTAAGGCACAATGGGTTGATTCAAGATAGTATAGGCCTTAAAGTCCCAGATGTGCCGTGGAGTGCGCCTTGAAGTCACATTGGGGCAAACTATTTGAGCAAAATATGATTGTTTCTTTGAGTTTCTGGCAAAGGTATCAGCAATAGCGAGATATCAGGGTTGTACGACTCTGGTGGATGACGAGCAGTGACAACCCTAAGCATAAAAAGGGGTCATTTCATTTTACATCCATTCATCATCATTAGGAGCGTGCAATCATCGTCATCGTGATCCTTATACATTTTTAACAAAGAATCATTCTCATGACATCCTGCATTCATGCAAATGTCCTCCATAATATCATTTAGTTAGGAGCATTGATTTATTACAATCATTGCACCTTAATGGAAAATCATCATTCTCATGACATTCTCGCATTCATGTAAGTGTCATTCATAACACATGTAGTTAGGAGGCTTTGAGTCATTCTAATCAGAGTGTCCTCACCATTTGCATAAACATAAGCACATAAAATTAATTCTACAGGACAGGGTCCTCAAAGAACAGTGTAGCAATATCAAAGTCCAGATTTCATTCCTCAAGATGGTAGCAAGGATCAAGATTGAAGTCTTCAAGATAGTAAGGAAGCAAATTGAAAAATTCTCAATTCCGCTTCTCGACGCTCCAAAGGAGTAGGTTGAGATTACAAATCCCGCCTCCTAAGTTAACAATGAGGATCAATCATTAATTCTCTCAAGTTTCAGAGAGAAGATGGAGATTACAAATCTCTTCTCCCCAATTCTTGTTTCCTCAAGTTCCGTGGAGTAGGTTGAGATTGCAAATCCGCCTCCCGAAGTTAACAATGAGGACAAGTCCTTATTTCTTTGAAGTTTTGTAGAGAAGATGGAGACTACGAATCTCTTCTCCTCAATTCTTATTTCTCAAGTTCTCGTGGAATAAGAAGAAAATCAAGAAATCACCGTGATCCCCGAGTTTTTGGGATCTGATTGATGAAAGAAATTTGACCTTCCGAAGTTGCGGAAGAAGGTCGAGGATTCATCTGGTGATCCTTGAGTTTGCAAGGATCGATTGAAGAAAGCAAATTTGACCTTCCCAAGATTGCGAGGAAGGTCAAGATTCATCTGGTGATCCTTGAGTTTGCAAGGATCAGATTGAAGAAAGATATTTGACCTTCCGGTTGCAGGAAGCGGTCAAGATTCACCGTGATCCCCGAGTTTGTGGGATCGATTGATGAAAGCAAATTTGACCTTCCCGGTTGCAGGAAGCGTGTCGAAGATTCACCGTGATCCCCGAGTTTGCAAGGATCGATTGAAGAAAGCAAATTTGACTTTCCTAAAGAAGGTGTCAAAGATTCGGCCTGGTGATCCTTGAGTTTGCTTGGGATCGATTGAAGAAAACAAATTTGACCTTCCTAAAGTCACAAGAAGCGTGTCAAGATTCACTGGTGATCCTTGAGTTTGCAAGGATCGATTGAAGAAAGCAGATTTAGACATTCCTAAATTTGCAAGAGCAGATCAAAAATAAACAAGTCACATCCCATTGAAGTCGCAGCAAAGAGTAGATTGAAGCCACATATCAGTGGAGTGTATCGAAGCAACAAGAGGCGGAGGGCAGAAGTGACGCTACTTGAAGAAAAGACGCCAAAAGAAGTTAAGGCCCACTGAGACCGGGCAAAATGGGTCTTTCTTATGTCTTTGCTCTATTGCCGCTTACGACAATGAGCAAAGAGGGCACTGTGACAGCACCCATTTCACCAGCCCAAACAACAAGAAATAAAAAATAAAAATAAAGGACCCAAAAAATAGGCCTGTAAGGCCCAAAATTAAAATTTTTTAGACATGCTAGGTTTCGAAAACCCTAGCCACCGCCTCCCGACTCTTCACCGCCTTCGACGCCTGCTCGACGCCACCGGCCACCGCCCATGCCACTGCCACCACCAACTCCTCCACTTGCTCCTCGCAAGACAGCAAAAAGGAAAAGACAGAGAAAAGAAATAAAGAGCATATTGCTATAAAGCCATGAAACACAAATAATGTAGGGATTCTTTTTGAGGGAATAGACGAATCGAATGAAAGATCAGTGTAAAAGGTTTTTCTTTTTTTGAAAGAAACATCAATAAAAAGGAGAGAGATTTTGAACAAAAAAACAGAGATTCAAGAAGTATTTGGGAAACAGAACCAAAAAGAAAGAGCAGATCTAAACGCAAAAGAAAAAAAAGCAACAAAAAAGGATCTGTTGAAACCGAAAGAAACAGATTCGAAAAGGTTATTTTTTTACTTTCAAAATCTTTTTATTTTATTTTTTTTATTTCTCATGCAGATAATGGTATAACATAAAAAAAAATAAAAAGAAAAAGAAAAAGATACCTTTTTTTAATTCCGCCATCACAGACGGTGGGTTGGCCGTGACCACGGCGACGTCAACTACGGATTCGCCGAGTCTCCTTTTGCAGAGAAAAATGAAAAGAAGAACTTTTTTAAAAAAAAGAACAGAATGATTTTTTTGGGGTTTAGGCCTTTTATAGCCCCTCAAACGACGTCGCTTTGGGTCGGTTTTAACCCCAAAACGACTGCGTTTTGACATGACCCGACCGATCCGATCCGACCCGCCTAGGATCCGCGTGTTTTGCAGAAGGGCTATTTATGATTCGGCCCTTCCGCTTTTCAGACATTTGCAATCAAGTTTTTATTTTTAAAATTTACCCCACAATTTACCTCGCTCATAATTTGGTCCCTAATGTCAATGCTGCTTTTGATCAAGGGTTTATTGCCATTTTAGTCCCCCAATTCCTTTCAAGCATATAAATGGATCCCTAGTCTTTCTTTTATTTCAATTTACCCTTAAATTTTGCTTTTAACTCAATTTAGTCCTTTTCTATAGTTATTATTATTATTATTATTATTATTATTATTATTATTATTATTATTATTATTATTTACTATTATCATTATTTTACTATTAATATTATTTTATATTATTATTTATTTTACTATTATTTATTTTTATTTATTTAATATTACTAATCAACAATTTAGTTTTTTTTGTTTCTTTGTTATTATTATTATTATTATTATTATTATTATTTCATTATTAATACTATTATTATATTATTGTTTATTTTACAATTACCTATTATTATTATTATTTAGTATAATTAATCAACAATGTAGTCCTTTTCTTTTGTTTCTTTTTATTATTATTATTATTATTATTATTATTATTATTTACCATTATCATTATTTTATTCTTAACACTATTATTATATTATTATTCATTTTATTATTATCTTTTATTTATTATTGCTATCTACTATTATTTATTTTATTGTTTTTGTTATATTACTATTATTATTATTATTATTATTTTTTTTTTGATTGTATTTAGTATTATTGATACTATATTATATTTACCATTATTACATTTATTGTTCATATTAATACTATAATTACTTTTATTATATTTATTACTGTATTCAACTATTAATTTACTTTATATTACCTTACTTACTCATTTATTTTTCATATATATATATATATATTATTTCCATTATCATTATTGGCATTATGCTATTATTATACATAAGTACTATTATTATCATTATTTGTTTTTATGTATTTCAAATTGCTTTTATTATTATCATTATTATCATTATTATTATTATTATTATTATTATTTGTTATTTCTATTGTTGTCATTGTTTTCACATATCAAATCCATAGACATATTTTTATTTGTTATCGCGCTCATTTCCATTCTTTGCTATTACCATTATATAACATCTTTATTATCATTTGTTTAGTATTATTACCCATCATCACTATCATCATTATTGTTATCAATCATCCTATATTTGCATTATTATTGCTATTGCAATTTTTCAATAATCCCGCTAAATAAAAATGCATTTTGTAAAATCGTCCTATTCTTAAAGCAAAGCAATGTTTCGTATTTAGAAATTCGGAAAATAGTGCCCTAACGTGCTGGGTTGCGATTTTCCGTTTAACTAAGTTACTTAACATCCTCCTACCAAGTTTTGCAAATCACGAGATGACTTTGATTACGAGAGATTAAAACATCGTGTCCTAACGAGCTGGATGTGATGTTTATATCTTTTCGGGACAAAGAAATCTCAAGTTTAGACTCAAGCCTTTTCTTAGAATTAATCCAATACGATGCATTTTGAAAAGTCGCTACACTCTATTCAAAGATTTTTAAAATAAAGGCAATGTTTTGTATTTAGGAATTCGGGAAATAGTGCCCTAACGTGCTGGGATACGATTTTCCGCTTGACTAAAACACTAAACATCCTTTTAATAAATTTCAAGAACTCCAGACAACTTTGATTACGAAGGTTTCAATATCATATCCTAACGTCTTTGGATGTGATGTTTGTATCCTCTCAAACAAAGAAATCTCAAATATCCTAATACATTTTAAAAGACCCGTATTTTAAAATCTTTTCAAAACTTCCAACATTAAGACATTAATTAATCATTTTGGTACCAATTTTGGGCGACGAGGGTGCTAACCTTCCTCGTATGAATCAAACTCCAACCCGATTTTTAAAACTTGCAGACTAAAACACGGTTTTAGTAAAACAAAATGTTTTATTAAAATAAAGGTGATCCGATCACACCAACTAAAGGTCGGTGGCGACTCCCATTTTATTCCTATTTTCAAAACCCAACGTCGAACCCCTTTTGTCGTTTTCAAAAAACGTTACGACAATATCCATTACGAGTCATCCAAACATTTTCCATACTTTAAAATATTTTCTAATTTTCGATATTAAGGACATTAATCAATCAATACGGTACCAATTTTGGGCTTCGAGAGTGCTAACCCTTCCTCGTATGTGAATCGACTTTTGAGCCCGCTTTTCTTAAAATTCAGAGACCAACTGCTTTTATAAGTGACCCAATCACACTTCAAAAAGATTGGTGGCAATTCGCGTTTACCTCTTAAAGTTGACCCGTTTTCCAACAAAAAAATGGTTCCGACAATCACAAATTGTGGTACATTGGTTTGATTGATATTAAGATTGAATAAATTAACATTTGGTGTATATTTGAAATTGGTGTTATGCAGTTTTTATACGCGTTTATAGGCACCATTTGAGTATAATTTGAAAAGCATGTCGATAAATTAAAAAATATCGTATTTTTGCCTAAATTTTTCATACTTTGAATAGATTTTTGAGCTCAAATATATAACCCAACTTTTGTTAATATTATAGTAATATTAGTTTATTTTTAGATTAATTATTTAATAACATTTTTAAATCTAATAAAGAATATGTCCGATTAAATTTATTTTTACTTTTTCAAGCCAAAAATTCATACGATATTTAAGAGGATTTGAATAAAAATATTAAATTCAAAAAGTGAGCTAACCCGACTCAAATAGTAAACTAAACTATATTTAAAATTCGTATTTTTTTATTTTTTGTTTTTATATAAAATGAGTGGAGCCTACACATGCTGAAATTTGAACATAAAACACTACTATTTTTAATTAATCTTTAATTAATTAAACATAAACCTAATTACAACTAATCCCCACCACCGTTTGGCTATAAGTGGTCTAATTTCTCAATTGATCCTTCAATTAATTAAAAATTCATAATAATTATTTTTACAACTTTTATAATTTAATTCTTGTACCTTAATTAACTATTCAATTGACAAAATTAAGGGACCAAACTTTAATTAACCTCTATACTATCCTTGTATTTACGGACTCAAATATCAAAATGAGATTCTGAAATCACCATTTTCGATACCACTAAAAAAACAAACTATTATTTTAAAAAATTGACCGCAACCTCAATTTTGCCTATGCTTGGGCTGATAAACCCACCAACAAATTATTTTTTGTACTTTGACATATTATTATGATGCATTTTAACAAATTCAATACTTAAATGATGGAATGCAAGTAGGGGCTAAGCTAGAAAAATATTTTAGGGAGCGAATAAAATTTTAATTTTTTATAGTCTATATTTTTATAATTTTTAAAGTATTAAATGAATTTTTATAATTTTAGGAGGGGTCAAAGTGTAATTTTACCTTTACTAATTTAAAATTTTAAAAAAATTTAAATGACTTAAATAATAATTTTCCATTTTAAGGGGCAGAGTCCATGCCAACTCCCCTAAAATCGCCTTTGAATGCGAGAAAAGAAATATATTTGTTGAGAACCAATGTAGAGAGCGTAAATTTATATTTATTTTTAATAAATTTAATAACTAAAAGAAAAGCAAATGTGATATACATGAAAAAGAAACATATTTATTGAGAAATAATGTAGAGAGCATGAATTTAGTAAGGCAATACTGCATGATTTTACTTTATAAATTTGTTTCCATAATCATAATAAACACATAAATTTCACATTAAAATGAACTATTTTTTCTCAAAACATTTTTGACAAATAAATGAAATTCTTATAATAGGATATTGGAAGAAATTAAAATAAGCTTACAAAACATTATGGTTTGAAACAGTTAGTAATTTTTCATGGATCTAATTATTACTGTTTACTGATCGGAAGTTCTAACTATAGAACTGGAAGGTTATTACAATATAATCCTTATAATTTTTATAATTTTAAATAAATTAATTATTTCATTAAAGTACTTTAATTTTTAATTTTAATTTTTCTTTTTGTTGAATTAGGGAAAGGAAATTGTGTTTTGACACCAAAGATTAAAATCTTGAACTGACACGTGGAAGATCATTGGGTTTGAAATTTAACATTCAAACATGCAATCTATATATTGCAGATGTCTATTTCGGTTTTTTAGTCATCGAACGAAATGGTGACAAGACAGAAAGAGTTACGTTCAAATTTACGAATGGATTAGACATCGATAATAGCACTGGAATGATTTATTTTATTAATAGTAGCACTATTTTTCTCCAAGAAGTTACAATAAAAAATGAAAAAGGCAAATTTTGGTAGTTCTAAACAACGGAAGATTAGAAACACTTAAAAATAGAGTTACAAATCCAACTTGTATAAAGATTTACGAAGAAGCTAATATTTTAAAAATTTTGTACGTAAAAAGCACGCCATCAATGAAATTAACGAATTTAGAATAAATTTATATATTGAATCATTCGCAATCTAAATGCTTAATTGTTAGATTTATTTTTAGAAGAATTTTTTATTTTGTTCTTTGGAAATTTTAAATTTTAAATTAGTAAATGTAAAATTGTAATTTTACCTCTTCTAAAAATGATAAAATTTTAATTTAATCTTTTAAAAATATAAAGACATAGACCTAAAAATTACGATTTAATTTCAGTCCTTAAAAAAATTTTCTAGCTTCGCCACTATTCATAATAGCACCCCCATAACAACTATGTTCCTCCATACCATGTCCTAACAAGAACTCAACTCCAGTTGGCTAGAGTCAATTTAGATCGGATTAATTCGAAACTTAATTTTTTTTGAATCATTTCTAGTTTAAATTAATTTTAAATATGCTTATTTTGGATTAGGTCATTTGGATTTCATAACATCTTTTTGTTTCATAAAGTTCCCATGAAGAGATAACCCAAATAGACAACTTGACAGCTTATTATTATTATTATTTGATAATAAAAGCAAATAAAATAAAATATTAAAAAGTAGTCGTTTTAACTTGATTGATATGAATATTATTATCAATATATGAGGAAGCGGGTTTGAGTGCCTTGAAGCACATCATCCTTCTATTTATGAATTGAGAAAGAATTATGAGTAGTTTTAAGTTTTACGTAAAAAAAAAATAGATATATTATGTAGATACATTAAATTTATAATAATAACTAATATAATTTACAATTTTAACAACTTCAAAGGAAATAACCCAAAATTTAGGTAACCCTTTGGCCCAAATTAAAAAAAGAAGAAGAAGAAGTTATCCCCATCTAGTATATTCTAGAGTTAGCCCAGTAGCCATACCCACTTTTACTTGTTTCATAGAGTTCCCATGAAGAGATAGCCCCAAATAGACAACTTGACATGCTTTTCTTTATTTGAGAGTTTAAAAGAAATTGAGAAAATATAAATGGCACAAATTTTAAAATCATACATAAATTTTAATTTAATGTGTAATTTGATATATTAATTTTGATTTAGTGTGATTATACGGTTGAAACTTTGATCGTGGTTAAAATGTATGCATAAAACTTTAATTGTAATTCAATCATATATATTTGAATAAATAAATACATCAATTTATTTCTATATTGAATAAATATAATTATTTATGTATGCAATATATAAATATAAAATGATATTATATCGATAATTTATAAAAATTTAATCAGATCAAAATTTTATGCATAAAAGTATACATTAAATCATAATTCATATATAATTTTGAAATTTATCCCGATCTAAATTTAATGTTGTTTTAAATGTTTTTTTTTTTTAGATAACAATGCCAGCCTGCTTTTTTCGACTTAATTATTAGTTGGCAGCAGCAACTGGGTTTTTTTTTCTGGTGTCTAGAATCAAAATTTTGAAAAGTTTATAAAAATGGATTTGTGCAAAAAATTATCTCACTTAGATTGATTTTAAAATTAATAATATTTTTATACAAATAATGTAATTTATTGAAAATTTAAAATATATTTAAAATTTTAATAAAGGAAAAATATCAAATTATATTATATATATAACTACTAAATATTTATTAAATAATAATTTTAAATCTTTAAATATAAAAAATAGTATGAGTGGGCCTATACGAGAAATTATAGAACCATAAAAGTTTTAAAAATGTTAATTTTGTGAAACATTAAATGAAATTTTTATACAGAAAATGTTGAATATATTTCAATTTGATCTTATTTAATTTTTTTAATAATACGAGAACTAAATCAAATAACTAATTCATAAAAAGTATTTCGTCTAATTTGTAAAATTGTCCAAATTTCGCTTTTGGGGGATCCATTGGTCAGTTTCTTTGATCTAGTTACATGGCGTATTTGAAAAAACAAGAATTTCTTATTTTTCAAGGAATGCCATGGAGTGCGGAAGAAATTATCAAAGGTTCGTATGGTTGAGCTAACTAGTATGCTCTTTTCGCAAGGTGAACTCTACTGTGAGACAAGTTATGAGGGGCGAGTACAATTGAATGGATGGTTGGGTGCGAATAACTGATGGTTCAATTAAGGTAGAATCGGGATATGTTGCTGCAAGGGGAATGGATTCTTGGTTTTAACCGACGGTTGGGAAAATGCTCAATCTTTGACGTTGAATTATCGGGTATTTTAAATGGGCTGTCAATATTGCAAAGAAAGTAATGTGATAGAGTTATGATGCAGACGGATAATTTGAAAATTATTGAAGCTATACAAGAATTTAATTTGAAATCCTCTAGCTCCACGTTAATCAGACATATACATCAACTCCAGAAGAATATAGCCAAAATAACTTTTCACGGGAAAAAGGGTTGTATTTTTATTTACAATTTATTTTATTTTATTTTAATTGATTGTAATTTTATTGTTTAAAGAAAAGAAAAGTGTAGTCAACCAAAGGGAATAATAACACATTAGCCAATGCCAGCTCCAATTCATAGATTAGGTGATGATACATAAATATTTGTAAATTTTAAGATTAAAGAAAATATAACGTGTTGACCAATAATCAACCTCTTCAGATCCAAAGTACTAAATAAAATATTATATGCACAAAATTAGAGGAAGAAAATTTGTACATGAAATATATTAAATCAAAACTTTCTCCACACATTATAGACCTTACCATCTTATCAACATATTTGCCATTTAACCCATGGGTCACATCTGTCCATTGAATTTTAATTTAATTAATATCGGTATTATTATCAGTATAAGAAGATATAGGTTTACGTATGTTAAAGCACATTATCCTCTTATTTAAGAGTTGAAGAGGGACTATAAGTAATTTTAGCCATTATAGCCATTCAACCACCTTCCTTATACAAACATTTTCTATGTGTTTTTATGTAGATGGATCACATCTGTCGGTTGAGTTTTAATTTAATTGGCGTAGGTATTGTTATCAATGTAGAATGACGTGGGTTCGAGTGTGCTGAAGCGCATTATCTTCTTATTTAAGGGTTGGGGAGGGATTATAGGTAGTTTTAGGCATTGTATCAAAAGAACATATATGATAAGAATTTATAATGAGATTAATGTTTAAAAAAAATTCACATTTAATTGAAAATAGTCTTTAGTTCGATCAATTGTTTTATTTTATGTTGCAACACAAATTGGAACAAGCGAGTATAATTAACAGATTCGAAAGCAAGCGAAGCAAATAAAATAATTAATACGCAATATTTGTTAATGCAATTCGGATTTGACAATCTTACTCTATAAGGCTTTAATGAATGATTTTATTTAACAATCGATCTAAATTACTTATTGCCTAAAGCTCAATCTATACTTACAACATTGGATAATTGCAACTTCGATAATGAACCTTAATTATTACAATTACTCACCCAAAACATCTCACAATCAACGGGTGCACTCTAAAGAATACTTGAATACACAAGTACCATAATACACATCAAATAAGATTAGAAACTACAAAGAAAGCTCTCACACAATCATTCGAAAAGATGGTCTCTAATGAGCATCGAAGTAACATATTTATAAGATGTCATTAAGAGAACTATGCTAACAGAACTCGGTTTCCTATTTTTTACTTTTAAATTTAATAAATTATATGTTTTTATCATATTTGTTTTTTTATACAATTTCTAAAATTATCCATAGTCCCTCTCTAACATTTTATTAGGAGGATAATGTGCTTCAGTGCATTCGAATCCACGTCTTTCTACATTAACAACAACCGATACCAATCGAACTAAAATCAGTATAAAATAGACGTAATTTAGGTTAGCCATATTTCCATATGATACTAATATGTGATCAATATTAAAAAAAAAATATATATGTGCAATATAATAAATAATTTTATTTTTATTCATTTTATTTAAAATATAAAAATTAAATTAATTACACCTACTTTTTTTTATTATCTCCTATAAATACCTTCTAATTAAATTGATATTAAAGTTGAAGAGAAAAAATATGTGTTAAAAGAAAATGAAAGTTTAATTTATTCTTTAAGATTAACAAATAAAATATCTTTTATATTTTTCAATTTCTAAATTTTTAAAATTATCATTTAGGATAGGCTCTATCTTTTAATTAATGTGTATATATCTAACACATCATATATATATATATATATATATATATATATTTCTATAGTAGTGCTTTGAAACAACTATTTAAGATAGAGATTGAAGTTAAGGAATATTGACATTATCATTTTTTAATAAAAGATTATAGAGATTTAAATTTGATTAATAAGATCAAAAGTATTATTAGTTTTGTTATTATTGAGAATTTTAAGTAATTTCATAAGGGTGTCGACCTCTTTCATATTAGTAGAAGACAGCTTGATAATCAGACTAGTAATATAATTGATCTCTTTAGGAACATATCTTATCACCCAATACTCCTTATTCTGTTGCATCTATTGAATTTACCTGACCAGAGTTGAGTTTGAGTTTATCAAAGTATTGTCTTGGATGGCTTGAACTATCTCCAAATTATCAGCCTGAATCAAAATCCTATCCAAACCTTATCCTTGTAATAGGATCAGTCCATCTAAAATACCCCATAATTCGACATCAAATTTATTTAAAATTCATGAATTAAACTATAAGACATGTAAGTAAAAATTACTATATATATATATTAAAAATTAGTCTTGAAATTGAAAAGATTTAAATCTAAAATTAATTAAATCCTAAACCCAGAATCCAAATATCTTAAAACCCAAACTGTTTGAACCCAAATCACCCCATTTCTGTGCTTTATTTGTTCCTTAAGAAATGCAAAAGTCCCAAAACCAAGTTTCTTAAGGAAGTAGACAACTTTTTTCCAAAATTTTGAATAAAAAAATCCTATAAAAATCAAGAATGAAGCTGAATCATCTCTCTGCCCAACAAATCTTGGAAATTGCAATTTTTCTTCTTATTCTCATATTACAAAGACCAATTTGGTCAATTTTTACCTACTAAACTAAAATTCATATATGAATTGTATGATAAGAGTGGAGATGAGCCTACCCCAATACTTGTTTTTCTTTTATTTATTTATTTATTTTTAAAATAAACTCAGTCAATAAAAGATTTACATTTAAATATTTAATTCATATAAATCCTAAATTTGATTTCTAGATAACCCTATAATATTATTCTTTATATAAAAAGAATCTATATTCTCTTTTAGCGATCAAAAAATCATTAGGATTCTTAACATGCATGATCTTTTTGTTTCTACATAAGTAATTGATGTCGGTGTTGTTTTTATGTAATTCGACAAAATAGCCTCGTAACTTCGAGAGAAAGGGTGTCTCCTCATAAAGAGGGTCACAGTGATTAGGCCCAAGTGATTGTTTTCTAAACACACAAGTCTTTGCAAAGTTGTAAGACCATGTATGGGGGTTGATGCCTGCCCGGTGTCGGAAGGTCAAGGAAGTTGGTGACTTGATGATAGGGGTGCCGGCGATCGAAGCCCCGTGAACAGCAGTCATAACTATAACAATCCTAATGCAGCGAAATTCCTTGTCGGGTAAGTTCTGGCCTGCACAAAAGTCGTAATGATCTGGGCACTATCTCGAAGAGAGGCTTGATGAAATAGACATGTTTGTGAAGATGCGGACTACTTGCACCTGGATAGAAAAACTCTATGAAGCTTCACTGTTCTTTAGGATTCGCTTTGGGCTGTCTATATTTTTCGAGAGAGTTTGATTTTCTTACTGCTTGGGTGCTAAGACATAAGTCTGTAATGAAAAACATTAAGATCCCTCCTCCTACTCTCATAAAATTAATCGATGATGATATTATTAGAATAACAAAATAAAAAACTTGTTGTCTATAGACGATTAGCCGCTCTTTTTTCAAAAAAAAAATTAGAAAACTCGCTTCAATTTAAATAAATTTCTTTTAGATCACATGGAAGAAAATTATATAGTAATAAAATTTGATTAAATTTTTATTAAATAAGATACATAAATATTTTTAAAAATTATATAATATAAATTAAATCATATTATTGTAATTAATTATATATATATATATATATATATATATATATATATATATATTTAAGTATGAAACTCAGCTTTCAAGATTGCATGATTAGTTATCAGACATTCAGCTTTCAAGATGTAACATAAAGCAAAGTGGTTAGACAGCTTAAGCCGCTATCTCACCCCATTTCGTGGGCCCGGTCCGGTCCTTGTAGATCCTTTTGTCTGCTACTTAATATATTCATTTTATTTCACATCATTAGAGACTAAAAAGTGTAGGTCCAACATCTTAGTCCCATCATTTTATGCTTTTCTCCCTTCTCCATTAAAGAAAAATAATAATTTATTGATTAAATTTTAAGTCGTAATAATATTATCATTTAAATTAAGACTTAATTAATTATTATTAGTTAAATTTTAACTTAATTGATATAAGTATTATTATTAATATAAAGATACATAGATTTAAGTATGTTGAAACATATTATTTTTTATTTATAAATTAAGAAGAGAATACAAATTATTCTAGATATTGTGATAAAAGAGAAAAGATATTATAACAATTTATAATGAAATTGTTAAAAACCTTATTTTAATAATTTTTATAATATATTAATTAAAAAATTATTTTTAAGAAGGAGAGAGATTAAATTATCCAAATAAATTTTTTATTTTAATAAACATTTTAAATATAAAATTATATAAAATAAAATTTTATATATAATATTTTGACCTACTACTATTAACTTTTAATCCCCAAATTCACTTTTAAAACAAAATTACTTTTATTTATGTATTTTCTTTTCTTATAAAATACTTTTTCTACTCATAAATAAATATTTATTTTAATTTATTTAAGTAGTATCAAATTATAATTTAATCTATATTTTAATTTAAGTGTATGCTAAACTTGAGATAAATGTATTAACTATTTTTATTTAAAATAAATATTATTTTAATAAATAAATAAAATTACCTGCTTACTAAAATAAACATACTTGTGCTAATAAAAATCTCTAATGATTAAAATTAATGAAATTAATATTTTATTTAATTAGAATAATTTTAAAATTTTCATCACATTCTTTTTTAATAATCTTATTATAAAATCGATCATATATTTTTTTTACAAAATAACTAGAACTACTCGTAGTCCTTATTCAATTCATAAATAGGAGAATAATAAATTTCAACGCACTGTAACCTACTTTTCCTAATAATAATAATATTAATATCAATTGAGTTAAAATTCTATTGACATTTTCATCGCATCCCTTATTACTTTTATATAATTTCCAAACCCTACAAATATTACATTTCATTAAAATAATTTTCAAAAATTCCCATTTTTACATAAAAAATAATACCAAATTTCAGTGTAATAACTTCTCCTAAAAAATTCACCAACTAAAACATAATTATCCTAAATAAAATGGTTTTAAGACATTCATATGATAATCATAAATTAACTTTGAAAAAAAATTCATCAAATTACCCACAAAAGAAAAAGAAAAGATTTGCTTACTTGTACTTAAATATTCATGTACTTTTTAAATAATATATATATATATATATATATAATATACTTTGCAGTAGCTACCTTGTAAGATCAAAATTGTCACAATTAATTCCAATAAAACCCCAAATTTCCTGAGATTTTTTCTTGCCTCTTTGAAAAACTTTTGACATAATTTTTTTGTTTTGGTGCTTGATGGAATAACCCTCCCAATTTGATTTTTTATTTTTTATTTTGTTATTCCAATTTCTACATTGCTAAATCCATTTCTTTAAAGTTCTTTTGGTTGCTTAATGGATCAACCATTGCTGCCAAATCCAGATGCCAAAGAAGCAGAAGCAAAGGTGGTTTGCTTTGGTGTCTTATAGAAATAAAGTATGTTCTGAAAAGTAACCTTTTTTCCTTTTTCTTCCATTAAATGCTTTAATGGGTCTCACCCATGGTTTTGCAATGGTTGTGAATGGTGGGTTTTTGTTTGCTGTCATTGTTAAAGCTTGAAGTTGATGTTTTGAGGGAAAAAAGTTCAATCCCAGAAAAGTACTGTTAGCTGTTTTTTCATGTTCTTTTACATGCCAGAATATATATTTTTTTATGGTGTTTATATGCTTAAGATTGAAAATTTTATTTTGTCTATGAGATTCGTTTTTTTGTCTTGGGAAATATCAGATTTCTTTCAAAGTTTGATGGAGAAAGGTGTATGTGGGGTTTACTGTAAAGTTTTTTTTTTTTTTTAATTTTATGTTGGATGGGAATATACCATGCTGCCTTTTGATGGATTTTGAACATACACCCAGAAAAATTCTGCTTTTGACTGATAAAAGAATGTTTCAAAATTAAATTCAAATTTCAAACCATTTGTGTGCCAAAAAAATTGAATGTGAGTATTGCAATGTTGCAGAACTGTGTTTAATCTTTGCATGTTTGCTGTGTTATGGATCTCTCTATATAATGGAAAAATTAGGTGAAGGATGAGAAATTAATTTTATACCATCTTGTTTTGTATCTTTTTACATTTAGTTAATTTGTGGAGTTGCTTTTAAGTTTTGTTGTTTGTGTTAGTACTAAATGCAGTGGTTTTCACTTTGTGTTCATCAGGGAATTGCAGTGAAATTTGTGGAGTTGCTGCTTTTGTTTATCTCATAGTTCGATTACAAGGTACTGCAGGATCGATTGACCGAAGAGCTATGCTTTTTATGTTTCATGTTTCACCCCTTATCCAGCTTCTCTTTGTTTTTAATCTTTAAATTTGGGTTGATTTTTGGTAGGTTTTCAACTGGTTTCTACTCCGTTATACCGATTCCTTATATAGCTGGTTGAAATTTGTGAATTGATATGATAGTATTAGTAGAGTTATTCTATTTCTAAAGTTAAAGTTGGTGGTTTGTTTTGATGGAATGATTAGAAAATGGATGAATGTGTTTTTGAAAAGTTCATGTTTCTCTTTCGGATCCATTCTCGATTAGGGGTTGGTCCATTGCCTAAAATTATGTTTTTTCTTTCGTTCTTGCGTGTTGGGAAGTCGGTAGATCCTTTCGAATGTGGTCAAAGTATAAAGTTTATCCAATGGGTACAAATGTTATATCCTTTTGGTGGGTGCTATGGGTGTTTATGTTGTTCTTTAGGGTTGTAATTGCAGTAATTGCGGTTTTGCAGGGTACGGACTATGGCATTTACTAAAATGTTGAATTTTGAATCAAGTAGGCTTTTGGAAATTGGATTTTGGAGGTTTTTACCGGTTTTTGCTCTACTGATTACTATAACCGACGGGTTAAATTCTGAGGGACAGTTGCTACTGGAGCTTAAGAATGGTTTTCGTGATGAGTACAACTATCTTTGGAACTGGAAGTCCACTGATGAGACACCTTGCGGATGGACCGGTGTCAGTTGTTCTTCATACTACGAGCCAGTGGTTTGGTCTGTTGATTTGAGTAAAATGAACCTTTCTGGAACTGTGGACCCCAGTATTGGTGGGTTGACCCACTTGAAGTTTCTTGATCTGTCTTACAATCGGTTCAGCGGAAGTATTCCCAAGGAGATAGGAAATTGTTCGTTTTTGGTCTTTCTTTATTTGAACAATAACCAATTCAGCGGTCCAATTCCCGGTGAATTGGGTAGGCTGTCTTATTTGAGCAGTTTCAATATATGCAATAATAAAATCTCTGGTTCCTTTCCAGAGGAGCTCGGGAATTTGTCCTCACTCGAGGAGTTTGTGGCATACACAAATAACTTGACTGGGCCATTGCCTCGCTCTATCGGGAATCTCCGGAAGTTGAGAATATTTCGAGCAGGGCAGAATGCATTTTCCGGTAGCCTTCCTGCTGAAATAAGTGGATGTCAAAGCTTGCAAATGCTTGGTCTTGCCCAAAACCATATCGGTGGAGAACTGCCTAAAGAACTTGGAATGCTCGGAAGTATGACTGATCTGGTTTTATGGGAGAATGAGTTGTCAGGGTTTATTCCAAAGGAGCTCGGAAACTGTACAAGCCTCGAGACACTTGCATTGTATTCAAATGGTCTTGTGGGGCAGATACCTGCGGAGATCGGGAACCTCAAGTTTCTGAAAAAGTTGTACCTCTATAGGAACGAGTTAAATGGAAGCATTCCGAGAGAGATAGGGAATTTATCTCTTGCAACCGAAATTGATTTCTCGGAGAATTATTTGACGGGTGAGATCCCAACTGAGTTCGGGATGATAAAGGGTCTACGCTTGTTGCACCTATTCGAGAATCAGCTTAACGGTGTCATACCAAATGAGCTTAGTAGCTTGAGGTACTTGACGAAGCTTGACCTTTCGATCAATTATCTCACAGGTCCCATCCCTTATGGTTTTCAATATTTGACTCAAATGGTTCAGTTGCAGCTTTTTGACAATTTTCTTAGTGGTACCATTCCTCAACTGCTCGGAGTATACAGCCCACTTTGGGTGGTTGATTTTTCGGACAACCATCTGACAGGAAAAATACCTCTTTATCTTTGTCGACGTGCTAACCTTATTTTATTAAACCTTGGAGCTAATAATCTGCTTGGAGATATCCCAACCGGGATTAAGAACTGCAAGACGTTAGTACAACTTCGTCTGGTTGGAAACCGGCTCAATGGTAGCTTTCCTTCTGAATTATGCAAACTGGTGAATCTTTCGGCTATCGAATTGGGGCAGAACAACTTCACTGGACCAGTTCCATCGGAGATCGGAAATTGCCAAAAGCTACAAAGGCTTCATATTGCAGATAATCAATTTAATTCCGATCTGCCTAAGGAAATCGGCAATTTGTCCCAACTTGTGACTTTTAATGTCTCATCTAATTTGCTTTCGGACGGATTCCTCGTGAGATCGTTAACTGCGAAATGCTTCAGCGACTTGATCTCAGCCATAACAGCTTTGTGGATAGTTTACCAAGCGAGCTCGGGACCCTCACTCAGCTCGAGATTCTGAAACTTTCGGAAAATAAGTTCTCTGGAAATATACCTGCAGCTTTGGGGAACCTATCGCGTTTGACTGAGCTGCAAATAGGCGGCAACTTATTTTCTGGTGAGATACCCCAAGAGTTAGGTTCCCTTTCGAGCTTGCAGATTGCAATGAACCTCAGCAATAACAACCTTACCGGAAATATACCACCGGAGCTTGGTAATCTTAATTTACTGGAATTTCTCCTGCTCAATAATAATAATTTGAGTGGCGTAATCCCCAGCACGTTTGAGCACCTATCAAGTTTATTGGGATGCAACTTCTCATACAATAACTTAAGTGGACCTTTACCTGCTATCCCGTTGTTCCAGAACATGCCTGCGAGCAGCTTTGTAGGAAATGAAGGGCTTTGTGGTAGGCCTCTTCAAGATTGCAATGGCGATTCATCTTCTCCTTCGGCGCTACCTGTGAATAAGGATACACGAGGAAGAATGATAACCATAATTTCAGGTGTTGTAGGTGGTGTTTCTATTGTTCTCATTATAATTCTTATATATCAAATTAGACGTCCACCTGAAATCGTTGCACCATCGCAAGAAAACGAGATATCATCTTCATCTCCGGTTTCAGATATTTACTTTCATCCGAAGGAAGGGTTTACTTTTCAAGATCTAATCGAGGCTACGAATAACTTTCATGAGAGTTATATTGTTGGACGGGGAGCTTGTGGAACAGTTTATAAAGCAGTTATGAATTCTGGACAAACGATTGCTGTTAAAAGGCTTGCATCAAATGCTGAGGGAAACAACATCGAGAACAGTTTCCGGGCTGAAATTCTAACACTAGGGAAGATTAGGCATCGAAATATTGTGAAGCTTTACGGTTTTTGTTATCACCAAGGTTCCAATCTGCTTCTTTATGAGTACATGGAAAATGGTAGTTTGGGTGAATTGATTCATGGTAGGGGCTCTTCTAGCTTAGAATGGCCTACGCGGTTCACAATCGCCCTAGGAGCTGCGGAAGGTCTTGCTTATTTACATCATGACTGCAAACCGAAAATCGTTCACCGTGATATCAAGTCCAATAATATCTTGCTTGATGAAAAATTCGAAGCACATGTTGGTGATTTTGGTTTGGCAAAAGTGATTGACTTGCCCCATTCTAAGTCCATGTCGGTGGTTGCTGGATCATACGGCTACATTGCCCCTGGTAATTTCTTTGGCCTTCAATCTATTTGTCCTATCAATATTTTATTGTTTTAAATTATTTGACAAATATATCCATTGTTTATGACAGAATACGCATACACTATGAAGGTAACTGAAAAATGCGACATCTATAGCTACGGGGTTGTTCTTTTGGAGTTGTTAACTGGAAAGACTCCCGTACAGCCATTGGATCAAGGAGGTGATCTCGTCACGCACGTGAGACATTATGTTCGTGACCACTCATTGACTTCCGGGATACTTGACGACCGCTTAAACCTTAACAATCAAAGCATTGTCGATCACATGCTAACTGTCTTGAAAATTGCTTTACTATGCACTAACTTGTCCCCACTTGATCGACCGTCTATGCGTGAAGTTGTAGTGATGCTTTTAGAATCCAGGGGCATGACGACGACAACTCCATGACCTCTTCTTCTCGTCAATCTATGTGAGTACTCACATGTTCATTAACCGAGACGAAAATTTATGATTATTTAACCTGTACATATTTCCATGAAGAAAAAGATTATACAATAGAATACAACGTAGTAATACCATTTGTGCAGATTTTGCTCCATACCTATGTATCTCAAACATTTTGATATGAATTAGATTCTCTGAAAATGTTGAAGCTATGTTTTATTGTCTTTTATTCGGATAGAGATGTAGGGTTATTATCATCCATATGTAGTAAAGATTTGTACCTGATTTTCAGCTTCTTTGCTGGAAACTTTTCCATGAAGGTCTTGTAAATCTATATTACTCTTGACTCTTTATTTATTTATTTATTTTTTTTTTGAAGCACTCCTGTCTTGGACACCATTATTAAGACATAATCCTTTTAGGACCCTCTTAATTGCTCGTGTCAATATACATTCTCATATTTGACACTCACATTTGAGTCCAAAGTAATATACTTGTGTCTGATGGTAACATCTCTAACAAGGCGGGAGAAAGAGGTTTTTTTCTTATCTACCCAGATATAGTGAAATTTAACCTAACCTCAACTGTAATATAATTTTTCTTATATTAAATCTTAAATCTTAAATCTTAAATATATATAATGTACTTGACCTTGACCAGATTTGATTAAAAAATAGAGTGAGACCAGGAAAAGCATAACAATCATTATGATGGCAAAACAATTTAACACATTCCATCAAAATGACCAGTTCAGGCAGCAGATACCAAGGTTAATAACCTTAGAGCCGAATAAATGGTTCCAACTATGTACTGATAGTGCGGTTAAGGCTAATTCGGGTTTTGCTGTAGTTGGGGGATTTTCAAGGAATGAGAATGGGAATGGATAATTGATAATGAGATTTAACATATTTTTGGGAGAAGACTTGGTCTTTGATGCAGAATTGTGAGAAATTTTTGATGGGTTGTCTCTTATCTATGATAGCAGTTTTGTCGGGATTATGATTCAGACGGACAATCTAGAGATAGTCAAAATTATATAGAAAACCTCTTCATCGGTTTCAAATTCTGCCTTAATCAGACGTATTCACCATATTTTGGGGAAAGTAGGCCCTTGGATTATTCAACACATTCCCAAGGAGTTCAATAATGTCGCGGATTATATTATTAAATTGACATTTGATACAAGACGGAGCCTGAAGGTTTTTAAGGAGATCCCTAAGGAAGTATTAGTAATCTCTCCTGTTGTCTTAACAAGTGGTAATTTTGCTAAAGAGATCTGATCAACTAACAATGAAAAAAGATCTTTAATGAGTCAATCTTATGGTAGAGGTGAATTAAAAGGCAGGTATTAATCTATTACAAATCATTTTAATTTTTTATAGGGAATCTCACTGTTTATCTTATTTTGAAATATATCATCGGGGTTGAAAAGTTTTTGCAAAGAATCTTTTTGTAGGGGTGTGTAAAATTCAGGTAAAACCGAAAAAATTCGGTTAATCGATCGAATTCGATTAATCGATCGGTTAATCGAATTTTTTCGGTTGGGGTCGGTTAATTATTTTATAATTTTTCGGTTAACAGTTAATTCGGTTCGAAACTCGTCGGTTAACCGAATTTTTTTGATTAACCGAAAAAATTAATAAATAAAATTATAATATATAAATAGGCCCACTATTCACCTAAACCCAATTCAAACCCAAATATCCAACCCAACACAATTACCCAATCCAACCCAATCATAAAATTACAAATAATTTAATAAATAAAAATAAAATTTAAAATTCTAAAACTAAAATTATGTAATCTTTTTAATTATGTAGTGATTAATTTCGGTAATTCGTTAATTGATTAATTCGATTAACCGAATTAATCGAAAAATTTCGTTTAATTTTTTGAAAAAATTCGTTCGGTTAACGGTTAAAAATTTTGAAAGGTCGGTTAATTCGGTTAATGTTATTTCGGGTCGGTTAACCGATTGAACACTCCTACTTTTCTGTTCATTTTTTATTTTCTTTCAAAGATTTAGAATTTTTTTTTTTGCAAGAAATTATTAAGGAATTTCACTATTCATCCCTTTTTTCTTCACTTCCTGATTTTAGTGACTGTTAATTTTGTAATATCATCCTTTAATATTTAACCCCAACATTTGATCTATTGGACAAGGGTGCTCATGTTATCTTCAAAGTTGTGGCGTCAATCCACAAGCTTTGCCGGTATGGTTGCTTAAATGGGTGTGTCTAGATGTGTGAGAGTTTCAGATTCCATTAATGTCTCCTAATTTAAGGATTTAAAGAATTGTTTATGGATAGTAAGAGTTGTAAGCAATTCAAATTTACACCTCAAAGAATAAATTGATGTAAATATCTCTTGGGTAACTGACGGTCTCGAAAATATGTAAATTGGTCCCTTAAAAGATTACCAAAAAAATAAAAAATATTGGGTAACTGGTAGTCTTGGAAATATGCAAATAGGTCCCTTAAAATTACAAAAAAAAATATCAAAATATTTTTCCCAAAATTTTATAAATATATATATTAAAAAATAAAATTTTTGCAAATTACTAAAACATCTTAAAAATATAAAAAAAGCTATTTTTTAAAAAAATGATAAATTTAAGACCTTAAACAAATAAATTATCAAATCAAGTTTATCATACTAATTGTCTTTTTTTTCTCTTATTTTGTTTCAAATATACATGGTATTAATCTTCTTTAACTTGGAATTTAGCCTTATTATCAATAAGATTTCAATATGGTTGATTTAAAATTTTAATTTAACTCGAACAAATTTATTTATCTGATTTGACTTGAATTTCATTTCACTCGACTCGATTTGAAAAAAAAATTATATTGAGTTAAAGTGATAAAATAGGACTCATCAACCCGACTAACTCAAACTTTTTCACTCAATTCAACCCAGATTTGATCTTATACTCGCCTGGCCTAACACTAATTAGGGGCGGATTTAGGGTGTTGGCAAGGCTTGATTCCCTAAAATGAAAAATTTTCCATTTAGGTCCTTTATAATTTATAAATGTTAAATTAATAATGATAAAATTATACTTTGGCCCTCAAAATCATAAAAATTGATTTAATTCTCTAAAAATCATAAAGATATAAACTATTAAAATGATGAATTATATTTTACTATCATAAAATATATAATTTAATTCCTATTTCGACAATAGTAAAGTCATTAATTAACATTTAGTACTCTATTTCTTTTTTTTTTTTGGGTCCTATACTCAAAAACTTCCATTGTTCCTATACTATGTTTTAAAATGAATTATTATTGTTCCTGTTGGTGGAATGGTTCGTTAATTTTAGTTGATTTACGAGCCAGTTTGGAGAAATATTGGCTGCCATTTCATTGACAAAAGGAACATTAAGAATCTTGGGATAAAACACTGCAACAGGTAGCAACAGTAACATGCACCCATGCCATGCATGTTGTCTTCAACCCCAACAACACAATCAACCCTACACAGACACCCACAAGGTCAAACACTTAACCTACATGCCTCTTATTTACGCAACACCAAGTAAAAAAAAATCTAAGCAAAGCAGCCACAAATTTTAACATTCTACTAAGTTATTGTTAAGGAGGTGGCAAATTCCCACCCCTTGTTGTACCGCCAATTCCAAGTCCATGTCCATGTCCATGCCCACCTGCCAACCTACTTATACCACCTATTCCGCTATAACCACCAACACCAGCAGCTCCGCCGCTGCCACCACCACCTAGACCTCCAGCTCCACCGCCTACACCACCTGTATCTGGACAACCACTACCACCGCCACCTAGACCTCCACCTCCACTGCCTACACCACCTATACCTGGACAACCACCACCACCTAGACCTCCAACTCCGCCACCGGTTCCACCCCCTAAACCACCTAGACCTCCACCTCCGCCACCAGTTCCACCCCCTAACCCACCTAGACCTCCAATTCCACCGCCTAAACCCCCTAGACCACCAATGCCTTTGTAACCACCTATTCCAGCTGCACCACCAATCCCACCAAATTTTCCAATCCCACCAAGACCACCAACCAATGGCAGCCCACCAGCTACCCCAGCATAGCCTCCCACCCCAGCAAACCCACCAACTCCACCGTAAACAAAGTGCTTCTTGTCATCAATGCCATTCCCCTTGGGTGATTCCGCCTTGGGTGCATTGGCTTCCATTATTTGTTCCTTCTTGGAGCCATTGAGCCCATAATTGCCTGGCACGTTACGTGCATGACATGCATGCACAGTTAGCAAAACAAAAACTAACAACAAAACACACAAATTACACATCTCTTGTCTCTCTCTTGAATTAGCTGGCTAGCTTTGCATGGACTTGCTTTATATATATGTATATAGGGAACAGTTGAGAGGCAATAAAGGCGATTTGTAGTAAATAAAATAAACAGTCACATTGCTGTCCACAATCTCGAGAAGGGAAATTTTATTGAATTTGGCATCAGATCAGAGAGTTAGGTGAGTTAAAAGAAGAGAAAATTTAAGGATGTTTTATGTTGTGTCATCTAAGAACTGCACTTTCTTTTGTGTTGTGACCAGTGTATACCTTATTCATCACATCTATGAATTTTTTTTACGTGAAAGTATGATAATAGGGTTAAATGAAAAATTACCCTTAAACTATCACCGTTGTATTAAAGTGGTACTTAAATTTAATTACCCTTAAACTATAACTGTTGTATGTTGGGTGTATTTATCTGTGGTTAATATAAAAATAACGGTGATAGTAAAATTAGATATTATAACAATATTATAGCGTAAGGCATAAAGAAAATTAAATGCATCATACTGAACATCCATCCGAAAAGACCAAAGAGCTTCCATGTCAGCATTGTTCTACTTTACTCATTTTCTTTTTTGAATTTAAAAGAAAAAAGAAAAAAAATATTGAATATAATAGAAAATATTAAAATTGATATTTATTAAAAATAATTATATTGATATTAAAAATATATTTCCCTCCTCACCCTTCTCCCCCAAAGATGAATCTAGGGGGGCTGGTAGGGCCCGACTCTCCTTAAAATGGAAAATTAATTTTAAATTAGTTAAAGTAAAATTACACTTTAGCCTCCTAAAATTATAAAAATTCAATTTAATTAAAAATTATAAATATATAGAATATAAAAAAATAAAATTTTATTCACCCCTAAAAAATTGTTTTGGCTTCGCCCCTTCTCTCCCCACCCCCTCTCACCTTTCTCCCACCATCACTGCTCTCCTATCCCTTTCCCTCTCCCCTACCATCTCTCTCTCCCCGCCCCCTCTCGACTTTCTTTCCCCAATCCCTTTTATGTAAAACCCCATATGCTTGCATGAAAATAATGAAATTCATGGAATAAGTGTATTGGACAATATGGTTAGCAAGAAATGGGTTGGTTTTTGACGAAAGGAGAGTGCATATGGAAAATTTGGTGTTTCAATCTAAGATGAGGGCTTTGTTGTGGATTAGATTAGTTCATAATGAAATCATGATGTAGGAGAATTTTTGGTGGATCTCTCCACAAAGGTGTCGAGTTGTGCCCTATAAATCCAAATCTGTTGCTTCTTTTTGGAGCCCCCCTCCTCTTGGTTGGTTAAAATTCAATGTGTGTGGAATCGCAAAAGAGGACAAAGTAGGGTGTGGAGGAGTTTTGAGAGATATGGAGGGGTTTGCAAGAGGATATTCTCTGGTGCTGTTGATGCAAATGTTGTTGAGGAAGCTGAGATTGGTGCGGTGAAGATTGCCCTTGAAGTATTTTTAACTATGAATTGGAAGACTAACGATTCTTTATTTATTGAATTAGGTTCATCGGTGGTGTTTTCTTAGTGTATTAACAAGTTTTTGAGATCTTGGTCGCTTCATGCAATTTTTTCAGATATTGAAACTATAACACCCAAAACCGGGCTTGAAGTTTAGATTGAATCTCGATGTCACATTGGTCACCGAAGTAACCGTAGTTAAATTTTACAAAAATAAGTTCTCAAGTCAAATCGAAACATTTAATCGTTTAAAACCCAGTATATAGAATTACAATTAGGTAAAGAATATAACCGAAATTAAATTAAAATGAAACTTGTACCACATTTTTATAAAATTTTACAGTCCAAAAATCGTTTAACCAAATATAAACTGATAATCATTTATTTCCACCGAGACTGTCGAAACCTCCACACACTGAATCCAGCATCAAAATTCAAGAAAAGGTACTTGAAAAGGAAACACTAAGAGGGAGTGAGCTACACGAGCTCAGTGTGAGTTCTAAAACGGTTGAAAATAGATTTCAAAAGAGAACACCAGATGGTAGTTCAAAACAAACATACTTACAGATGTAAGTAGAAACGGATACCAGACATGGAACCAATGTTCCAGCACGCCATCGGAACAGACCACACCAAGTCACACACATACAGACAGAATACAGTCAAGCGATAATACAGGCAAATCTCATAGGCAGATGTAAATGAAATGCAGTCAGAAAATATAACTCACCCATCTAGCCAACACACCTCTCCGCCCCCTGATCACACCTCATAAGAGCTGTTAAAGCTCATTCAACCAATCACACCAATTAGGACCTCGGAAGGCCCATCCAACCCTAGACAAGGCCCATCCAACCCTAGACACCACATATATGGACTAAGCCACTCAGATAATAATACGCAGCAGGGCTAGCGTATGTGCTGTACTATACAATACGGTAGACTGCGATACATACCAGATCAGATAATGGTACGCAACAAAGCTGACGCAAGAATGGTACAGTGCGATAAATCATTGACGATAAACTTGCGTTAAACTACCGATCGTAACAGATCTGATCTTCTTTCTCTTCACAACCCAACCCAAAATACTTTATGCAAATGCATGAATGCACTCAAGCTCTCAGAACAGAGACATTTACATAATCAATCGAACAGATAAACAACACATTTCTCAGACTAGATTCAAACTCACACATCACACACAACCAGCAAGCACAAATATCGAGTCATGAACACCCTCACTAAACTTAGCTAAGGGTCGGAGTACACACAATACATTTTCGAATCGAAACGCACTTGGAACCAATTTAAGTGCCTTAAGACCACATGCCCATGTGCTCTGGCGGTGTGGGAATACCTAGGCCTTTTGGAAGGTCAAAAACCCATGTAAAAAGGGCACACGATCGTGTGACAGAAGCACACGCCCGTGTGAAGAGAGGCACACGGTCGTGTGACTAAGGCAAATGCCCGTGTGGACCAGGGACATAGCCGTAGGGACAGGCCGTGTAACTCTCTGTCCATTTGCACTAAAATTTGAGTACAGGGCAACACGACAGTGTGAGGGTCTCACACGCCTGTGTGTCCAAAACACACCCCCTTGTGGAATCCCTAAATCCCCAAATTAGCCACACGATCGTGTGTCACCAATACACTAAATCCCTAATTCCTAATTCCACACGGCCATGTGAGCAGGCACATGCCATTGTGGTGTCGTGTAGTCACAAAACCACTTTGGAAACAAGCCAAAAATGTCATTTTCAGCCATCGAAACAACCTCTAACCTTTGTAATGACAAGAGTATATCAAGATATGCAGTAATCCTCATACAATTTTAACAACCATATCCTGAACACCGACAGTTAAGAGAACACTCAAGAAAAATCAAAACAAAGATTTACAAAATACAAATAGACAAAGTTCGAATCTCACCCCGAATTGCAATCAGAGATGCCCAGACACTGACTCGACGACAAAGGAGCGAAACTCGCCACAATACACCAACAAGAACCGTTTTTCAAAAAGAAAAAGTGGAAGAACCAAAAACCAAAAAGAAAGAAAAACCAGTGGAGAAGAAAAGAACGTCTAGACACCAAAATAAAAATAAAAATAAGTAATTATACTTATTAACAAAATAAAACAAAATGTCTCTCCAAAACACCTACACAAAGACTCAAACCCAGAACCTTAAATTAACTAACACACACACAACCACCAAACCAGCAGACCCAATCTGACGCCTAGTCGCACAACTATACACAATAGCACACCTTTCTCTCAGACCCTAACCACTAACATCAAAACTTCTAACCCCCAAAATTCAGGGTGTTACAGAAACTGCTAAGCTTAAGGCCAGATCTATTGTCTTCTCTTTGGTGGATTGGAATGGCAATGACATGGATTTCTCATTGGCGTTGGCTGGTGTTAATCAGTCCCAAGTTTTTAAAGCTTGGTGGTGATATCTTGTTTTGTTAGTTGTTTTCTTGTTGTTGGGACTGTGCTCTTAACTTGACTGCTGTAATTTTCTATTTTGATTGTTGCACTGTTTTGTCTCTGACAACAGAGTAGTTCGAATGAAGCAAGAAAAAAAAAGTGTAACAACTCTGTTTTCAATGGTATCAAAAAATATGGTTTCAGAACATCATTTTCGTAACCTAAGTCCATTAATATTTACGGGTTTAATATAGTAATATATTAAATTTTGATCTAGTAATTGTGTGGAATTGATGATTAATTCGGATAGATTAAATCGTAAAAGTTCAATCGCAGAGATATTTATTTTGCTAAAGGACCAAAGTGACAAATAAACCATTTTGTATTATGAGTTGGTTGACGATGATAGAAGATTTCAGTATCTTTAGATAATGATAATTAATTTATGGTTAATTAAGGATTTATTAATTTAAACATTATTAGTTCTAGTGGTGTCAAAAAGTGTGGTTTCAAGACCTCGTTTTTATAAATATAGTTTGTAAATATTTTTATTAAATATTTATGAAGTTATTATATAAGTGAATTGAATTTTGGATAAGTAATTTAGTTGAAATTATGTTCAATTAGAGCCGGGGACTAATTATCTCTATAAATTTTAATTAGCTAAAAGCTCAAGAACTTAAGTAGCAATTAAATCAAGAATTAAAATAATAATTATACCACCTTAAAAATACTAGCGGTAGTCCCAAGATTTATATATATTATAAAGTTTTAATTTAATTAATTAAATATGAAAACATAAAATTTTATTTAAACAAACAAATGAAAAGAAAGAGAAAACATTTCTCACTTTTTTTCCCACAACCGAAACCATCATCATCAAAACTTGAGAGTTGTCGCACAAGGATTTTAACTTTCAAGAGTCCAATTGCTAACATTGATTCAGATTTACGATGAATAGTTCAAAATTTTCGGTTGGGGTTAAAGTGAGATTTTGGACATCAACTTCAGCATTCAATCAGAATCTTGAACTCAACAATGTTTGTAAATCTTTATTGTTAGTTAATTGACATGTACTTAATAAAGTCCTTTTGTATTTTTTTACATTTAAAAGGTATTAGATTGACATTTGGTAAATGTGTATAAATGGCTAATGTTTTGTTGATAATGGCATGTTTTGGTAATAGATGATATGCATATAGGATTTATGTAGTGATGCTTTTGGAATGTGAAATGGTAAACATTGAGGGTTTGTTTGCTTCTGATTGTGGTATTTGTATATTGAATTGCGAATGTTAAAGGTTGTGGATTGGAATGAAATAGGTATCAATGCAATGTTTGAAAATTTTCTTTGATGTACCGATACCTTGAGAAGGGTATTTCATGTAGAAAGGTATTTCTGTGAAATAAATCATTCCAGTGATTGTATCAAATCTAAGCTATTTGTAAATCTAAACGGAATTCTAACCACTAAAAGCCCAAAAAAAGCATAGTGAATATATAGATTACATAGGGCCTTGAATTGACAAATGAAAGGAAATAATCTAAGCTAAAATGCCTGGTTCACAATGAAGAAAATGTTCACGCAATTTACTCGCATTAAAAATTTCAAAAAAGGATTGTAATTCTCTCCAAGATTTGGGCGATTTTTGTTCTTGATTGTTTCGTGTGTCTGCTTAAAAATCCTTTGATTTTTATGGCAGTTTAGCGGTGGTTTTGGGGGTTCCATGGTTTTTTGAATTTTCTTCTCTGTTTTCAATCTGATTGTTTTTTTTTCTTCAATTTTTGCCTTCTTTTTCGGTGGATTTTGGATTTTGGTCCCGTGATTTTACCTTTCTTTGGTGTTTTTGATTTGATGGATTGACATGCTATGTCCTGTCATCTGACATTTTTGCGTCATCTTTCCTGGAGATCGGGTACTATTTTTCCTTTATTTCGTTTTTGTTATCTTTTCTTTTGATTTCTTTTACTTTTAATCATCTCTGTTTTGACTTTGGTTGTGTTTCTTTCTACGTAGTTTTCATTTGCATGGTTTTTATTCTTTTTAAATCTGAAGGTTGTGGTGGGACCCACGGCGGTCTGAGTGCATTGTTTTGTTTTGGTTTTTTATGTTCCTGCATGGTTTTAGAATTTTCTTGGTTTCTACGTCTTTTTCCCATGCACGTTCTGGGGGCTTTGTAATCAGGATCCTTCTTTTTAAGCCCCGCGTTTTCCTTTTTTGTGACAAGTTTCTTTTATTTTTCGCTTTCTGGGTTTTGTCCTGCTGGTTCGTGTTCTCTTGATTTCGTTTGTAAGTTTGCATCGTTGTCGTTTCTTTTTGTTTTTAGGTTTTTTTAATTCTTTTTTCCCGACCGTCTGTGTCCTCGTCTGTGTTTTTAATCTTGTGGCTGAATTTGAGTATATTTTCTTTTCTGTTTTTGGAGTTGAATGTTTTTTTTCTTGCTTCTTATACCCTAGCATTTTTTTGTGGTAGAGTGTCTCTCTCATTTGTTTCTTAGTTTTTTTGACTAGGTGGCTGGGTCGTCTTCTTGATGGAAGATTGGCAGGACAAGGGTAAAGAAAAGGGCGTCGACGACATTAACATGTTAATGGAAAGATTAAAGTTTTCGAGGAAGAATCTTCTAGGTGTTTCATCCAATGGAGGAAAGTAATCCCTGTGGTGTTGAGTCGTAGGCGAGGCGAGTTATGGCGAGGTTAAACCAAATAGGAGGCTATGTACTGTGGTGTTAAGATCGATCTGGTTCACAAAAGAAGCGGTGAATTTTGTGGCATTAAAGAAGGATGCGATTATCGTTAAATTTGGTTGTGTGGAAGATAGGAATAGAATTCTTAATTTCATACCTTGGTTGTTTGATAACATGCATTTTCAATGCTCCCCTTTGAATATGGAAAATCGATTGATGATTACGAGTTCCACAAATCTCCTTTTTGGGTTAGAATCCATAATATCCCTCTAGAAATCATGGTTTGTCAAACTGCCTTAGAGATGGGAAGTATTATTGGAGAGTTGGTTGCCATTGATTGGAAAGACAGATATGGTAGTTGGACGGAGTTCATCAGGTTAAAAGTAAGGATCAACATCTTAAAACCTTTGAGGCGGATTGTGAAGTTTGTCGATAGGAACGGGACTAAAAGTTTATGTTTTTTAAAGTATGAGAGACTCCCCGAGTTCTGCTTTAACTGTGGAATTATTGGGAATAAGGTGGAAAGCTGCCTGGAGAAGAGCGATCCGGAGGGGGTCAATGAAACAAATCTTCAATATGGAAATTGGTTGAGAGCAATGGTCACTCCTCCGATTCAAAACAAGGATAACTGGTGAAACAGCATTGAGGTACTATCAACTAAACCTTTATCGGATACGGATAAGGATGGGAACAAATCTAAATCAAGAGAGGAAAGTGGTCAAATTATTCAGAAGGGTAAAGAAAAAAGTGGAGAGGAAGAAATTATGTCTGTTTCTTCAGTTGAAATAAGGTTTCACAAATTTATGCGAGATGGTATGGGCAGGTTAAAAAGTAAAAGAAGGAGACCGAAGGCACAAAATGGAGAGAGTTTGGAAGAGAGCCAACTAAACTAGTGAAGAGAAGAATGTTGGAATTCACATCCCCTAGTAAGGCGGTGGCTGGCAACCAGCCCCGGCAGGAGCCATGAAGATCTTATGTTGGGCTGCCGAGGGTTGGGGAACCTACGACGATCAGGAGTCAAGCAACTTATCGTTGCTAACACCCCTGACGTTGTCTTTATTAGTGAAACTAAGATTAAAGATAATAATGCTTCGCGGGTTAGTTCTTTATGCAGGATGAGTGGCTGTTTGGCGGTTAGTTCGGATGGAAAAAGTAGCGGGTTGATTCTTATGTGGAAGGATGGGGCCAAGGTTGTGATCCAAAATTACTCTAACTTTCATATTGATTCGCTAGTGGGCCTGGAGAATGGGACGGAGATACGGTTTAAGGGTTTTTATGGTCCTTCTGACCCTGGCTTGCGAACCCAAGCTTGGGATATGTTGAGAAGAATAAGAAACAGTGTTAGAAAGGGGTGGGTGGTGAGGGGGACTTCAACGCCATTCTTAACCCCGCTGAGAAAGAAGAGGGAAGGAGGAAGCCAAGAACTTCTATGGACGAGTTTATAGATACTCTGGATGATATGTCCTTGATCGACATTAAGACGGGCCATGGTTGGTTTACTTGGAACAATAACAGAGAGGGCTCGGGTCTTGTTAAAGAGAGGCTTGACAGATTTGTTGTTTCTGAGACTTTTGTTGATAGTATGCCTTTTGTTGATGCCAAGGTTATTCGCCAGTCTAAATCCAATCATGATGTTATTTTTATGGACACAATGGGGAAAAAACTGATGGAGAATTGTATGGAACCCAAGTATAGATTTAGATATGATATTTGTTGGGCTAAGGAGCATGATGCTAAGGAGATTATTAATACTGTATGGTCGAACAAAGACAGATCTATTATTGATAAGATGGAGGATATTAGAGAGAAATTGAGTCATTGGCAGTATAAACGATTCAAAGATATGAAGCGTAAGGTTAATGTTTTAGAGAGGAAGATCAGTAACCTAATGGATGGCCCTAACAATGCGGATACCTCGAGGCTTCTCAAGACAGCGCGTAGCAAGCTGGGTCATATCTTTGATGTTGAGGAAAAATTTTGGGCCCAGAGATCCCGTTCTCAGTGGCTTAGAGAAGGTGACCATAATACGCAGTACTTTCACGTCCGAGCCACTTGCCGTAAGAAGAAGAATAGTATTGAGAAAATAAAAGACGCTAGGGGGACGTGGCATGAAGACAGTGCTAAAATCAACGAGGTGGTTCGGGACTATTTCAATGAGCTTTTCAAGAAGTCGACTGACCCTGGGGTTGATATCAACTTACATTGTATCCCTAGCTGCATGACTGATTGCATTAACAGGAAGCTGAGTAAAGAGTTTACTGATGAAGAGATCCTTACGACTTTTAATCAAGTTGATCCAAGGAAGGCCCCTGGCATTGATGGACTCCCTGGGAGTTTCTTTAGAGAAAATTGGCAGACTGTGGGAAAGGACGTTATTGACTTTTGCCATATGTTGTTAAGGGATACTAACAATATTCATCACATTAATGAAACTCTTATTGTTTTGATCCCTAAGATTAAAGATCCTTGTGCTATGACTAACTTTAGCCCTATCAGCCTTTGCACGGTCATTTACAAAATTGTGTCGAAAGTGCTTGCTAACCGTCTCAAAGAAACCCTATCCATGTGCATTAGTGAGAACCAAAGAGTCTTTGTGCCTGGTCGGATGATCCATGACAATGTGTTGATTGCACATGAGCTCGTTCACTATCTTCACAGCGCCAAAAATAGTCCCAATAAAGGATGTGTGATCAAGCTCGACATGAGCAAGGCTTATGATCGGATGGAGTGGGACTTCCTTGAAGAAGTCATGATTAAGCTTGGCTTCTCAATTGATTGGGTTTCGAAGATCATGAACTGCGTTCGCAGTGTTAAATATAGAGTCAAATACAACTCGAGTATTTCTGACGTTATCGTTTCGAAAAGAGGTCTCCGCCAAGGGGATCCCTTATCCCCCTATCTCTTTCTTTTTTGTATGGAGGCCCTCTCTCGAATGCTTTTGGAAGCTCAAAATAATAATTCCATCAAAGGCATTCGGGCTAGTATGGGAGGGCCAAGGATAAATCACCTTTTTTTCGCTGATGATGCTCACTTGTTTGTCAGGAATAATCAGAATGAGGTGGACGCGTGTTTGAAGATTCTTAATAATTTTGAAAGAATGTCGGGTTAAAGAATTAATGTTGATAAGTCGATGGTCTGCTTCAGCCCGAAAACCATCTCGACCCAAAGAGACGCTGTTAATAATATTCTCCGTATAAAGATGGTGGACAATTTGGATAATTATTTGGGGCTCCCGATTCCGGTGGGAAAGAAAAAATCTTTGGCTTTTAAAAACATCTTGGAACGCACAGCTAATAGATTCAATAGCTGGTCTAAACGGTTGTTGTCGGGGGTAGGAAAAGAGATATCCATCAAGTCCGTGATATAAGCTATTCCCACCTATACTTTTTCTGTTTTCTTTGCTCCAAATGGTATGATTGAGGAGCTCCATTCCTTAACTGGTCAATTTTGGTGGGGTAATGGCGATAACAACAGAGTTTGGAGCAGGGTGGCTTGGGATAGATTGTGTTTCCCTAAAGTATGGGGGGTCTTGGCTTTAGGGACTTACGCCTGTTCAATATTGCTCTGTTGGGTAGGCAGGTTTGGCGTCTTCTTACCTGTAAAGAAACTCTTTGCTATAAGGTGCTCAGTGCCAGATATTTCCCCAAGGGAATGTTTTTCACCCTAAAAAAGTTGACAAGCCTTCATTCACTTGGCAAAGTATCTCTAAAGCGGCTAACATGTTGATTGGGGGCTTTGGATGGAGCATTGGCAACGGTAAAATGATTGATATTTGGAGGGATCATTGGGGTGTTGAGGGCCTGACAGATTCTTCTATTCGTGTGGAGAAGAGTTTGGTGCAAGAAAGGAGAGTTTCTGACTTATTAACCGACAACGGGGATGGGTGGAAAGAAGAAAGGATTATGGAATTATATGGCGAAAACTTGAAGGACCAGATCTGTAAAATTCCCGTTTCTCATAATGAGCATGCTGACCAACGTATTTGGTTTCATAGCCCTTGGGGTTTTTACTCGACGAAAACGGCTTACTCGTGGCTGATCTTAAATCAAGTAGGTTTTGGCCCTCATCGTATCTATTGGAAGTTGATCTGGAAATTGAAAACTCTTCCAAAGATCCGTATTTTTGCTTAGAAGCTTGGCCATAACGTTTTACCTACCTATGATCGAATTGCTGGTATTAGAAGCGGTTTTAATAGTTCCTGTCCAAGATGCGGGCAGACTAGGGAGACTCTTCTTCATGCCATGAGGATCGCCTAAGCGAAGGTCGTCTTTGGAGTATGGCGGACTGAACGATAAGCTGCTCAATGGGAGTTTCTTCTACTGTATCGATTGGCTCGAAGAGGCGCTGCGAATTTTGGATAGACGGGCAATGGCTGATTTCATCACTGTCCTGTGGAATGTATGGAACAGCAGAAACAATCGGGTTTTTAGGGGAGTGGATGAAGAAGCTAGAGTAACGTGGGAGAGAGCCTCCAGCTTGTGCCATGAATTCAGAATTTTTAACATGATAGGAAGGCCGCTGCTGCCGATCGTGGAAGTGGAGAAGGGCTGGAAAAACCTGAGCCTGGGGAAATTAAGATCAACTTTGACGCTTCGTTCCAGGCTGACAACGCGAGCTTGGCGTGCTGGCTAGAGACCACGATGGATTTGTGTTGGGCAGCATGATGGGTTTGCTGAATACACCCAAGAGCGCCGAATGGGCCGAAATGCAAGCATTTGAAGAAAGCATTAGATTCGCGCATGAATGGTGGAAAATGTTGTTTTGAAACCATCGTGCAAGCATGGTTAATCGATTCAAGAAGAGAAATATTGATCGACTAGCCTTGGTTTATGCATGAGACGTTTATTTTGTTTAGCGATTTTTCCTATTTTTACTTTTAATTGGGTGCCTAGGTCTAGTAATAAGGCGTACCGATATTCTCTGTAAATTGGCTAAAGACAATCATTGTACTAAGAGCTTCAACGTTGATTATTCGTTGGAGATTCACAATTGTATTTTGAAAGATGCTATAATATGAAGTGACCTTTTGGGTCGTTTCCATCAAAAAAAAAAAGAAAAGAATATATAGATTACATGTTTTAAGTGTCAAACTTCAAATCCAATTCCTTTCAGATATGTTATAATTAATTTCTTCCAATATCCTATCATAATAACTTGTGAACTTTATTTATGTTTGAAAATATTTTGATAAAAAATAAAATTTAAAATATATTGAAAAGAATGGTTCATTTCAATATGAAATTTACGAGTTTATTATGCTTATAAAATAAATTTATAAAGTAAAATCATGCAATATTGCCCTATTATATTCATGTTCTTTTCATTATTTCTCAATAAATATGATTTGTTTCATGTATATCACATTCCTTCATTTTGTTATTAAATTTATTAAAATAAATGATATTAATGTTTCAAACTACCAATAAAGTTGTTGGAAGGCTTATCAACCAAGCAACACAAGCAAAATTGAGGCTTGGGGTCAAACTTTTTAAACCCAATGATTCATGTCAACTGTTATACTATACGTTGCTAATAGTAATAGAAATTATCACAAATTAATAAGAAAGAAAATTAAGAATATGTAAATTTTACGTGAAAAATTCATATCGAGAAAAACTTCGGGCAAATGAGGAGAAATTTACTAATGTTGAAAAACAACAAAATACAATAGATTTTCTACTACACACGTTTTAAGTTTAAACAACTTTTTTATAATCAACGTCTAATAGAAGAAATGAGTTGCACCTCGAACTTTTTAATTTAAGATTCGGGTCACACAACTCTAACATCAAGTTTACTTAATTGTGTAGTAAAATTAATAGTGAAATTATATGTATAATTTTGTTGAGTTGGTGTAGTGATAGATTGATTTGGGAGAAATGTCATTGAGTAAAAGCGGAATATTTGTATTAATTTATAGATGTCATTGTTGAATTTAATTTTAAGATATTAATCTCAATGATAAGATTTGTCGTTGTGAATTTTTAATTTTCTACATAGCGATAAAATAAATTGTTGTTAAATATTATAATGTTAGCAATGACTTTAAAATGTCGTAATTTAATTTTTTTTCTTATTAATCACAGCAGCACGATTTATCATTATGAATTTTTAATAAAATGTGTAACGACAAAATAAGTTATTATTAAATGTTAAAATATTAGCAACAATCTTAAATTGTCTTTACGTAATTTAACTTTCTACTTAGTATTCACATCAATGCTATTTGTCATTGTGAATTCCTAATAAAATTTGTAACGAAAAAATAAGTTGTTGAATGTGAAAATATTAGCAACATCCTTAAAATGTCATTATGTAATTTAATTTTCTAGTCACGAATCACAACATGTTTTGTTGGTGCATATTCTTAATAAAATTTGCACGAACAAAACAAGTTGTTGTTAAACATTAAAATATTAGCAATAACCTTAAAATATCGTTACATAATTTAATTTTCTTATTACTAATTACAACAAAACAATTTTGCCATTACAAATTTGTAACTAATTACCCAACAACAAAATAAATTGCTGGTAAATGTTATGTTATTAGCAACAAATTTAAAATGTTGTTAAATAATTTAATTTTTAATTAGTAATTACAACAATACAATTTATTGGTATGGATTTTAATCAAATACACACTAATAAAATGAGTTGTTGGTAAATATTACTATATTATCAACAATTTTAAAATATTGTTACAAAATTTAATTTTATTATGGGATTTATCCTTTTCACCCTAACCCTAAATTCAATTGAATTTTGAATGATTCTAAATTCAATGTTCAATGGAAAAATTGCTTTATAGCTCCTTTCCAAAATTAAAAGATTAATTTAATCTTATTTAACCTTTAATTAAATAAAAATAAAAATAATTTATTTTAAATATTTTTAATTTAAAATTTAACTTTAATCCTCCAAATTTTATAATCTTATTTTAAGCCCCTTAAATAAAAGTTCTTACTTCCTCCCTGCTTTGAAAATAACTTGTGATTTCCACTGGTGTACAAGGGCAGAAGGCATCACATGAAGATGCTTACAATACATACAACATTCAATTTTTCCAACTTAGAAATGCTTACAATAATCGGGCTTTGATGCATTCTTGGTATACTTGGGATGGTGCAAATATTTTGTCCTCTAATAATAAAATTACTTCTTATTACAAAGATTATATTGTAGGTACTTTTTTACACCATCGTTTAAACTCTCAAGACATTAAACAATAATAATGTTTTATGAGATTATTTTAATTTCTTCCAATAACTTACTATGATAGGCTATGAATTTCATTTAATTGTGAAAAGAGAATTAAAAAAAGCATTTTTAAAAATATCAAAGAAAAATGTTTATAAAATTTATGTGTCTATCATTACCATGAAAATAAATTTATAAACTAAAATCATGTAATATTGCCCTACTAAATTCATGTGTTCAACATTATTTCACGTATATGGCATTCCTTCATTTTATCATTGAATTTATTATACATGATATTGATGTTTCAAAGCACAAATAAAGTTATTGGAAGACTTATCAGCTAAGCAACAAAAATAAAATTGAGGTTTGTGATCAAAATTTTAAAGCCCAAGTATTGGTATCAAATTTAATAATGATACGAGTTTAATAAAAGGAGTTGTAATTTGTGTAAAATTATTATTATTTAATATCTATGAGGCTGTTATATTTTACGTTGTTAATGGCAGTAGGAACAATTACAAAACAATAAAAATAAAAATAAAACACGTAGATTTTATGTGAAAAACCTTTATCGGGAAAAATCATAGGTAGATGAGGAGAAATTCATTAATGTTAAAAAAACCACAATATAAAAAGTTTTCGACTACACATATTTTAAAGGTTAAACAACCTTGTTATAATTAATGTTTAATAGAAGAAGTATAGTCCTATACAGAATTCAACTTGGATGGGGATTTGTAGCAGGCTACGGCCTCGGGCTCTCTCTATTTTATTTCTTTGACAAGTGAGTTGCATCTCAACCTTTTCAGGCTAGATCAAACAAGATTCGGGTCACACAATGCTAACACAAGCTTTGTCCAAGTTGAATTATAAACCAATATTTAATTGAAGAAATTAATAATTATATCGATTTTACATAAAGTAAAGCAACTTATTAATTTTTTATTCAATTCAATTAGCGCCTATACTAGTAAGTCACTTTGAGTCGGTTAATTATATTAAATTAGATATACTTCCGACATCACGACGGAAGTACATATTACATATTTAATTAATTAAACTTAAATTTTAAATATTTTAAATATAAAAATATAAGAGAATTTTTAAAATAAAATAAAGATTAAATTCTAAATATTAAAAATAATTTTTTTTGTCGGGCAATCGAATTTTATATATATTAAGAAAATTTAAGGAACAGAATCTCATAAGCGTTGAGGTTGAATACCAACTTTTTTAATAGCCGAATAATTTTATTTTTGTATATTTTAATATGATTATATATTCCTTTCATATTTAGTATAACTTATTAATAATAATTTTCAAGTTTTAACTATATTTCAATATCCTATATTTTATCACAATGATATGATTAAAAATTTATGTATTTATATTTTATTTATCGTATTAGTTCTTTATGTAGCCAAATAATTACCACAATAAATAAGAGAATATATAATTTTTGAAACATAATAAAGGCATATTTTAAGGAAAATATCTGGTAATAAAATTTTTAGATATCACAAATAAAATAAAGGTTTAACAAGTATCGTATAAAGTACAGTAAAATATTTTAAAAATAATTATTTAAAAAACACATAAAATTTAAATTATTTTCAACATCATATACGCAATTTTGAAGGGTTTTTTTATTTTTTTAATTTTATGTAGCTCAATAATTTTGACCATTGTCAAACTCAAAGAGTTTCGTATGTATTTTGATTTGGGTTCATTGTGATTTTATTTAAAGTTTTAAAGAAATATTTTTAATTTGTTTGATAAAATTATACTTTGGCCTCTCTTAAAATTATAAAATTGATTTAATCCTTTATAAATTATAAAGATATAGACTATAAAAAATTAAAATTTCCTCTGTCCCTAAAAAATTGTTTTGGCTTCACCCCTAGTAACTTTCATACTACAAAGTTCGCCTATAAGCTTCACTAACATGCAGTTCTTCAGCATGTTGGTGAACTCATGCCAGGAGGACACGTGTTGATCTTAGAAGAAGATATGTGTAGGCATGCATGGGACCTATTTAAATGTAATACATCACATCAAAGGACAGTACCTTATAAATACGGAAATGGACCCTCAAGAACAAGGGAGAGAAAAACAATCACTCAACAAATTGTATTTAATTTGTAGGTTTAATTTTCATATATTTTTCAACATCACATCACATGTTAAATTGTATTTAACTTGTTCCCATGGGTAACGACAGACGAGATCTTCTAGGTACAACCAGTGAAAGCATGTACATAATAAAGTTCGCTCTACTTTCTTTGAAAGTAATACTGGTGATAGTTCGTTGTGCTTTCTTTAAAAGTTTTAGTTGTTTATGATTATGTAGTTCTCATACTACACAATTCGTCTATAAGCTTCACTAACATGTAGTTCTCAACATGTTGCTGAACTCATGTTAGGAAGACACGTGTTGATCTTAGAAGAGGATACGTGTTGGCATGCATGGGATCTATTTGAATCCAGCACATCACATCAAAAGACCGTACCTTATAAATAAGGAAAGGGACCCTCAATAGAAAGGGAGAGAAAAACAATCACTCAACAAATTGTATTTAATTTGTAGGTTTAATTTTCATATATTTTTCAACATCGCATCACGTGTTAAATTGTATTTAACTTGTTCCCATGGGTCACAACAGACGAGATCCTCTAGGTACAACCAATGAAAGCATGTGTCGAAACCATTTTTAAAATCGGTTTAGAAAATGGGGATCGACTTTAAAAACAAAAACAGGAGTCGCCACCAATCCCTTTTTACTTTGGTGTGATTGGATCACCTTATAAAACGTTTTATTTCAAAACATTATTTTTGGTCTATGAAATATCAGAAAACGGGTTTGTAACACCCCTAACCCGTATTCGTCACTGAATTAGGGTTACGGGTTTCACTAAACCAAATACCAAGTCAAACCATTCATTTGTACTGTCACATGTTAAGCTCATATCATTTCAACATTTTCGAATTTGCAAGCACATTTCATCTAATTTTCATTCTTTCATAAATAAAATACACCCCACAAGATCAACTCCGAATATTAGCGAATTGGTACATATATTTAACCATTTAATTATTTCTAATCTCAACCATACATTCAAATATATATACTTAACTTATCATTTAATCAACTTACTACTTTCATTAATTATACCAACTACATAAAATATATTTATATTTTTTTTTACCATGACCAAGGCATATGCTAAATCCTCAAATTACACATAACCATATAAATAATATGATCAAATTAAACTCATTTCTTTCAAAGCATCAAACCAACTCATTCATGATACTTCTTAGGTCAACCTAGAATGCGCGTACATATACATCATATTAAACAAAATCAAGTCAACCAAATCATGAAAATATAGCCATTTTCGCATGGCATTTGTATATACATCCACAAAATAACATTTGGGTCAACTCTAAATTAATTTAGCCTATACCTGCCATAGTATTCAAGTTCATTCTCAAAAAGGGTACCAAAATAGCTGATAGTGTATTTGACTTCGACAAGGATTCCCTGCCTTCAAGTAACCTATGGTACAATATAGCAAACGCACCATGCAAGCTATTATAGCTTAGTAAGTTTAAAGCAATAATATCATTTGCAACAATTCACTATACAATTTCATCCACTTCATTTTAATTATAAAATACCTTAGGCCACGTTCACGTATAACATATTACCAAGCAATTCCTCACTAACTCAATTTATCCTAAAGCCGAATACTCACATTTTCCATGTCCAAATAAAATTTACTTACCTATTAAAAATCAGGATAATAACTACCATGCACATGTGCACACCTGATGCCTACACTTACCTTAACTAAGGGTTCCCATTCTTGAGAAAATTCGATAATTCTAACATGTGGTACAATTTCCTGTAACGTATCGCTCACATAGAGCCGTTACTTAACATTTCCGCACACACAGTGCCACTTCCCGTAACGTATCGCTCACATAGAGTCGTTACTTAACGTTTCTGCACACACAGTGTCACTTCCCGTAACGTATCGCTCATATAGAGCCGTCACTTAACATTTCCGCACACACAGTGCCACTTCCCGTAACGTATCGCTCACATAGAGCCGTTATTTAACATTTTCGCACACACAATGCCACTTCCCGTAACGTATCGCTCACATAGAGCCGTTACTTAACGTTTCCGCACACACAGTGCCACTTCTTGTAACGTATCGCTCACATAGAGCCGTTACTTAACATTTAAACACATAGTTATTTATTCAATCACCACCTTTGCTCATTTCATGTTCTACAATTAAATACCACTCAACCCATAATTATTTATCCAGTCTAAACATATCAAAATTTCATATTCATGTAATATTATATATATACATATATATCAATTATACAATTACCCAATAGCAACAATCCAATTTCCATATGTCATACATTCACATTCGGCACAACCCAAATACATATACACAAATATGTATTTTTAACCCTACATTCGGTACAAATATCCATTTCATTTCATATTCATATCTAGCTCCTTCTAATTCATATATATATATCAATTATACAATTACCCAATAGCAACAATCCAATTTCCATATGTCATACATTCACATTCGCACAACCCAAATACATATACACAAATACGTATTTTAACCCTACATTAGGTATAAATATCCATTTCATGTCATATTCATATCTAGCTCCTTTCTAATTCATATATATATATATATATATATATATCAATTATACAATTACCCAATAGCAACAATCCAATTTCCATATGTCATACATTCACATTCGGACAACCCAAATACATATATACAAATATGTATTTTAACCCTACATTTGGTATAAATATCCATTTCATTTCATATTCATATCTAGCTCCTTTCTAATTCATATATATATATATACACATTCCAAAGTACTCAATGCATCCACACTTATACATGTATATATATTATTCAACTTAACATTCGGTCAACCTATAAAAATATTTGTTCTCATACCCTATAGGATTCGACAACATAATAATTGAAACCTTAATTTCATTTGCACATATACATTTTTTTGTATAAAAAAATACCACTCAATTAAACCGATTGCTTATAAACTTACCTCGTTAGTTAACCAATTAAGCTCCCCGGCTACTCATCTACTTTTGCTTTTCCTCGATCAAGTTCCTTTTCCTTTTTTAGTTGATCTAATAAATGCCAAACAAATCTTATTCAAATTCATTTTGATTCAATTTAGTCCAAAACTCATAATTATACAATTTACCAACTTACTCCCAACGTTTACAATATAATCCCTAAAACTCAAAATACAAAATATCAAGGATTTAATTATCCCTTTTTAAGGGTCGAATATTTACCCTCTTCATTCAAGTCCCTATGAATCATTTATCCTATACTTTAACATAATTAGTATCATAAAGGCCGAATGCACATAATTATTTCTTCATCCCTTATGGCCAAATATACTAACTCAATATATACATATATTTTCACTATATGACCAACAAATAAGCTAAATAAACACCATATATACTCACTCTAAATTTGGCCGAATATAAAGAGCACCTCTATGCTCAAATCTAAAATAAATTCCCTAATATTCATACCATTTAACCCGCTATTCTTCACTTTATCCAAATTTCCTACTCAAATCATATTGTTTTTAAAAATATACTAAACATTTTCCCATCAAACACAACAACCCAAAAATGCTCATTCATTGCCGAATCTAAACATGCCCAACTCCCAAAATTTTAACATGGTTTACCATAGGATTTGGGTATGGAACATAATATTCTTGATGAGAATAGTATGGGATTTGTGCAGGAGTAGAAATAATTCCTTGTTTAGGATTTATTAATACCTGTGCAGGAATAAATCCTTGTTTAGGACTTACTCGTGAAGGTGCAGGTGATACAGCCACGAATCCTTGTTTAGGATTTGATGGTGTTTTTGGGTTTTGTTTTGCAGCCACGAATCCTTGTTTGGAGTTCATTGGTGCTTTTCCCTTGTTGGGCTTTTTATGAACCGTAGTCCATTCTCCCATTTTTATTTCAAGAGGCTTTTTTCCTCTATCCATGAGGCCTGCTAAGATAATCCAAAACATTAGTATTTAAATATTGGTTTCGAAACTAATGATGTTTCTACACCGGATAATACTACTGATTTCTTTTTATAGAAAAGCAGTAAATATTGTTTTATAAAATTATTTCCTAATAATATATCTCCATACATATTAGGAATGCATAGTATCTTAGGGATTACAAATCTTACATTGTTTATGAAGATTGGTATGTTTTAGCTTTATAATGAATAATAGTTTTATTACCATTTATTCCATTAATATTTATTTTCTTTTTGGCGGGTTCCCAATATTTTTAGAATTGCCTTTCTTCTACAACTACTAGTTGTAGCTCCAGATCTAACAAAGCATGTAAAGAATATTGTTTATAATCTTTATCATGTAATGTTATTTTATATATGTATTTTCAATAAGATTTTCTTTTGAAAATTGGATATCCTCTATTCTAGTGTTTCTAGAATTTTTAGAGGGTGAAGTAGGAAAGATAGGAATCTGAATTGTTTTCATACCTATCGGTGTGCTTATTTCTTCCTCGTGTTCTTCTGATTGAGAACTGGAGGGTAATACCAATTTATCATCTGTATTTGTAATTAAATTGTTTTTGAAATACAGCTTATCTCCAGATGATATATATTCTATAGTACTTCTTGGTTTAGAAGTACTAGCATTATTGGTTTTTTCTATGATCCGGTCTTTTGGAATCGATAGATCTTTTAAGTGTAATAGCTTTAATGAATTTACGTAGTGAATTTATTGGGCTCAAAAGCTCAATAATCTTATTATTTATTTCTTTTATTTCAACCTCAATTTGTATTAGTATATTCATTAATAGAAGTCCGATTGATTGCAAGATCTTCCGCCAAATCACTAATATCGAATTTTTGTATCAATTCTAAGGCAAAGACACTCTTCTATTAGAGGATCATTATGGAAATAAAGTAATTGGGTTTTACCTTAAATCCTATAACGCTTTGTGTGAAGATTTGATTGAATACCTCCAATAAGTGCTTTTATTGGATTTTCAAATCTTTTATCTAATAATATAGCTATAATAGGAACATCATGACCTCTTTTGAATAAAGCTCTAATTGTTATCATGATTACTCCTAAATGTATATATCGGACTTGAGGATATTTTTTCCTAATCCGTTTTATTTTATCTTTAGTAAATAAGGGGATTTCTGTTAAACCTCTTTTAGTATCTTTAGCAACGTGTTACCGCTTAATTTTTCTATGTATGCGGTTGACCATAGTTTGAATTTAGATATCTTATATATTTCTTCTTTAGAAATATTATTTTTATTAATTTTTTCTATTATATCATCAGAGAGATCTATTTCTTCTCCGATTATACTACCTAATTTAATATCCTGTTGTTCAGAATATGGAATTTCTTCTAATTGGTTTTAGAAGTGTTTCCTAACATAAAAATATATTCTCCCAAAATCAACTCAAATATGTAAAATTCACTAAAACAAAGCTCAATTACCTACCTTATTACAACATGAAATGGCCAAATATGGAGGTTCAAGCTTTCTTCTTTTCTTTGGAAGAAAATCGGTGAAGAAGATGAAAATAAGGAGAGAGAAGAAAATGAAAATAAAGCATGTTTCTTTTATTTTAATCAAATTATAATACAAATATAATCCCACTAACTAAAATAAATGAATTTAATATAAGAATCCATCATCATGCAGTCCACCACTATAAGAATTGGACTATTTGACATGCAAATCCTCACATGCAAGAACAATTCAATTAGACCCTCCAATTAATAAAGGCTACTTTTACTACTTTGACGAATCAATCCTGTCACTTAAATTGATCACCCAAACACACTATTTAAGAATTAATATTTTAACACATGCCTAACCACATAACATAGCCATCAAGATTAATATTAAAATATTTTTCTAACTCGAATTCGTGGTCTCGAAACCACTGTTCCGATTAGGGTCAAAATCAGACTGTTACAACTCTCCCCCTTGAGGAATTTTCGTCCCCGAAAATTTTACCAGTGAATAAGTGTGGGTAACGTTCTTTCATTGATTCTTTGGTTTCCCAGGTTGCTTCCTCAACCCCGTGCTTATGCCACATTACTAACTAACGATATTTTCTTATTTCGCAACTCTTTCACTTCACGAGCTAAGATGTGAATCGATTCTTCCTCATAAGTCAAATCGGGTTGAATTTCAATCTCTGATGGACTAATCACATGAGAAGGATCAGATCTGTAATGTCGAAGCATTGACACGTGGAAAACATTATAAATTTTGTCTAACTCAGATGGTAACTTCAATCTGTACGCAACCGGCCCGATACACTCGATAACCTCATATGACCCAATAAATCTCGGACTCAACTTTCCCTTATGACCAAATCTACGTATCTTTTTCCATGGCGATAGCTTCAAAAACACCCAATCACTCACTTGAAACTCTATATCCTTCCGTTTCAAATCTGCGTATGACTTCTATCGATCTGATGCAACTTTTAAAATTTTTTTTTGAATTACTTTCACCTTCTGCTCTGTCTCTCTGATCAAATCAACCCCATGTATCTTGCCTTCACTTAGTTCCGTCCAATACAAAGGTGTACGGCATTTTCGACCGTACAATGCTTCGTAGGGTGCCATTTTAATACTTGATTGGAAGCTATTATTATACGCAATTTCAATCAAAGGCAAGTATAGTTCCCACGTACCTTCAAACTCAAGAACGCAACATCTCAGCATATCCTCGAGTAATTGAATAACAAGCTCGGACTGACCATCCGACTGAGGGTGAAAAGCTATACTAAAGTGCAACTTAGTGCCCAAAGCATCCTGCAGTTTCTTCCAAAATCGCGACGTGAACCTCGGATCTCTATCCGACAAAATAGAAACAGGCACTCCGTGTAACCGTACAATTGGAATAAAATGAGTCGATTCCGTCAATCTATCAACAATAACCCAGATTGAATCTTTCTTGCTCGGCGTCAAAGGCAAACCCGATATGAAATCCATAGTGACTCGGTCCCATTCCCACTCAGGTATCAAAATCGATTGAAGGAGTCCTGATGGTACTTGATGCTCAGCATTCACTTGCTGGCATACTAAACACGTCGATACATAATCGAGATGTCTCGCTTCATACCGTTCCACCAATAATGTTGTTTCAAGTCATTATACTTTTTCATACTACCCGGATGAATCGACAATCTACTACTATGAGCTTCATCACAAATCATTTGAATCAATTCAGGGTTCTTTAGTACACACAATCAATTCTTGAACCTTAAACATCCTTCAGCATCAATTTGAAAATCTGAATCCGTACTCGAACCACAATGGCTTTTCTTTGGTTTTAGAACATCATCAACTTCTTGAGCTTCTCGAATCTGCTGCTCAAGCCAGGGTCTCAATTTCAATTCAGCAATGATCGCACCATCCTTATTCATAGCTATGTTCGCATTCATTGCGCGAAAAGCAAATAATGACTTTCAGCTAAGTGCATCAGCAACTACATTAGCCTTTCCCGGGTGATAATCAATCACGAGCTCGAAATCTTTCAACAGTTCCAACCATCTACGCTGTTTCAAATTCAGATCCCTTTGAGCCATTAAATATTTTAGACTTTTATGATCCAAATAGACGTGGCATTTCTCGTCGAAAAGATAGTGTCGCCATATCTTCAAAACAAATACTATAGCTGCTAACTCGAGGTCATGAGTCAGATAATTCCTCTCATGAGGTTTCAACTGTCTCGAAGCGTAGGCTATAACTTTACCCTCCTGCATCAATATGCAACCCAACCCCTTTAAGGATGCATCACTGAAAATAAAAAATAATAAATTTTTTACCCGACACTGGTTGAATAAGTATCAGAGCTTCCGTTAACAAAGCTTTCAGTTGGTCGAAACTCTTTTGACACCCTTAAGCTGATCGAATAAAACGTCTATGCGTGGCAACGGGTATTTGTTTTTTTTAGTCACCTTATTGAGCTGCCGATAGTCAATACACAATTTCAACGTTCCGTCTTTCTTTTTCACAAATAGAACGGGCACATCCCAAGGAGAGAAGCTCGGTCTGGCGAACCCTCTATCTGACAATTCTTGCAATTGAGCTTTCAATTCTCTCAATTCCGTCGGAGCCATTCTATACGGAGCTATTGAAATTAGGGTGTTCCCTGGTACTAGCTCAATCTCAAACTCTACCTCACGGACGGGCGACAATCCCGGTAATTCCTCTGAAAATACATCTGGATACTCTCTAACAATCGATATTGATTCGATCTTCTTTTTAGTTACCTTGTCGTCAATCACGTATGCAAGGTAGGATTCGCAACCCTTCCTCAAATACCGCCGAACCAACATCGAAGATATCACAATAGGTAGTCTATTCAAATCCGTAGACTCAAATCAGATTATCTCGTTATTCTGGCATCTTAAATCAATAGTCTTTCATCTGCAATTTGCTACCGCATCATGAACTGTCAACCAATCCATACCGAGAATGATGTCGAACTCGTTAATTTCAAGAATACCAACCAGAAGCTTTATGTCTTCGTTTAAACCATCTTCAAATCTCCGGCACATAACTGCCTCTGACGAAACACACTTGCAGGCATAACGACTAGGTCGCACAAACTTGCGCTCATATTCGGATACGGTCATATGACCCTGTTTGAGCTCGAGAAATTCTTTACGCTTAGAGTCAATAAAGCGCTGGCTTATATACTTCTTACGGAATTCTGTCTGAAAGAAGTCCCAAGTAACCCTTTCTTTCGGGACAATTGACACGAGCGTATTCCACCAGTAGTAGGAAGAATCCCGTAATAATGATATGGCACACTTCAAACACTCATCGGATGTACAGGACAGTTCGTTGAAAACACGAGCAGTATTATCGATCAACAGCTCTAAATTCCTGAGCTTCGTGCTTCCTAATGCGATCAACAGGAGGTTTAATTTCTCTTTCAATGTTGGCAACTGGAGGTACCATCGGTACAATAGGGGGTACATTCAGATTTTGGGGTGGTTGAACAGCCGGATTGGTTCGTGTGTAATAACTGAACCAATCGTTCATCATACTATGAAGGCATGTCTAGCCCCCTCCTCAGGATTACTCGTAGCCGGTCGAGATTCCTCTGGCGCGGTCCCTTGTGCGGGAACGAGCGCCATATTCTTGACGTCATCAGCCACAGCTCGCTCAGGATCCATTTACTATATATGAAAAAAATATGCAAAATTCACCGTCAGGAGTCGTCACACTATCACATTATAAACTATGGAATGTATAGCTAGACTCACACGCGCTACGTTAGTCCGAGAACTGACTAAACCGTAGCTCTGATACCAATCAATTGTAACACCCCTAACTCGTATTCGTCACTAAATTAGGGTTACGGGTACCACTAAACCAAATACCAAGTCAAACCATTCATTTGTAATGTCACATGTTAAGCTCATATCATTTCAACAATTTCAAATTTGCAAGCACATTTCATCTAATTTTCATTCTTTCATAAATAAAATACACCCCACAAGATCAACTCCGAATACTAGCTGAATTGGTACATATATAAAACATTTAACCATTTAATTATTTCTAATCTCAACCATACATTCAAATATATATACTTAACTTATCATTTAATCAACTTACTACTTTCATTAATTATACCAACTACATAAAATATATTTATATTTTTTTTACCATGACCGAAGGCATATGCTAACTCCTCAATTTACATATAACCATATAAATAATATGATCAAATTAAACTCATTTCTTTCAAAGCATCAAACCAACTCATTCATGATACTTCTTAGGTCAGCCTAGAATGCACGTACATATACATCATATTAAACAAAATCAAGTCAACCAAATCATGAAAATATAGCCATTTTCGCATGGCATTTATATATACATCCACAAAATAACATTTGGGTCAACTCTAAAGTAATTTAGCCTATACCTGCCATAGTATTCAAGTTCATTCTCAAAAAGGGTACCAAAATAGCTGATAGTGTATTTGACTTCGACAAGGATTCCCTGCCTTCAAGTAACCTATGGTACAATATAGCAAACGCACCATGCAAGCTATTATAGCTTAGTAAGTTTAAAGCAATAATATCATACGCAACAATTCACTATACAATTTCATCCACTTCATTTTAATTATAAAATACCTTAGGCCACGTTCACGTATAACATATTACCAAGCAATTCCTCTTTATCCTAAAGCCGAATACTCACATTTTCCATGTCCAAATAAAATTTACTTACCTATTAAAAATCAGGATAATAACTACCATGCATATGTGCACACCTGATGCCTACACTTACCTTAACTAAGGGTTCCCATTCTTAAGAAAATTCGATAATTCGAACACGTGGTACAATTTCCTGTAACGTATCGCTCACATAGAGCCTTTACTTAACATTTCCACACACACAGTGCCACTTCCCGTAACGTATCGCTCACATAGAGTCGTTACTTAACGTTTCTGCACACACAGTGTCACTTCTCATAACGTATCACTCACATAGAGCCGTCACTTAACATTTCCGCACACACAGTGCCACTTCCCGTAACGTATCGCTCACATAGAGCTGTTATTTAACATTTTCGCACACACAATGCCACTTCCCGTAACGTATCGCTCACATGGAGCCGTTACTTAACGTTTCCACACACACAGTGCCACTTCTTGTAACGTATCGCTCACATAGAGCCGTTACTTAACATTTAAACACATAGTTATTTATTCAATCACCACCTTTGCTCATTTCATGTTCCACAATTAAATACCACTCAACCCATAATTATTTATCCGGTCTAAACATATCAAAATTTCATATTCATGTAATATTATATATATATATATACACATATATCAATTATACAATTACCCAATAGCAACAATCCAATTTCCATATGTCATACATTCACATTCGCACAACCCAAATACATATACACAAATACATATTTTAACCTACATTCGGTATAAATATCCATTTCATTTCATATTCATATCTAGCTCCTTTCTAATTAATATATATATATATATATATATATATATCAATTATACAATTACCCAATAGCAACAATCCAATTTCCATATGTCATACATTCACATTTAAGACAACCCAAATACATATATACAAATATGTATTTTAACCCTACGTTGTAGTATAAATATCCATTTCATTTCATATTCATATCTAGCTCCTTTCTAATTCATATATATATATATCTACACATTCCAAAGTACTCAATGCCTCCACACTTATACATGTATATATTATTCAACTTAACATTCGGTCAACCTATAAAAATATTTGTTCTTATACCTATAGGATTCGACAACATAATAATTGAAACCTTAATTTCATTTGCACATATACATTTTTTATAAAAAAATACCACTCAATTAAACCGATTGCTTATAAACTTACCTTGATAGTTAACCAATTAAGCTCCCCGGCTACTCGTCTACTTTTGCTTTTCCTCGATCAAATTCCTTTTCCCTTTTTTACTTGATCTAATAAATACCAAACAAATCTTATTAAAATTCATTTTGATTCAATTTAGTCCAAAACTCATAATTATACAATTTACCAACTTACTCCCAACGTTTACAATATAATCCCTAAAACTCAAAATACAAAATATCAAGGATTTAATTATCCCTTTTTAAGGGTCGAATATTTACCCTCTTCATTCAAGTCCCTATGAATCATTTATCCTATACTTTAACATAATTAGTATCATAAAGGCCGAATGCACATAATTATTTCTTCATCCCTTATGGTAATATACTAACTCAATATATACATATATTTTCACTATATGACCAACAAATAAGCTAAATAAACACCATATATACTCACTCTAAATTTGGTCGAATATAAAGAGCACCTCTATGCTCAAATCTAAAATAAATTCCTAATATTCATACCATTTAACCCACTATTCTTCACTTTATCCAAATTTCCTACTCAAATCATATTGTTTTTAAAATATACTAAACATTTTCCCATCAAACACAACAACCCAAAAATGCTCATTCATTAGAATCTAAACATGCCCAACTCCCAAAATTTTAACATGGTTTTGATAGTACTTAAGGAAATCAACTCAAATATGTAAAAATTCACTAAAACAAAGCTCAATTACCTACCTTATTACAACATGTGAAAAATATAAAGTCGGTAATGACAATATATATCGCAAAGAAAAGAAAAAGAGAATAAAGAACACACAGATTTTACGTGGAAACCCTTTCGGGAAAAAAAATCACGGACAGAGGAGAAGAAAATTTACTATGTCGAATTCGTATCCTTTCAAGAGGAATAGACTATGTCTATTTATAGGCTTATAAAACCCAATTCTAATCAAAGTAAAATTATATTATGCTAATAAATGCTAAATATATTATACACATAAATACTAAATCTTCTAGAAAGAAGATATATTTTGTTTAACTTGACTGCAAGCAATATCTTAGAATTTGGGTCACACAACTCTAACAATCTCCACCTTGACACGAATTCTCAACAAACAAGTTCTTCATCGCGAACTCTCAACGAACAAGTTCTCCACCTCTTCTATAAAACCCCTTAAGGGTTTAACTTCAACAATGAACACCAACCAAGTCTAAACAATGCTCAAACTTGGTTATAGGAAGTGACTTAGTCATCATATCTGCAGGATTTTCATAAGTACTAATTTTGCTCACAACAATATCACCATGAGCAATAATATCACGAACAAAATGATATCAAACATCAATGTGTTTTGTTCTCTCATGAAACATTTGATCTTTTGTAAGGAAGATGGCACTTTGGTGTCACAAAATCATGTCTTTGATTTGAAGGTCTTCATTGAGCTCACTAAAGAGTCCCTTCAACCAAATAGCTTCTTTACAAGCTTGATGAATCGTCATATACTCGAAACGATTGGTAGACAAAGCGATTGTAGTTTGCAAAGTAGCTTCCCAACCTGATTGCACAACCTCCTATTGTAAAGACATAACCGGTGAGAGATCTTCTTCTATCAAGGTCTCCAAAGCCAAAATCAAGCATCAACATACCCAATGACTCCATCTCTAGTTCTTCCAAATGTAAGCAAACATCGGTAGTACCTCGTAAGTATCTTAAAATCCTTGAACTACTTTCCAATGTTATTTACCGAGATTAGCCATGTATCGCTAAGCTTGACCTTGTTGCATATGATAAATCGGGCGTGAACAAACCATAGCATACATGAGAGATCCCATGCACTCAGTATGGAACATGTGACATGTACTCAATCTCATCATCGATTGTGGAGACAAAGCCGATGAAAGTCCGAAATGGGTGCTAAAGGAGTACTAACGAGCTTAGCACTCTGCATATTGAACTGCGCAAAGAACTTTCTCAATGTACCCCTTCCGACTTAGGTACAACTTACTTGTTTTCTATCTCCGAGAATCTCCATACCAAGTATCGTCTTTCTTTGGTCCCAAATCTTTCATCTCAAATTCTTCACTTAGTTGGGCTTTGACCTTTCTTATCTCTACTTTATCTTTTCTTCGCTATCAACATGTCATCAACATAAAAAGTAGATACACAAAAGAACCATCACCTGCTTTTTCTTAAAGTAAATGTAACATCCCAAAAATGGGGTTATTTGGAATTTAATTATCTTTCTTATGTAAGCTGCTATGTCATTATTTATGGAATAATAATGATCAATTTAAGTCTTCGTTGGCTCGATTTGGTAGGAAATTTTAGTTTTAAACTTTTAAGGAAGGAGCCTTGGCAAGAGGGTGTTATAAGAATAAATGGGGATAATGTGGACATCAAATAAGCTTAGACTAAGTGGCAAAGCAAGCCCACTAAAGAGCTACATGTGGCGCCACCAAGGGAGCAAGGAGAGCCTTGGTTGAGTCACAAAATCCCTCTTTTGGCAATGTGATGGACGGCACATGGGGGAGTTTCTCCTCTCTTTAAACTCTTTTATTATTTATTTATTGATGATAAATAATAAATTAAATTAAGGATAATAGGGATTTTATTTTATAAGGATAATAGGGATATCACATGGATTATTAAGGATTAATACTTATTATTGGAAATTAAATCAAAATAGTTAGGATTAAACTAAATGGTTGGCCTAGAGTGATTCAAGGAGTTAAGATGGAACTTGGACTCCTTGTTGAGGAGGAGTGGACGGCTAGGACTCATGGAAGGAGGGGGAGTTAGAATGCTTATATAAGCATAAGAGATCACTTGATTTCCTTTTTTCCAAGTTTGCTAGCCGAATCTCCCAAACCCTCTCATCTTAGTTTTTTTTCTTTCTCTCCAAAACCTAGGCCGAAATCCTCCTAGCATCTCCCATTGCCGAATTCCCCTCCTCAATTCTCTCTTCTTTTATTTTCCTACTAGCCGAATCTAACTCCCATCAAGGTGCCGAAATCCCTTTTCCAAAAGCTCTACTTGGCCGAATCACTCCCTTTGAAGGGCTGATTTTCTCTTCTCCTATTTTGCTCACCTTGGCCGAATGGTGTAAGAGGCATAGGCACATCAGGATTTCGCTAGGTGTTCAATCAATTGTATGGTGTTCTGGAATTTTGGAGGTCGTCAACTAAGTTCCATTCGTGACCAATCAAGTGATTCGGGAATCGGGTATTGTGGTCAAGTATCCTAAAGCGTAAAGGAACAAAGAGATATAAGGTGGCGATTGGTTATCTTGGGATTTGAGACTATCGTAGTACAGTGTGTACATACACCTTGTATAATATATTAAATATGCTTAACTTTGTGAATGCTCATCTTTTATGAATGTAGCATTGGAATGAATACCAAATCGGTATAAGTGGTGATTCGGTAAGTACACATTAATGTGATTTATTATTAATGCTTTTGGTAAGCATGATGTGTTAACACATGAAATTTAAGAATGTGATGGCATGAAATATATGTATGTTTATCATTGTGGGATTGATGAGTGGAGGCGGTGATATTGTGCCGACGGGCACCAGTGCTTTGGTAGCACACCGTGACTATATGTCACGGAGGTTTGGTACCTCAGGAGGTTTGGTACCTCAATAGCGACTTGTCCCTGTGGTTAACACCACCGTGGGTTGGCCCCACTTGAGATATGGGATCGTCTGCCAGTGATTTGGTATCACACGATGGGTTGGCCCCATCACCTAATTTGTGTCTACGGACACGGTGTTTTGGTAAAGCGTTGTGACTATATGTCACCGGTGGTTTGGCACCACCGGTGGTTTGGTACCACAGCAGGGTAAGCATGGCGTATGGTTGGCTAGGTTGGGTACACATTATTTTGCATATTAAATGTTATATTTTGTGTATGAAATATATTTTAAAGCAGGGAAGGGTTACATCTTGAGTCTTGGTGACTCACCTTCTCCATTAATTTTTCAGTGATGCTTAGATCGCGGACATGGGTAGGAGGGACTTGAGGAGGCCATGCGGTGGACTTAAAATTTAATGGACTTTAATTCTTGATATTTCAAATTTGGTTATTGAGTTGTTTTATTTTGGATGTAATAAGGCCTCATTAAACTTTACTTTAATTATTTTCTTTTATGTTGGATATTTTATTTTATTAAACTTTGGATTACACTTTTCTAAATTAACCCGAAAATGTTTTATCGTGCCATCGGGCACACACGAAAATTGTGTAACAACTTGACTTAATTAAATATTCAAATCGGACTAAGTATAATTTCTAAGATAACTTAAAATGAGCGATTTTCAACAAAATTTATGTGGATTTAGAAAATGGGTTTCAAAAACTTCTTCTTAGTAACGACCCATATTAGGTCCTAACGATTGGGTAGGGTTTGGGCTATTACAAATTGGTATCGAGCCAGTTCAAAACTTCATTGTGGGGCCCAAGGCCCAAAAATGTTTTAATAGGCCTTATTAATTGTTTTTTGGTTTTAAAGCAGCATGGCCCAAGTCTCCGGCACCGATCCGCCCAGGTAAGTACCTCTAAACTTCTTGGTGAATTATATTCTGTAGAAGGGTAGGAAGCATGGAACGTAGATAGACCTAGAAGAATTTGAACCCTAGGATTAGATTACTCAAACACACAAGCTAAACATAAGACTTAAAGAACTAAACCAATCTATGACTTAGTCACCGAGCTAGGGTGTGGTAACCCCTGTACGCATGTCTAGGATTGGAACCGGAAGAGCCTGGTATTTAAGCAGTCCGAGTGACTCACCACCTCTTCGCAGGTATCCTACCTGGTGCGTAGCTCGGGTTCACCCTAACTCAGAGGGCTCAGTGGTGTGGTAACCTCTGTGCGCATGTCTAGAAAGGTTCGGTGGGAGCTTGGTATTTAAGCAGTCCGCGTGACTCACCTCCTCTCCACACGAAACCTGCCTGGTGCGTAGCTTGGGTTCACCCTGACCAAGAAGGCTCGGTCATAGGCTAAACCCAATGACTAAAACCCGAAAGGGAATTAGCCATGTTTTGAAAGGAACGAAACAACAGAAACCCTAATGTTTTTAAAATTTCTGTAATAACTCTTTCAAATCGGAAAACATCATTTTTACAACGTTTTCCTTGAAAAACTTGATTTCTGGAAAAAATTACAAAAATGCCCTTAGGGGTAAAATTACTAAAATACCCTCGGTTCATAAAATATCAAATCAATGATTTTGTCCAAAAATTTTAGCTATTCTATAAATATTCAACAACTTAGCCTTGAAAATCATCAGCAAAATATTTGGTTTTGGAAAAATTACAGCAACGCCTCAACTTACAAAATTACCAAAATGCCCCGAAAGACAAAAAAAAAAAAAAAAAAAAATTTTGCAATATCAGCGTTTTAAGAAGGAAAATTCTCAAAAGGACCCTCAGAGTTTTATAATGATTAAAACACCCTTGTTTTACAAAATTACAAAATTACCACGACGGACAAAATTACCAAAATACCACGGCTTCAAAGTGATGATGTATCTTTAAAATTTTACAACTTTTTCAGAAAAACCCTCCAGTTTTGGGAGTTTCAAAAACAACCCACTCAACCAAAGTTTTAAAATCTCTTTTATTACGAAAATACCCCTGTAGGAAAAATGACGAAAATACCACAGGTTAGAAATGGCGAAATGTCAGAGGAGTGAATAGGTATGGAAAGCATTAGGGAATGGATGCAAGAACTTCTTTGTGTGAACTAGGATAGAAGACTGAAACCTTGTTTGCACGAAAGAATCTCTAATTAAAAATTTCTTCATAAAATTTCTTCGCGAGTAATGAAGTGGAACAAACGCTAATACATAAAATTTCTCTTAATCGATTAAAAGCGCGAGATAGGATGAGTTCTAGAGGGCGTGGGACGCGTGGGCCTTGCAGAGGGGTAGGATGGCGGTGTCCGAACCCGTCAGTCGGGACAAGGTTCTGAGCGATGTACCTCACCACCACCTCCAACTTTTGGAGCCGAGCGAGCGAGATCGAGCGGAGAGGAGGCGTGATCGCAAGCGGTGTTGCGAGTCCTCGAATTGGTGGTGAGGTGGTGGAAATTTAGGAGCTCAAATCTGTTCCGAGTGGATTCGGTCCAACAATTTGAGGTGTTCGGGGTGTGTCGAGTGGCACCAGTGTAGTGAGTATTGGTTGGAATCTCTGAAAGGGTAATGGATGAACTTGACTGACCGAGGAGGAAAAAGTGAAAGGGTGTAAAGGTCTTCTAAAGGATGAAGCGTGCAGTGGTGGTGACAGTTCGGGATGGAGCCACGGTGATGATCTTACGATGGGACTACTTTAAAACCTTTTGGAAGAAATATGTGGGCACCAGCTACACCGACGCCGAGAGGAAGACTTTTCGAGTTTAGTACAAGGAACTAAGTCCGTGGCGAGTATGAGGCGAGTTTTTAAGTTTAGTAGGTATGCGGAGGAATTGTAGCCATTGAACACAGGCTGTGTCCGCTTTGAGGACGGACTCAGAGATGACTTGAGGTTACTAATTGCCCATGACGGGTTCGTGAGTTTTCATCTCTTGTGGAAAAGGCTAAAGTAGCCGAGGGGATCAAGGAGGGGTGGAGGCGTAATTATAGTAGAAATAATCGGAAGAGAGGATTTGGGTCGGTGGATCCGGTGGTAATGATCGGAAGAAGGCTAGCGAATGGGCCAAATCAGCAACAAGGCCGTAGCTAATAATCGAGGCTCGGTCAAATCAATTGTGGGAAGTCCCATTGGGAGGATGTTCGACCGGTGATAGAGGATGTTTGAGTGTGGATCTTTAGAACATCGGTCGTAGATTGTCCCCGGCGAGCTCGGAATCGGCGGAGGGATGTAACTGTACTCGGGACCGAAATGCGGGACCGCAGAGGGGTCGTGGTAATGGCAGAGGAAGCAATGGTCCTAACCGAGGTCGAGGAACTTGTATGAGGTTCAGAGCAACACTGAGGCTAAGCGACTGGCTTAGTCTATGCAAGGCGTCATGAGAGGTGACGCACCGGATGTCATAACTGATGACGCTTCGATTTTGGTCTTCCTTATTATGCATTGATTGATGTGGGGTCTACACATTCGTACATAGCCGATGGTGTGGTAGAGACCTTGAACCTAGACTCGAGGCTGCTACTAGGGAGATGGTAGTGAGTCCTTTAGGTCACTCTGTAGTGGTAGACAAACTTTTTGAGACGCACCCTAGAACTCCAGGGGTCGATTCGTGGTCGATCCGATGGAACTACCATTCGGGAGTTCGATTTGATCCTTGAATGGATTGGTGGCTAAGTATCGGTAATTTGGATTGCGGCTAAGCGCATGGTTCTTAAGACACCGAGAATGGTGAGGTGGTTATGATAGGTGATAGAAGGAACTACCTATCCAATGTGGTGTCCGCCTTGAAGGCGAAGAAGATGGTCAAGAAGGGTTGTAAGGCGTTCTTGGTTCAAATCAGTGCTTTGGAAGCTAAGGAGTTAGCGATTGGAAGGGTCCGAACGGTTGGGGAATTTGTTGATGTGTTCCACGAAGAACTTCCGGTCCGCCTCCGGATCGGAAGTCGAATTGAGTATTGACTTGCTACCCGAGCAACACCGGTGTCTATAGCACCTTCAATAGCACCAAAGGAATTGGTGGGTCAAGGCTCGATTCGGGAGCTCTTGGACAAGGGGTTTATTCGACCTAGTATATCTCCGTGGGAGCGCTCGTGTTGTTCGTCAAGAAGAAGGACGGTTCTATGCGAATGTGCATCGATTACCGTCAGTTAAACAAGTTAACGATCAAAAACAAGTACCCATTGCCTCGGATCGATGACTTGTTTGACCAGTTGAAGGGAGCGTCGGTGTTTTCGAAGATAGACCTTAGGCTGGGTTACCATCAACTTAAGGTGAAGGGGCCGATGTTCACAAGCGGCGTTTGAACTCGGTATGGGCATTACGAGTTTCTAGTGATGCCATTCGGGTTGACCAATGCACGTGGCGTTCATGGATCTAATGAGCGAGTTTTCAACAATACTTGGACCAATTCGTCGTAGTGTTCATAGGCGATATATTGGTCTACTCAAAGACGGAGGAGGAAGCTACGTGGGAACCTGAGGATGTGATACGGCGGCAATACCCTCATCTGTTTTAGTTATGTAATTTCGGGACGAAATTTATTTTAAGGGGGGTAGAACTGTAACATCCCAAAAATGGGGTTATTTGGAATTTAATTATCTTTCTTATGTAAGAACTGCTATGTCATTATTTATGGAATAATAATGATCAATTTAAGTCTTTGCGTTGGCTCGATTTGGTAGGAAATTTTAGTTTTTAAACTTTTAAGGAAGGGAGCCTTGGCAAGAGGGTGTTATAAGAATAAATGGGGATAATGTGGACATCAAATAAGCTTAGACTAAGTGGCAAAGCAAGCCCACTAAAGAGCTACATGTGACGCCACCAAGGGAGCAAGGAGAGCCTTGGTTGAGTCACAAAAATCCTCTTTTGGCAATGTGATGGGCGGCACATGGGGGAGTTTCTCTCTCTTTAAACTCTTTTATTATTTATTTATTGATGATAAATAATAAATTAAATTAAGGATAATAGGGATTTTATTTTATAAGGATAATAGGGATATCACATGGATTATTAAGGGATTAATACTTATTATTGGAAATTAAATCAAAATAGTTAGGATTAAACTAAATGGTTGGCCTAGAGTGATTCAAGGAGTTAAGATGGAACTTGGACTCCTTGTTGAGGAGGAGTGGACTGCTAGGACTCATGGAAGGAGGGGAGTTTAGAATGCTTATATAAGCACTTAAGAGATCACTTGATTTCCTTTTTCCAAGTTTACTAGCGAATCTCCCAAACCCTCTCATCTTAGTTTTTTCTTTCTCTCCAAAACCTAGGCGAAATCCTCCTAGCATCTCCCATTGCCAATTCCTCCTCAATTCTCTCTTCTTTTATTTTCCTACTAGCCTAATCTAACTCCCATCAAGGTGCCAAATCCCTTTTCCAAAAGCTCTACTTGGCGAATCACTCCTTTGAAGGGCTGATTTTCTCTTCTCCTATTTTGCTCACCTTGGTAGAATGGTGTAAGAGGCATAGGCACATCAGATTTCGCTAGGTGTTCAATCAATTGTATGGTGTTCGGAATTTTGGAGGTCGTCAACTAAGTTCCATTCGTGACCAATCAAGTGATTCGGGAATCGGGTATTGTGGTCAAGTATCCTAAAGCGTAAAGGAACAAAGAGATATAAGGTGGCCGATTGGTTATCTTCGGGATTTGAGACTATCGTGGTAACAGGTGTGTACATACACACTGTATAATATATTAAATATGCTTAACTTTGTGAATGCTCATCTTTTATGAATGTAGCATTGGAATGAATACCAAATCGGTATAAGTGGTGATTCAGGTAAGTACCTGTTAATGTGATTTATTATTAATGCTTTTGGTAAGCATGATGTGTTAACACATGAAATTTAAGAATGTGATGGCATGAAATATATGTATGTTTATCTATTGTGGGATTGATGAGTGGAGGGGCGGTGATATTGTGCCGACGGGCACCAAGTGCTTTGGTAGCACACCGTGACTATATGTCACCAGAGGTTTGGTACCTCGGAGGTTTGGTACCTCAATAGCGACTTGTCCTCGTGGTTAACACCACCGTGGGTTGGCCCCACTTGAGATATGGGATCATCTGCCGGTGATTTGGTATCACACGATGGGTTGGCCCCATCACCTAATTTGTGTCTACGGACACCGGTGTTTTAGTAAAACGTTGTGACTATATGTCACGGTGGTTTGGCACCACCGGTGGTTTGGTACCACAACGGGGTGAAGTATGGCGTATGGTTGGCTAGGTTGGGTACACATTATTTTGCATATTAAATGTTATATTTTGTGTATGAAATATATTTTAAAAGCGGGAAGGGTTACATCTCGAGTCTTGGTGACTCACCTTCTCCATTAATTTTTCAGTGATGCTTAGATCGCGGACATGGAGCCGAGGGACTTGAGGAGGCCATGCGGTGGACTTAAAATTTAATGGACTTTAATTCTTGATATTTCAAATTTGGTTATTGAGTTGTTTTATTTTGGATGTAATAAGGCCTCATTAAACTTTACTTTAATTATTTTCTTTTATGTTGGATATTTTTATTTTATTAAACTTTGGATTACACGCTTTTCTAAATTAACCCGGAAAATGTTTTATCGTGCCATCGGGCACACCTGAAAATTTGTGTAACAACTTGACTTAATTAAATATTCAAATCGGACTAAGTATAATTTCGGCAAGATAACTTAAAATGAGCAGTTTTCAACAAAATTTATGTGGATTTAGAAAATGGGTTTCAAAAACTTCTTCTTAGTAACGACCCATATTCGGTCCTAACGATTGGGCCGGGTTTGGGCTGTTACAGTAAACACAGCTATCAAAGCTACTTCTTTTAAAATTATGAGAAGTAATAAAGGAATTAAACCTCTTGTACCACTATCTTGGTGACTGTTTCAAACCGTAAAGAGACTTTTTCAGCAAGCAAACATAGTCCTCTTTTTCTGAGACTGTAAAACCCTTTGGTTGTTGCATGTAAATATCTTCCTCAAGCTCTCCATGCAAAAATACAGTTTTTACATCTAACTGCTCAAGCTCCAAATCTTGCATGGCCACAATACCAAGCAAAGCTCGAATTGAACTATGCTTCACAACCTGGGAGAACACATCTCATAAAAGTCCACTCTCGAATTTGGTGTAACTTTTGCAACAAGCCTTGCTTTATATCCGGGTTCTTCAACTCCTGAGTCCCTTCTTTCTTTTTAAACACCCATTTACAGCGAACAACCTTTTTACCTTTAAGAAGTTTCACAAGATCCCATGTTTTGTTTTTGTGGAGTGATTCTATTTCCTCTTGCATAGCAAACATCCACTTTTCTGAGTCTTCACAGCTAACCGCCTCAGAATAATTAGACGGCTCTTGGTTTGCATCTATATCTTCAGCCACATTTAAAGCATAAGCAACTAGGTCAGCCTCAGCATACTTCTTTGGAGGTTTAATTTCTCTTCTAGTTCTATTTTTGGCGATAAAGTATTGTGGTGAAGAAGCAACTCTATTCTCAATTTTTGTACTGGCTTAAGGATTTGACTCTGTATTAATCTGATGCTCCACCTACTTTTTATTTTCTTTATTGGAAGAGTCTTTAAGAGATAAGTTAGGTAGCATAGCAGTTTCATCAAAAACATCTCTGCTAATCACAACTTTTCTATTTTCAGGACACCATAACTTATACCCTTTTACACCAGCTTTATAACCAAGAAAAACACATTTAATGGATCTTGGTTCCAATTTTCCATTATTAACATGAGCATACGCAGGACACCCAAAGATCTTTAAATCAGAATAATTAGCAGGATTACCAAACCATACCTCTTGTGGAGTCTTTTTCTCAATGGCAACGGATGGAGATCGGTTGATTAAAAACATACTGATGAGGTCGCTTTACCAAAACGACTTTGGTAAGTTGGCATTTGACAACATACATCGAACCTTTTCCATGATCGTTCTATTCATTCGTTCTACAATGCCGTTTTGTTGTGGAGTATGACGAACTGTCAAGTGTCTCACGATCCCTTCTGACTTGCACAGTTTATTAAACTCATCAGAACAAAACTCTAAGCCATTATGCATGCGAGGTATTTTATTTATTTTCCGTATGTTTTTCAATCATAGTTTTCCAAGACTTAAATGCAAAACACATCGCTTTACGCTTCGGAAGAATGCCCAAACTTTCTGGAAAATCATCAATAAAAGTTAGCATATAATTAGCTCCACCTCTCAAGGCACCCTTGATGGCCCCACGATCGTAATGAATATACTCCAACGTTCCTTTTGTGTTATGGATTCCTCCGTGAATCGAACTCTCTTTGCTTCCCAAAACACAAGGCTCACAGAACTTGGTTTGCAAATTCCTTGCCCATCAAGAAGTCCTCTTTTGCTCAATTTCGCCATGCCATTCTCACTCATATGCCCTATACGCATATGCCAAAGTTTAGTAATATCATCATCGACAAAGAAGAGGAAGCGGCAATTTGCATCACCAATAACAGTAGAACCCTGCAAAACATATAACTTGGTAGTCTTTCTCTGCCCTTTCATCACAATGAGGAAACCTTTGGAAATCTTCAACATCCCACTTTCAGCTGTGTATTTGTACCCTTTTGAATCAAGAGTACTCAACGAAATTAAATTTCTCTTCAATTCTGGAACATGCCGTACGTCACTAAGTGTTCTGACAACTCCATCAAACATCTTAACTTTAATTGTTCCAACACCTGCGATTTTACACGAAGCATTATTTCCCATCAAAACAACACCTTCAGACACTGTTTCGTAATTTGTAAACCAATCCCGATTGGGACTCATGTGGAAGGTGCAACCCGAATCAAGTATCCACTCCTCGCTCACTTTTGAATTATTGACCGAAGTGACTAGAAGTTCACCATCGCTGTAGTCTTCTACAACATCAGCTTCACCAGAATTTTCTGGTTGCTTTCCTTTTGATTCACGACCTCCCTTTTAATCTTGTTACGTAGCTTATAGCACTCAGTTTAATGTGCCCTTTCTTCTTGCGAAGTTACAAGTTTTACCTCTGTTTGAAGACTTTGATCTACCCTTAGTTTTACCGCGAGGATTTCGATCCTGTGTCCTTCGACGATCATCATCAGCATTCTAATCTTGTCTCCCACGAATAATAAGACCCTCTCCACAGGAGTCGGGTTTAACCACAAGATGCTTCATCTTATCATACGAGGTCAAAGAATCATAAACCTCATCAAGCGTGAGAGACTCATGACTATATAAAATCGTGTCTCTAAAGGTTGAATAAGACGGGCAACGAACAAAGTAGAATCAACCCTAAATCTTCCTTATCATACTGAACCTCCATGGCCTCCAAGTTTGAGAGAATTTCTTTAAACACTGTTAAGTGTTCGTGCATAGACGCACCTTCCTCCAAACGATGAGCATAAAGACGTTGCTTCATATGCAACTTGCTAGTTAAAGTTTTTGACATACATATTTGTTCCAGCCTCTTCCATAATGCTGCGGCAGTCTTCTCCTTCATCACATCCTGCAAAATTTCATTAGACAAATGCAGATGTAACTGTGTTAGTACCTTTCGATCCTTGCGTTTCTTATCTTCCTCCGTCAATGTCGAAGGCATCTTATCTACCCCTAGCAGGGCTTCCTCTAAATCCATCTGTGCAAGAACTGCCTGCATCTTTATCTGCCACAACGCGAATCTGGTGTTACGATCCAACAATGAAATTTCATACTTCAATGACGCCATTACCATGATCGAGATGAAAACCCTAAGCTCGATACCAATTTGTGAAAATGTAAAGTCGGTAATGATAATATATATCGCAAAGAAAAGAAAAGAGAATAAAGAACACACAGATTTTACGTGGAAACCCTTTCGAAAAAAACCACGGTAGAGGAGAAGAAAATTCACTATGTCGAATTGAATCCTTTCAAGAGGAATAGACTATGTCTATTTATAGGCTTATAAAACCCAATTCTAATCAAAGTAAAAATATATTATGCTAATAAATGCTAAATATATTATACTCATAAATACTAAATCTTCTAGAAAGAAGATATATTTTGTTTAACTTGACTTGCAAGCAATATCTTAGAATTTGGGTCACACAACTCTAACATAACATGAAATGGCCGAATATGGAGGTTCAAGCTTTCTTCTTTTCTTTGGAAGAAAATCAGTGAAGAAGATGAAAATAAGGAGAGAGAAGAAAAATGAAAATAAAGCATGTTTCTTTTATTTTAATCAAATTATAATACAAATATAATCCCACTAACTAAAATAAATGAATTTAATATAAGAATCCATCATCATGCCGTCCACCACTATAAGAATTGGACTATTTGACATGCAAATCCTCACATGCAAGAACAATTCAATTAGACCCTCCAATTAATAAAGGCTACTTTTACTACTTTGTTAATCAATCCTTTCACTTAAATTGATCACCCAAACACACTATTTAAGAATTAATATTTTAACACATGCCTAACCACATAACATAGCCATCAAGATTAATATTAAAATATTTTTCTAACTCGGATTCGTGGTCCCGAAACCACTATTCCGATTAGGGTCAAAATCAAACTGTTATAGGGTTCGAGAGTCGGTTACGTACGAGGAAGGATTAGCACCCTCGTAACGCCCAAAATTTGGTACTAATCGATAAAATCATGTCCGAATGTTGAAAATAAAAATTTTAAAAAATGATCATTTAATTAGAAAATCAAGACTTACCTATTTCAAAGAAATAAAATATTATATCCAGTAAGTTAGGAAATAACACCTCATGACTTCGAAACTCGGTTCGCTTTTTGTAACACCCCAAACCCTACTGTGAGTCCTGGACGGATCTGGTATGCCATGAGTAAAATAATTTGAAACATTTTAAGAATTTAGTGAAAACTTGATAAAATTTGGCTAAGGTATGAAAACGGTGTTTGAAAACTTAGTTGGGCTTTTTATAAATACAGTTGGGTTGATAAATCCTTTGAAAACGTTTGATCATGTAAAATTTAAAATCGTTTAAGTTACAATTTGCTTGGTTTATTTATATTTACCGATGGTAACATCTACAAAAAAAAACTCGTAGAAGTTACTTATTTGAAAAAAGTCGCTTTTAACCTGCTCAATTAATATTTATCAAATTCCATTTGTAATATAACATGAGTAAAATAAAGCAATAAAATAAACATCTAAAAATAATTATCGGCCTTATTACAAACCCAAAATGAAAACTTAGAAAATAAATAATAATAACTTTAATAAAATGAATTTAAATTCATCGACAAGCATGGCCGCTCGAGTCCTCTCCGGCTCCATCTCCGCGTTCTACTCATCGCAAAATGTTAAGGGAAGGGTGAGTCACCAAGACTCAGCAGTGTAATCCTCCACCCAGTAAAGCAACTCATACACAAGTCATTAATAAACATGCACATGCAACCCAACCTAACCATCCATACTCCTTAACTACCCGTGTGGTCAAAACCACCGGTGGTCAAAACCATCGATGACTTAGAGTCACAAATCAAATGATGGGGCCAACCCATCGTGTGGTCAAAACCACTGATGACCATAGGTCACAAATACTCAAGTGTGGTCAAAACCACTGGTGGTACCAAACCACTGGGACTTAGTCGCAAATAATCAATCGATGTGGTCAAAACCACTGATGACCATAGGTCACAAATAATCTGATGGGGCCAACCCATCTTGTGGTCAAAACCACTGATGACCATAGGTCACAAATAATTTTGATGGGGCCAACCCATCTTGTGGTCAAAACCACTGGTGACAGTCCATAAAATCATCCCCCTCCTCTCATCAATCCCACCATCACATGCTTTTATATCAATTTTCATATATCATGTCATAGCATTTAATATCACGTGATAGCATGCAAATCATATATCAAAAGTCACAAGTTAGGGGACTTACCCGAAAACCATGATTATGCCACAAGCTAATCACAACCAAAAGATTAAAGGCAAACAATAAAGTCATGAAATTAATAAAGTGTGTATTGAGATCTTACACACCTGTAACTATCGTAATTCCTAGATCTCGAAACTCCGATCTACAACGCTAGATCTTGACCCTACATTCGGCCAATCATCTTTGTTAGCATCAAAAGCCTATTCGGCCAAACCAAGATTGTACCAAAGGGTTTCACATGAACCCGAAACCTTACCTACACGTCCTTTGAACACTAACCACCTTACGATATATAAATCTGTTTCACTTCCCTACAATTGCTTTAATCGTATTAGTAAGAATTATAGGCCATAACTTTAATTCCAAAAGAGATGATTACTTCTTACCACACTTAATGAAAATTGGCAGCACCTTGTTGGAGATGTAAGATTCGGCCTAAACACAAGATGGAGGGCTGGAATTTTGAGAAGAAGAGAAGGGGTATTCGGCTAAGAAGAAACAACAATGCTGGAAATTTTTGAGCAAATTTTGGCTAAGAGTTTAAAGGAGAATTCGGCAGCACAATAAAGGGAGAAAGAAGAAAAGAATTTGCTGGAAATTTTCTCTTAGAGAGGGGGTATATTCGGCTAAAAGGAAGCAAGAAAAGCTGGAAGTTTTGAATGATTTTGGCTATGAGACAATGGATAATTTACCGCAGCCTAATTTGGGGAGAAAAAAGAGTTTTTTTTGTTGAACTTTTGGCACTTTCTTTGCTATACAAAGCGATTATAGACAAATTTCAAAGAGTCCAAATTTCAGAACACCTCTATTTTGTGATAATTTTCAGCCTTGAATTATCACAATTAAATCTAGCTTTTATCATCCTTTTAATCTCCTAATCCCTCAACAATTTAATAGCAAATAAAACACTAAAACTCCCCTTCCAAAGAATATTAGCAAAAAATAAGCTCAATCTCTTATCATTTAAGAGTCCAATATCCGCCAACACCCCTCCAATGCCAGTGCAAAAGAGAGAAAATAAAACCAAGATGTCGCTTCTATGATTGAACCAATGACACGGCAACAGCAGCAATTATAAGCGCCCTGCATCAACTCTCCCAATTGACTTTCATGTCAAATAACACCATCATTTAATTATAAGGCCTTCATACACCGCCCTTACTCCTTTAACGCCCAAGCCCCAAAAATAAATCTCCTTGCTTCCTTCATGTCTCGAACCCGAGACCTCATACCAAGGCCCTTAAGCCACGCCCATGCCACTCCATCGAACCCATCTTTCATGTCTCAAACCTTACCCAAATTTATTTAAACCTTCCTAGCCCTAACGCCTAAAAAGCCCGCAAGGAAAAATATTTCCTCCTTGTATCTCCCATGGATCAAACCCAAGACCCCTTTTTAACCCCTAGGCGCACCAAGCCAATGTGCCATTACTTTCTGTGTCATGCTTCTCCCAATTTTTATTTAAACCCTATCTCCACCTAGCTCCCTCCTTTTAAGCCATTGAAAAGAAATTTTAATTCCAAATCGACCTAATTCAGTGGTTATGTCAAGGCCTAAATATGCTTAGAAATCAAAATATTTATTTCTACAGCACATACATAGGAAATTAATTAAATTTTCAACAACCCCTATTTTAGGTGTTACAATTCTACCCCTTAAAAATAATTTCGTCTTCAAATTACTTACTAACGAATAGTCGTACATCTTAACTCACCGTACTACGCTTATTTGCTCTGATCTTAATAAAACTATCTTACTTCCTAAGCACAATCTCTAAGTTCATAACCAAGGTTTTCCACTACCTGTGGGTATTTCGTAATTTGTCCTCTGAGGGTATTTTTTGTAATTTTTCCAAAAATACAGGTTCTTGGATGATTTTGTCAAAAGGTATTGTGGAACTCTTAAATTCCTGAGGTATTTTGAAAAATTTTGAAATCCGGGGGTATTTCTGTAATTTCGAAGTTCAGGGGCATTTTGTAATTTTCTAAAATTATGACATTTTTGCAATTTAAGGTTTTTGAGCACTTTTTATGTGATGAAATTTTTAATTAAAACTGTGGGTATTTTGGGAATAGCATAAATCAAGGGCGTTTTGTAATTTTACCCTAAGGGTATTTTAGTAATTTCTCACATAATCGTGAATTTTCACAAAATGATTTCCAAAATTGGGTTCTAAGTGATTTTATAAAAGAAGGATATTTTTAAAATTTCTATTTGAAAATTTTTCATATGGAGGGTATTTGGTAGTTTACAAGCCAGGGGTATTTTGGTCTTTTTTTTAAAAAAAACTAAGATTTTATTTATTTCCAAAATCAAAACGGCTAGTCCCTTTCGGGTTTTAGTTATCGAGTTTAGCTTGTGAGTGTGTCATCTCAGCTAGGATGAACCGTTACTACGCACCATGTAGGATTCGAGTGAGTAGGAGGTGAGTCACGAGATCGCTTAAATACCGTGCCCCACAGAATCCAATCCTAGACATGCGATAACGATTGCCACATCCTTTGTTTAGTGACAACTCACAGGGTTGTTTAGGTAATTATTAAATCTTATGCATAGTTGAGGTATGCTAGCCCTAGGGTTCAACAATTCTACTGTAGTAGTCTACGTTCCCATTTTTCCCTTCTACCCCACATCAAAAGAATTCACAAAAATTGATAGAAGTACTTACCTGGGCGGATAGGTGCCGGAGACTCGGTGCCATGCTGTTCAAGCTGAAACAATTTCTCAAACATTATAATAAGTCCTACTATCCAAAAACCAAACATTTTGGGCCTTGGCCCCCCCACAGCCGAGTTTTGAACTGGGCTCTGATACCAAAAATGTAACACCCCAAACCCGGCCTATGAGTCCTGACCGGATCTGATATGCCACGGAGTAAAATAATTTGAAACATTTTAAGAATTTAGTGAAAACTTGATAAAATTTGGCTAAGGTATGAAAACGGTGTTTGAAAACTTAGTTGGGCTTTTTATAATCTGATTGGGTTGATAAATCCTTTGAAAATGTTTGATCATGTAAAATTTAAAATCGTTTAAGTTACAATTTGCTTGGTTTATTTGTGTTACCCGATGGTAACATCTAAAAAAAACTCAGAGAAGTTACTTAGTTGAAAAAGTTGCTTTTAATCTAGTGCAATTAATATTTATCAAATTCCATTTGTAATATAACATGAGTAAAATAAATCAATAAAATAAACATCTAAAAATAATTATCGGCCTTGTTACAAACCCAAAATGAAAACTTAGAAAATAAATAATAATAACTTTAATAAAATGAATTTAAATTCATCGACAAGCATGGCCGCCTCGAGTCCTCTCCGGCTCCATCTCCGCGTTCTACTCATTTGCAAAATGTTAAGGGAAGGGGTGAGTCACCAAGACTCAGTGTGTAATCCCCCACCCGGTAAAGCAACTCATACACAAGTCATTAATAAACATGCACATGCAACCCAACCTAACCATCCATACTCCTTAACTACCCCTGTGGTCAAAACCACCGGTGGTCAAAACCATCGATGACTTAGAGTCACAAATCAAATGATGGGGCCAACCCATCGTGTGGTCAAAACCACCGATGACCATAGGTCACAAATAATCAAGTGTGGTCAAAACCTTTGGTGGTACCAAACCACCGGGACTTAGTTGCAAATAATCAATCGATGTGGTCAAAACCACTGATGACCATAGGTCACAAATAATCTGATGGGGCCAACCCATCTTGTGGTCAAAACCACTGATGACCATAGGTCACAAATAATTTTGATGGGGCCAACCCATCTTGTGGTCAAAACCACTGGTGACAGTCCATAAAATCATCCCCCTCCTCTCATCAATCCCACCATCACATGCTTTTACATCAATTTTCATATATCATGTCATAGCATTTAATATCACGTGATAGCATGCAAATCATATATCAAAAGTCACAAGTTAGGGGACTTACCCGAAAACCATGATTATGCCACAAGCTAATCACAACCAAAAGATTAAGGGCAAACAATAAAGTCATGAAATTAATAAAGTGTGTATTGAGATCTTACACACCTGTAACTATCGTAATTCCTAGATCTCAAACTCCGATCTACAACGCTAGATCTTGACCCTACATTCGGCCAATCATCTTTGTTAGCATCAAAAGCCTATTCGGCCAAACCAAGATTGTACCACAGGGTTTCACACGAACCCGAAACCTTACCTACATGTCCTTTGAACACTAACCACCTTACGATATATAAATCCGTTTCACTTCCCTACAATTGCTTTAATCGTATTAGTAAGAATTATAGGCCATAACTTTAATTCCAAAAGAGATGATTACCTCTTACCACACTTAATGAAAATTGGCAGCACCTTGTTGGAGATGTAAGATTCGGCCTAAACACAAGATGGAGGGCTGGAATTTTGAGAAGAAGAGAAGGGGTATTCGGCTAAGAAGAAACAACAATGCTGGAAATTTCTAAGAAAATTTTGGCTAAGAGTTTAAGGAGAATTGAAGAAGACAATAAAGGGAGAAAGAAGAAAAGAATTTGCTGGAAATTTTCTCTTAGAGAGGGGGTATATTCGGCTAAAAGGAAGCAAGAAAAGCTGGAAGTTTTGAATGATTTTGGCTATGAGACAATGGATAATTCTAAGAATGACTAATTTGGGAGAAGAAAAGAGTTTTTTTTGTTGAACTTTTGGCACTTTCTTTGCTATACAAACCGATTATAGACAAATTTCAAAGAGTCCAAATTTCAGCAAACACCTCTATTTTGTGATAATTTTCAGCCTTGAATTATCACAATTAAATCTAGCTTTATCATCCTTTTAATCTCCTAATCCCTCAACAATTTAATAGCAAATAAAACACTAAAACTCCCCTTCCAGCCGAATATTAGCAAAAAAATAAGCTCAATCTCTTATCAATTAAGAGTCCAATATGCTGCCAACACCCCCCTCCAACGCCAAATGCAAAAGAGAAAATAAAACCAAGATGTCGCTTCTATGATTCGAACCAATGACCGGCAACAAAGACCAATTTAAGCGCCCTGCACCAACTCTCCCAATTGACTTTCATGTCAAATAACACCATCATTTAATTATAAGGCCTTCATACCTGGCCCTTACTCCTTTAACACCCAAGCCCCAAAAAATAAATATCCTTGCTTCCTTCATGTCTCGAACCCGAGACCTCATACCAAGGCCCTTAAGACACGCCCCATGCCACTCCACCGAACCCATCTTTCATGTCACAAACCTTACCCGAAATTTATTTAAAACCTTCCTAGCCCTAACGCCCAAAAAACCCACAAGGAAAAATATTTCCTCCTTGTATCTCCCATGGATCGAACCCAAGACCCCCTTTTTAACCCCTAGGCGCACCAAGCCAATGTGCCAATTACTTTCTTGTGTCATGCTTCTCCCAATTTTTATTTAAACCCTATCTCCACCTAGCTCCCTCCTTTTTAAGCCATTGAAAAGAAATTTTTAATTCCAAATTTGACCTAATTCAGGGTTATGTCAAGGCCCTAAATATGCTTAGAAATCAAAATATTTATTTCTACAGGCACATACATAGGAAATTAATTAAATTTTCAACAACCACTATTTTAGGGTGTTACACTTTTAATTTGGAAAATTCCTACATTTAGACACAAAACATCATATCCAGTAAGTTAGGATGCAATGTTTTGAATTCTCAAGAATAGGTTTTTTTATTTGAAATTGGTAAACCTCAACTTTTTTAAAAAAGGATATGTAATACTTAAACTTTCACGAGAAAAATCTAACCCAGTAAGTTAGGGCAAAATTCTTCTCGGAATTCCCCAAATATCACATATCACCGTATTTTTTTTTAAACTGTTTGAATAAGATGTATAAAAAGGGTATTTTAATAAAAATAAAAAAATAGTTTAAATAAGACATTATAATATACATATCAATTCAACCTAACTACAAATTATATTAACAATAAATAATCAATGAATAATATAATATGAATAAATAAATAAAACAAAACATGCTAAAGCAATAATAAACGAATATAAAGATACAAATAAATATATATAATAATTAATAAAATCATAATATACAATAGAATAATATATAATAATTAATAATAATATATAAGGATTAGACATGATAAAAATAATTAGTAAATAATATATATAATAATAATAACATATATATACATAATATACTAATCGTAAAAATTATATATGTAATAAATAAATAAAATAGGTTATATATTATAATATACTTTATATCAAAAATTTTAAAATAAAATATAATGTAATATAATACTATACAAATTAAAAAATATAATATAATAAGTAACATATTAATTATAAAATAATATATAAATTATTAAACCATGTAAAATAATATATAATAATAATTAAAGAAATAAAAGATAATACATAAAATTATATATGTATTTTAACAAAATTAACAAAAATAATGTAAAATTTTAAATATAATAAAATAATTTAAATATGACATTAGATTAATTTAAAAATAATAATAAATAAAGGAAGAAGGATTAAATTGAAACAAAAAGTAAATTTTAGGGCTAAATTATAAAAAATAGAAGTATAACATGACTTAATTGTAAAACTGAAATAATGCGGAAGGGCCAAAATGGCAATTAGACCCTTTTAACTGGAAAACACGCGGATCCTATGATGGCGGGTCGGGTCGCGCGGGTCGGATCCATGAAACGACGTCGTTTTGGCCTTAAAAAGGGAACCTCCAAAACGACGTCGTACAATAGGCCTTATATAAGTAAAAATAAACCGAAAAAATCATTTTTAAACACTTCTCAAAGAAAAAACGCATGAGTGCTCTGACAAGCTCTCTCTCTCTCGACCTGAGTACTGGCTCCGGTCTAAGTTTCGGTGTCCGACTGCCACACGCGCTGCCATACGAACCTCCGACGATGACGATCGAAAACCCAAAAAAAACTCTGTTTTCAACGCCGATAAGATGGTAAACCCTTTTCATCGCTTTTAGTGATATATATATATATAGAAAACGCATGAACAAAAAAGAAAAATAAAAAAAATAAGACGGATATTAAGAAAAAACCTCAGAATCGTATTTTATTTCTCTCAGATCCTTTTTTGAATCTCTTTGTATTCTTTTTTCTCCGTGGTCTGCTTTCTCTCGGTCTATTCCCCTCTTATGATTTTGTTGGGGCTTTTATAGCCCAAGAAAACAAATAAAAAAATACAAAAAATTTGTCCTTCGATTTTGTTGTATTCTGCTACAGTTTCTTTCCTTGTTTTTGCAGGTCTGGAGCAAGAAGTCTGGCGGTGGTGCATGGGTTTACAGGATCATGGCATGCTATCGAGGGATCACGGTGGTCTGCGCGAGCAGTAAAATGGATCGTTGGGGTACTACGGCGATTGGGGTGCTGCGGCGCCTAGGAAACCCTAGGGTTTGGGGTTTCCAATTTCTAAAAACAAGTTTGGGCCATTGGGTTGTGTTTGGCTTGGGTCTAATTAGGGTCTATTGGTATTTTCGGGTTTGGGCCAACGGGTCTGGTTAGTTTTGGGCTAAGGGTGATAGGTTTAAAATTGGGTTTAGTGTTGGGTTAGTGGATCTGTCTTGGCTTGTAAAATGGAGTGGACATTTTTTTTTTATTTTTTTTGTTTTTTTGTCACATGGGCCCGGGCAAAAATGGGCCATTACAGTTGCCCCTCTTTGCTCATTGTCGTGTAGCGAGAATAGAGCAAAGACTATAAAAGGACCAATTTTGCCCAGTCTTGGCGGAACCTTGGCTTCTTGGTCTTCTTCAAATGGGTTCTAACTCCACTGCAACTTCATGGAGATAAAACTAAAAGTGCTTTTGATATGCTTCATGCAACTTCAGGAAGATGAGATCTTCTATCTTTAATCTACTCCACTACAACTTCAGGGAGATAAGACTGAAAGGGTCTTCGGTCTGGTTCCTACAACTTCAGGAAGATGAGGTCTTCTATTTTCAATCTACTCCACTACAACTTCAGGGAGATAAGATTGAAAGGGTCTTCGATCTACTTCCTACAACTTCAGGAAGATGAGATCTGATACCTTCGATCTGCTTCCTACAACTTCAGGAAGATAAGATCTGTTGTCTTCGATCTACTTCCTACAACTTCAAGAAGATAAGATCTGAAAGTGTCTTCGATCTACTTCCTACAACTTCAGGAAGATAAGATCTGGAAGTGTATTCGATCTACTTCCTACAACTTCAGGAAGATAAGATCTGAAAGTGTCTTCGATCTACTTCCTACAGCTTCAAGAAGATAAGATCTGAAAGTGTCTTCGATCTATTTCCTACAACTTTAGGAAGATAAAATCTGAAAGTGTCTTCGATCTGCTTCCTACAACTTCAGGAAGATGAGATCTTCTATCTTCAATCTACTCCGTTACAACTTCAGGGAGATAAAACTAAAGTCTTCTTTTGATCTACTTCCTACAACTTCAGGAAGATAAGATCTGCAAACTCACCGATATTGCTACATCATTCACTGAGGGACATGTCCTGTAGACTCGGTTCCATATGTCTATGTCACATGACTAAGATGCTATGGTCAGAATGAATCATGCTTCTAGCTACATGTGTTATGAGTGACATGAATGTAACATGTCATGAAAATGATTTCTTTTAAAGGATTAGGATGCAATGATTGGAATGAATCAAATGCTCCTAACGAAATTCTGCTATGATGCAAAAATGTTATGAGTATGATTCCTACTCTAGGTGTTATCACTCATTCGTTCTTCATTCTTGTTCATCAATCATGTTTTGCTCAAATAATTTGCCTCATGGTAATTTTGAGTCCTCTCCACTTGAACCTTGGGACAGGAAGTTGGTACCTCCCACTGCAACTTCAGGGAAATAACATTTGGTTTCCTCCATCCATCTATTACCACTCAGAGGTATAGAACTTGTATCACTTTCAATCTGTTACACCATTCCCTGGGTGTAATGACCAGATGTATGTGTCTGAATGGGTGCAGGGTATCCTGACAATGATCCCCTTTTACACTCGGATTAACCTTGTTCGTCATTTGCCGATATGGTGTCACCAACGAAATTGTCTTATCTAATAAGAATTTGAAGAGATAATCATTTTTCAATGTTTCCAGCCCTTAGGCTTGGTGAGTTCTAAACAATAGTCATGTTTCAGATTCCTCATATTATTTAGATGCTTTTAGAGTAATATGCGAAACTTCTTTTATGAAAGTGTTATTAGTTCATAAATCGTTATTTCAATATAAAATGCTTAAAAAAGGTCACAATAATAGACGAAAAAGAAATTAATCAGGAGCATAGCTCGAAACAAGTAAGTTAATCAAAGATCACCAAGGCAATAAAGAAAATTTATTTGGGTTTATCTTGAAAAGAATAAAGTAATCAAAGATAAGGAATTAAAAAATGGGTAAGATAGAAGCTAGATGCCCCAAATATCGCAGCCTGAGCTTCTTTGTTCCAACTTCTTGAGGACCATTTTAAGCTCAATATGTGTTTAGGGGATCCGGAGTACTTTGTCGATGCCCCAAGACGTAACATACTTCCTCATTGCTAATTTAGACGTAGCAAGACTACTATATAGCCCACTTTTGATCAAAATTTAAGCCACCCTTTTCAGGTTTTCAACTCAAATCCCCTTTGGTCTCAAAGCGCCCTTTGCGGGTTTTTGCATTGGCCTCTCTTTTTCTTTTTTTTTTTTTGATTTTGAATTTGAATTTGGGCTCAAGGCGCCCTTTGCGGGTTTTACCTTGGCCCTTTTCCCTTTCATGTAAAATCCTTCTTGACTGAACCTGAATTCGCCGGATTAGGCAAGTCTTCGCCATCCATCTCGGTCAATATCAATGCTCCTCTAGAACAAGCCCTACATTAGTCCTTCCCAGTTTAGCATATGCTTTCTTCTAAAATTATTTTGTAGAAGAAAAATCTTTTTCAACATCAGGTTCCCTCTTGTGGAATTCTCTAGGATGAACCTCTTTGACATAAGCTCGCATCATCTGACTATGATGGATAGCTTTTAACCTTTTCTTTGATTAGGTTCAATTGGCAAAACGCTTCAATTCAATAAACCAATGGGTAAAATATTGCCCCCAGCGAAGGTTCTGGCCGACGTTCAATAAGACAGAAGGTAACGGTAGCTTCTTATGCCAATTCTTACAAGTCTAAGTCACATTTCATAATTTTTTTTGGCAACTTTTGCTATACTGTGATATGATGCCTGATCTTTGGACAAACTGTAAACTTTAACTTTGTACAGTTATGCGTGATCGTTTATGGCATTCTTTGCTGGTATCTGATCCTTTCCCTTTTTTCTTTTTCTTTTTTGAATTTGATGACTGTCGACTTTGCGATATTGGCATATGAAGCAACATTAACCCTCTTAGTGAAGTAGACGACGGCCATAACGATGAGCCGATATCAACTTAAAAGCGTTTGACTAGATTGTCCCCATTATATCCATACCCCACATATAGAAAGTCTGTGAAGAAAATAGAAGAGTCACATAAATCTTGTCTTCTTCAATTTACTATTTACGGTATGACTGATGCAATCCCCTTCCATGGTAGACCAACAGTGCCCCATCCTTTTGTTTAGCTCGCATCTTATTAGTCCAGGCATGTCCTGATATGATCGTGAAAAAACATCTTTAAATTCTCGAAGAATAATGTCTCGCTTTATTTTTATGGTGAGCTGGGCTTCGATCTTCACTGCTTTCATTGGCTCGCAATATCCAATGACCCTTTGTAGAGTAAGATCTGTTTTTCATCTTGTTTAAACTATTCTTAACAAATCAGAAGATACATTACAATCTTCGTCATCTTCAAAGTCATGGGATCCTTCTAGACACATATCTTTTTCAAAAAGGGAGTCAATAACAACGTCGCTCATGTCATTGATATCTGGGTACCTGGGTACGAAGGCAAGAAATCCAAAGAATAAATGATTCTAAGGATGATTATTGGTATGTTCATGAAAAAATATTCCTAAAAAAATGTATAGTATGAAATGTAAAGAATAAAAGATTATGTATTCAAAAAGATACATTTTATTGAAATAAAATTTCGGACAAGCCTATTTCACAAAAGGGGTCTTATTTCCTCTAGGATTAAGGCAACAAGTATGTTTTGCGCATTACTATAGATCAGCTCTAAGAATATAGAGATCTCTTCCACAATCCCATTATTCAAGACACTCCCCAAATATCCAAGGGTTTGGAAACTTCATTCCCCAATTCCCTCTTCGTTTTTAATTTCTTCAAGGGATCACAACTTTCTTGTCTCCATGATTGAGTAATGGGTTCTCCACACTGGGTGTATCATCAAGCTTGACAACTCCTATCTTAAGAAGTCTCTCAACTACCTTTTTGAAGGCAGTGCAATTTTCTATTGAATGTCTTGTTATTCCTACTTGGTAATCACATTGAGCATTGGTGTAATATCCTGAAATAGGGGTAAAATTTTTTTTATTAATTATTTTGCATAAGTATGGTCATCATGGTGTTAATTGTGGTATTTTAGGTGCTAGTGATAAGCTAGGGGAAGGCCCGAGCTGTAGGAAAAATTTTATTTTTTTTAGTGTAAAAAGGGAATTGGGCTAAGGAGGCCTTAAGAATAATTTTCGGCATTTTTGGACACAAGAAACGCCTTGGTAAAGTGGCTTCCATGCGCCACTTAAGGGGCTGATTATAGCGCCAACAAGGGCCTGGGTTCGAGGCACGGCGGCAACAAGTGGCGTTTTATTTTTGGGTGTTGGCGCTAAAAAGGAAGGGGCTGAGTTAAGGAGGGTTTAAAGGATGATGTGGGCATTAGTGGACAAGAAAGACGGGTTGGTGGAGTGGCTTGAGGCGCCACTTAAGGGTCTTGGCGAAGGGACCCAAGTTCGAGCCATGAGGGAAGCGCCTGGTGTGTTTTATTTTTTTATGTTGGCGTTAAGGCAAGGGAGCTAACGAAGGAGGCCTTAAAAGATGTTGGGATGAGTCTATGACACAAAAGCGCCTTGGCAGAGTGGCACTGGGGCATGACTTGCGATTTCTTTGGAGAGCCTATGTTCAAACCATAGGGCGGTAGCTTGGGTGTTTTATTTTTATTTTGCAAGAGCTTGGAGAGTAATTAGGCGCACATGGGATCTTCAATGGGGATAAGGATCAAGCTGATTTTGTTTTTAAAATTTGGTGGAGGAGATAAATGAACATATGGCTTTATTTATTTATTTATTTATGGGAAGATAAGGGATAAAAGTTGGATAAGGATAATTGCTAAATTATTTTATTTAGTTTGAATGGGTGTTAAAGGGATAAAATGGGAGAAAATAATGGGATTTGAGAGGAAGATGAGAAGTGGCAGAATATAGGACTTCTAGGGGGGTAGTTTCACTTTGTAATGGGTTAAGGTTAAGTCTTTGAAATTATTTTTCATTCTTTTGTGGTGCTTGCTAGAAATTTCAGTCAAAGAAAGCTCTCTTTTCCTTTCTTTTCTTTGAAGCCAAAAGCCGAAAGTTGAGTAAGCATTTGTACATCTTCTCCGTTTCCTTTCTTATTTTATTTCTCCCTCACTCACTTCCTTAAAACCAAACTTACCCTCTCATTTGTAGCCGAAACCTCTCCATCATTATACACCATAGTCGAATATTTCAATTGTATTTTTTTAAGCCATAGCCGAATCTTTAAGGGTGCATATTCTCTTCTTTGCCGCAAGCTCTAGAAGCCGAAACCTTCTTCTTTTCTAGTCTCTTCAAGCAACGTGGTGCCGACATTAAGGAGCATTAAGGAGAAGCCTTCGGGATTTGTAGGAATCAAGTTTCAAGAGCAAGGAGTGGTTTTCGGGATTTAGATCCGTAAGGTAAGGTAATAGTAATATTCGGCCATAGGCCATAATTGGTTTTAGTGTTAGTCGATTCTGACAAAAGGTTGTGTAGGAGGATTCGACAAGGTTGGGTGAGAATTGTTTAGACGTAGAGTTTCGGGATTTGATCGATTGTACCAAACAGTGCGTAATTATCGCATCGGTTTCTCCCTGTTATTTGTGTATTGATGTATATACTTATGTATGATGTGTGCTAATGAGCAATAATGGCTAAAGTGGTGGATACCCATGTTGGGGTAATCGGTTAATGAGTTAGTAGATTGTGATATTAAATTATTATGATATATGTGTGATATGGTAATGAGCGGTGATGTATACTTGTTATATATGTGATTTGACATGATACATTTACATATATGTATGGGGATTGGATGTGATCAAGGAAGGACGGGTGTACATATTTATGTATGTGGTCTAATGTTAGCCGTTACATTAGCGCTTGATGGTTAGTATGTGCTACATCAAGGAGGTGTTAGCTAGGTGCCCATCTCGGCGGTTGATGGTTGTGTGCGCCACCGTAGGCGGATTAATGTTGGGATCACTTATGTGATCGGTGGCTCACCATGACCTTGTCAAAGCAGGTTCACCGAGGTAGGATTTATGGATCACGATGTGATCGGTGGTGGATTAGCCACGCCTTGGGTGAGAGTCTGCTAAGGTTGGTGTAACGGATGGACTTAGGTTGGGTTGGGTTTCAGAATTGCATATTTATTTGTATGATCTGTGGATATGAGCCAAGCCTATATGTGGAGGCATGTGTGATGATTATGCACTGAGTTTGTGGACTCACCCAATTTTTCTTAACCATTTCAGGTAATTCATGAGCTTGGACCGGGTTGGAGTGGATACGAGGTGGCCATGCAGAAGAAGAGATTTTGATTATTTTATGCATTTTTGATATTAAGTATTTGGTTTAAATAACGGTTGTAATAAGGGCCTTATTATTATTTTTGGTATTATTTTAATTGTGGTTAGATTAAAATTTAAATTACTATATAAAGATGATTTTATTTTATTTTTAGCAATCTATTTATTCAAGATATATATATTTATATACTAAAGTTTTAATATGGACATTTTATAATAACAAAGTTTTACTTATAATTTTAAACGGACATAGTTTTCAAAAGTTAACCAAATTTTCATGTTTTATTCTAAAGTCAAAAAGATTTTTAACCGTCTTTCCGCAGTGACATAACCAGATCCGGTCAGGGCTCGTGGGCCGGGTTTGGGGATGTTACAGTTGGAGTCATACCATTTAGGATAGGGGGTTATAACGGCTACAGATAATATGGGGACACTACACATGCCTCAAATAAAGTCTGATATAGGTCCTTATATGTCATTAGAATTGGCGTAAATTAGAGCTTTTCAAATTTTGTCTAAGGCCTGATTCTTGTCTCGTCGTGCCTTGTTGCCCAGCCATAACCACTTTCGGTTCGCTATCAGTGACTACCTTTGAGTACTCTTTGTTGTATGTACTCGTATTATTCACCTCGTCATCCTTTTTCCTAGGAGTAGACCTTCTAGTGGTTTCCCCTGCTTCAATCTTGCCACCTCTTATGGCATTTTCAATCATCTCTTCTGCCATCACTATATCCGCAAAGCTCTTAGTAGTACTTCCTATCATATGAGTGATGAATGGAGACTTCAAGGTATTGATGAAGAGCATTGTAGTCTCCTTTTCTAGGAGTGGTGGCTGAACTTGCATGGCTGAACATTTTTGCATCATAGCAGAATTTCATTAGGAGCATTTGATTCATTCCAATCATTGCATCCTAATCCTTTAAAATAAATCATTTTCATGACATGTTACATTCATGTCACTCATAACATATGTAGCTAGAAGCATTTGATTCATTCTGATCATAGCATCTTAGTCATGTGACATAGACATATGGAACCGAGTCTACAGGACATGTCCCTCAGCGGATGATGTATCAATATCAGTGAGTTTGCAGATATTATCTTCCTGAAGTTGTAGAAAGTAGATCAAAAGAAGACTTCAGTCTTATCTCCCTGAAGTTGTAGCGGAGTAGATTAAAGATAAAAGATCTCATCTTCCTGAAGTTGTAGGAAGCAGATCGAAGACACTTTCAGATCTTATCTTTCTGAAGTTGTAAGAAGTAGATTAAAGACACTTTCAGATCTTATCTTCTTGAAGTTGTAGGAAGTAGATCGAAGACACTTTCAGATCTTATCTTCCGGTTGTAGGAAGTAGATCGAAGACACTTTCGGATCTTATCTTCCGAAGTTGTAGGAAGTAGATCAAGACAACAGATCTTATCTTCTGAAGTTGTAGGAAGCGATCGAAGACGATGATTTTATCTTCCCGAAGTTGTAGGAAGTAGATCAAGACAACAGATCTTATCTTCCTGAAGTTGTAGGAAACAGATCGAAGACATCGGATCTCATCTTTCTGAAGTTGTAGGAAGTAGATCGAAGACCCTTTCAGTCTTATCTCCCTGAAATTGTAGCGGAGTAGATTGAAGATAGAAGATCTCATCTTCCTGAAGTTGTAGGAAGCAGATCGAAGACCCTTTCAGTCTTATCTCCCTGAAGATGTAGTGGAGTAGATTGAAGATAGAAGATCTGATCTTCCTGAAGTTGCAGGAAGCATATCAAAAGCACTTTCAGCTTTATCTCCCTGAAGTTGCAGTGGAGTTAGAAGCCATTTGAAGAAGACTAAGAAGCCAAGGTTCCGCCAAGACCGGACAAAGTTGGTCCTTTTATAGTCTTTGCTCTATTCTCGTTACATGATAATAAACAAAGAGGGCAGCTGTAATGGCCTATTTTTGCCCGGGCCCATGTGACAAAACAAAACAAAAATAAAATAAAACAAAAAATAATAAATGTCCAGTCCATTTTACAAGCCAAGACAGATCCACTAACCCAACACCAAACCCAATTTTAAACCTATCACCCTTAGCCCAGAACTAAGCAGACCCGTTGGCCCAAACTTGAAAATACCAACAGCCTAATTAGACCCAAGCCATACACAGCCCAATGGCCCAAACTTGTTTTCAGAAATTGGAAACCCCAAACCCTAGGGCTTCTAAGCGCATGCAAATTTAATAGCCCACAGTAGACCTAACAACACGCTGCTCACGCCGCACCACCAGATCCCTCGATAGTGCCGAATCCTCATAAACCTGCACCACCACCGACTTCTTGCTCCAGACCTGCAAAAACAAGGAAAGAAACCGCAGCAGAATACAACAAAATGGAAAGACAGATTTTTTGTATTTTTATTTGTTTTCTTGGGCTATAAAAAGCCCCAACAAAATCTGTAAGAGGGGGAATAGACTGAGAGAAACAAACACGGAGAAAAAAAGAATACAAAGAGATTCAAAAAAAGGATACAGAGAAATAAAATACAGTTACAGAGGTTTTTTTCTTAATATCATCTTATTTTTTTATTTTTCTTTTCTGTTCATGCGTTTTATATATATATATATATATATCACTAAAAGAGAGGAAAAGGGTTTACCATCTGATTGGCGTTGAAAATAGAGTTTTTTTTGGGTTTTCGACCGTCGTTGGAGGAGGTGCGTATGGCGGCGCATGTGGCGGTCGGACACCGGAACTTAGACTGGAGCCAGTCCTCAGGCCGAGAGGGAGAGAGCTTGTCAGAGCACTCATGCTTTTTTTTTTTTAGAAGTGTTTAAAAATGATTTTTTTGGTTTATTTTTACTTATATAAGGCCTATTGTACGACGTCGTTTTAGAGGTTCTCTTTTTAAGGCCAAAACGACGTCGTTTCATGGATCCGACCCGCGCGACCCGACCCGCCATCATAAGATCCGCTTGTTTTTCAGTTAAAAGGGTCTAATTGTCATTTTGGCCCTTCCGCATTATTTCAGTTTTACAATTAAGTCATATTATACTTCTATTTTTTTATAATTTAGCCCTGAAATTTACTTTTTGTTTCAATTTAATCCTTCTTCCTTTATTTATTATTATTTTTAAATTAATCTAATGTCATATTTAAATTATTTTATTATATTTAAAATTTTACATTATTTTTTGTTAATTTTGTTAAAATACATATATATATTTTTGTATTATCTTTTTATTTCTTTAATTATTATATATTATTTTACATGGTTTAATAATTTATATATTATTTTATAATTAATATGTTACTTATTATATTATATTTTTAATTTGTATAGTATTATATTACATTATATTTTATTTTTAAATGTTGTTTTATATAAAGTCTATTATAATATATAACCTATTTTATTTATTTATTACATATATAAATTTTTACGATTAGTATATTATGTATATATATGTTATTATTATATATATTATTTACTAATTATTTTTATCATGTCTAATCCTTATATATTATTATTAGTTATTATATATAATTCTATTGTATATTATGATTTTATTAATTATTATATATATATTTATTTGTATCTTTATATTCGCTTATTATTGCTTTAGCATGTTTTGTTTTTATTTATTTATTCATATTATATTATTCATTGATTATTTATTGTTAATATAATTTGTAGTTAGGTTGAATTGATATGTATATTATAATGTCTTATTTAAACCATTTTTTTATTTTTATTAAAATACCCTTTTTATACATCTTATTCAAATAGTTTAAAAAAATACGGTGATATGTGATATTTGGGGAATTTTGAGAAGAATTTTGTCCTAACTTACTGGGTTCGATTTTTCTCGTGAAACTTTAGGTATTACATATCTTTTTTTTAAAAAAAAAATTGAGGTTTACCAATTTCAAATAAAAAAAACCTATTCTTGAGAATTCAAAACATTGCATCCTAACTTACTGGATAGGATATTTTGTATCTAAATGTAGGAATTTTCCAAATTAAAAGCGAACCGAGTTTCGAAGTCATGAGGTGTTATTTCCTAACTTACTGGATATAACATTTTATTTCTTTGAAATAGGTAAGTCTTGATTTTCTAATAAAAGGATCATATTTTAAAATTTTTTATTTTCAACATTCGGACATGATTTTATCGATTAGGTACCAAATTTTGGGCGTTACGAGGTGCTAATCCTTCCTCGTACGTAACCGACTCCCGAACCTGTTTTCTGATATTTCGTAGACAAAAATAATGTTTTGAAATAAAAAGTTTTATAAGGTGATCCAATCACACCAAAGTAAAAAGGGATTAGTGACGACTCCTGTTTTTGTTTTTAAAGTCGATCCCTATTTTTTAAACCGATTTTAAAAATAGTTTCGACAGCATGTACATAAATAAAAGTTCGCTCTACTTTCTTTGAAAGTAATACTAGTGATAGTCCGTTGTGCTTTCTTTAAAAGTTTTAGTTGTTTAATTCTAGTGAGTTTAATTTTAGTTTATGAGATGATAAGAAAGAGATTGGACCATATGTTGATTGGTTTTGTACATCACCGATGCGGAAGAATCCCATACCGAATAGACTGACTTTAAATTTTAAATTTCAGATCTTGACATTTCAGCAGTGATGGATAATCAATTCTCATCTTATGGAGCTCATGGTTGTAATCAATATCAGTCTATAAATGGTAAGCTACAAAACCCCAGTGTTGTCCATCATCATCCTATTGCCATTCTCCATACTAATTTGAAGATTTGGGTTACTATTAGCATTTGGCCTTAAAATGGCTTTAACTCAGGCAAAGATAGTGCTGCTGTTCATAGCCATGATGGTCCTCATCTCATCTGCTGCAGCTGCTGTTGCCCCTCAGGATTTTATTATCAAACCTTCCAATCTCGGTTAGTTATGAGTTTAACTTGAATCTTGAAATCTCAAAAGTAGAATAATCGAATTCCTCGAAATAAAAGTATAGAAACTATATCTCAAATTTGTGGATATAATTTGCATGCAGGAAGGAAGCTATTAGCAATGTATTATGGCACTCCCAGTGCATATGCTGGTCGTAATGGAGGGGGAGGCTATCCATGCTGTAACTGATAACAACAGTGCAAGCTAAAGACATTGATCTGCTGGGGAGAAAGATCATGTATGTTGTTTGGAAAAAATTATTAATTTGTTAGCCATTTATCAATATATAGTTAGCCATAAGCCATTTATCTTCTATAGTTAGCCAACTATACATACCCACTTTTGATTGTTTCATAGAGTTCCCCTGAAGAGATTACCCCAAGTAAACAACTTCACATGCATTTTTTTTCGTTGCAATCAAGTTATCCACCACCCACAATAGTGAATAATCTCCTCGTTATAGGTATTTTCTGAAAAGGTAAATAATTGATCATAAAATATATTCTATTTCTATGAACGAGAATCAAAATTCCTATTATATGTGGTTAAGAGATAAAATGTAATTGTCGTAACCATTTTTTGATGAAAAAAGAACGCACGCTGTCGACTCAAAATTTTTTTTTTAAAAGAAAAGGAAGGAGTCGCCACCGATCTTTATTTGGTGTGATCGGATCACCTTTGTTTTAATAAAACATTTAATTTACTAAAACAATGTTTTTGGCCCACGAACTTTGAGAAAACGGGTTCGAGGTCGATTACGCGAGGAAGGATTAGCACCCTCGACACGCCCAAAATTGGTACCAAATTGATTGATTGATGCCCTATTTGTTGAAAACTTTAGAGGGTTCAAAATACAATGCTTTTATTTTCAAAATTGGAAGGAAAGGGATATTAAGACTTTCTTATTATCAAGAGATAAAGCATCATGTCCAGTAAGTTGGGGCGTAATACTTTAGACTCCCGAAACTAAGCTCGTCTTTTAAAACTTGATTTTCACTTTTGAAGAGAATATTCCGTTATTCGTCAAATGAGAAATCGAAACCCAGTAAGTTAGGGCTCGATTTCTCGAGATTTCAAATACGGAAGATTACCTCTATTTTTAGGAAAAAAGCTCATCTCGGAGTATCTAGATGTCGAGTCCAGTAAGTTAGGGCGCGACATTTCGAATTTCCGAGATCAAGTATTTTGTATTAAAATTTAGATTACAATTTCAAAAGAGACATCCCGTTGTTTAGCTTTAAACGAGAAGAAACCGGAACCCAGTAAGTTAGGGCTCGATTCACTCGAATGGCTAACACGAAATGTCAATTTAAAACTGGAATTTGTGACTTTGAAAGGGATATTCCGTTGTTTAACTTAAGCGAGAAAATCAGAACCCAGTAAGTTAGGGCTCGATTCTCTGAGTGTTATCTGAGAATATTGATTGTTTGAAAGCTTGACAAATCGGGTAAAGGTGAAAGCAATACGGTTTGGTAAAAGATAAATTACAAAACTAGGTTGCGAATAAAATAAGAGTGAGGTGTGTAATAATACTAAATTAATTTGCTCAATAATAAAATGGTGATAATAATAATGCAATGATAATAGTAAAAATGACGACAATACATTTAAAGTGATGAGAGTAATAATAAAGAAATAATAAAATGACAATAATAATAATAAAATGTTAATAATAAAATAGTGATACGAAATGTAAAAAAAATGATAATGGTATAATAATATTAATGATATTGGTATAAAACAATAATAATAATAATAATAGTAACAATAACGGTAATTAACAAAATATATACATATAAAAATAATATAATAATAGTAATAATGATAAATATAGGAATAATAATATATAATACATAATAGTAATATGATAGTAATAATACTAATATGGTAATATAGTGATAATAGTAAAATGATTAATATAAAAAATAATAATAATAATAATAGAACGATTAATAATATATAATAATAATAATAATAATATAATATAATATATAATAGTAATATGATAATTATGATAAATAATAATAATAAAACGATTAATAATAAAAAATAGGTGAAAATAGCAAAAAAGGACTAAAATTGAATCAAAATGAGATTTGGGGCCAATTTGAAAATAAAATATGGGAGGAAGGACCTTTCGTGATGCGCTAAAAGCCGGGGACCGAATGTGTAATAAACCCTCAGCCCAAAGCACAAAGAACAAGGGGGACCAAATTGAAAATCAAATTAAAGGTACAGGCTAAATTTTAAAACAATGAAAGTTTAATTGAAAATAATAAAAAAGCGGAAGGGCTAAAAGTGCAATTAGCCCTTCCGTTTAAAAACACGCAGATCCTAGGTCGGGCGGGTCGGATTCGGGTCGGATAGGGCAAAACGACGTCGTTTTGGGGCTTATGGGCGCCGACCAAAACGACGTCGTTTTGGTTTGGCTATATAAGCCAATTTTCAGCCAAAAAAATTCATTTCTGCATCTTTTAAAAAAACAAACTTTGGTCCTTTTTTTCTCTGCAGTGGGTGAGCTCGGCCTGGGGCCACCACGATTGCCACGCCGCACGGCCTCAAGGCTCGCCAATGGCCCACGGTGGCTTTAAAGGTAAAAAATGTTTTTTTTATTTTTGTATGTCTTTTCCTTTTTATGTGTGTGTTTATTTCCTTTTCTTTTAATGTTTCATATTTTATATATTAATGAACAAAAAATAGACTCAGTAAAATGAGAGAAAAAATAAAATAAAGATAAAAAACAATACCTCAGGCCTCTGTTTCTTTGGTTTGATGAACCCTTTTTGTATTGTTGTTGTTTTTTTGCTTAGATCTCTTTGTGACTTAATATTTTTTTGGTTTTCTATTCGTGTCAAAAAAAATCCTTACACTGCTTTTTCTTGGCCTTTTATAGCCATTACAAAATACTTCTTTTTATTGTTTCAATCTCTGCTATTGTCTCTGTTTGTGTTGTCTTTTCTTTCTTCCCATTTTGCAGGCGCAAGTGGAGGGCCGGTGAGGGTCGGTGGAGGCTGCATCGATGGCGATGGGCGGGTGGAGCAGGTGGAGGCGTGCAGTGAGAGGCGTGCCTAGGCTTGCAAGGCTGTGGAGAGCAGGTGGGGTAGGTGCGGCGCCAGGTTAGTTTTAGGGTTTTAGAAACCCTAAAAAAATTTAACGTTTTGGGCTGTTGGGTTTTATTTTTGTACTTGGGTTTTGGTTGGGTTTGGGCTGTCTGTTGGGTCGGTTGGGTTTGGGTTTATTTGGGCATTAATGGGTTAGGGTGAAATGGGTCTCAGATAATGCCCTCTTTGCTCATTGTCGTAATCAATAGAGCAAAGACATAAGAAGGACCCATTTTGCCCGGTCTCGATGGGCCTTAACTTCTTTTGGTGTCTTTTCTTGGTAGCGCCACTTCCGCCCACCGCATCTTGTTGCTTGATCCACTCCACCGATATGTGGCTTCAATCTACTCTTTCTTTGCGACTTTAATGGGATGTGACTTGTTTATTTTCGATCCGTTCTTGCAAATTTAGGAATGTCTAAATCGCTATCTTCAATCGATCCTTGCAAACTCAAGGATCACCAGATTGAGTCTTTGATCCGCTTCTTGCAACTTCGTGAAGGTCAAATCTACTTTCTCCAATCGATCCTTGCAAACTCAAGGATCACCGATCGATCTCTTCGATATGCTTCCGCAACTTCGTGAACTTTAAATCTACTTTCTTAGATCCGCTTCTTGCAACTTCCGGAAGGTCAAATCGCTATCTTTGATCCGATCCTCGCAAACTCAAGGGTCACAGATCAATCTTTGATCCGCTCGCAACTTCGAGAACGTCAAATGCTTAATCGATCCTTGCAAACTCAAGGATCACCGATGAATCTTTGATCCGCTTCGCAACTTCAGGAACGTCAAATCGCTTCTTTCAATCGATCCTTGCAAACTCAAGGATCACCAGATGAATCTTTGATCGACTTCCGCAATTTCAGAATCTTAGATCCGCTTCTTGCAACTTCAAGAAGGTCAAATCGCTATCTTCGATCCGATCCTTGCAAACTCAAGGATCACCGATGAATCTCGATCTTTTCCCGCAACTTCAGAACGCCAAATCGATCTCTTTGATCCGCTCCACCGCATACTCGGGGAGACGAGATCGCTCAACCGTCTTGTCCTTCTTGAGGACGTAATCGTAGAATGAATACATACTTATGCCTAATGATTAGGATGCCATGAGTATGATGAGTCGTAATGTTATGAGTATGATTCCTATTTAAGGTGTTTTCACTCATTTGTCTCAAGGTTTTATCTTCGCTTCCCTCTCGGTGATCATTTTGCATGAATGGCTTGCCCTCGTGGAAATTTTGAAGCCTATTTTAGGCCTTAGAACATGTGTCCGCTTTGACTTCTAATTGTCTTCCCGGAGTCTGACTCCTTCTTGAAGAATACTCGACTTGGTTTGTTTTAGATTCGTTCCTCAACAATTTAGGATTTTGAATCTTTCCTTATCGAAAATTGGCCTGTTATACTCTTCTAAATGACCAGGTAACATTATTCACCCTGCCACAATTGCTGAATCGGACGAGGGACTTTGAAGAAATGGTCTTCACTGAGACCCCCTTTTTCCAATGTCTTTATCTTGTGTTCGTGGAAGTTCTAAACAAATGTTCTGTTTCGGCTTCCTGTTTTATCTAGAGATTTTCAAAGTGATACGTGGAACTTTCCTTTGTGAAGTCGTTAGTTCATCAATTATTATTTTTTAATGCATCGTGTTAATGATGGATAACAGTAGGTCAATTTCGAAGAGAATCAAAATGAATTTATCTATGAAACAAAGAAAATTGACTGGGGACATATCCCCTCTCTTTTTTTTTTTTACGGTGAAAAGGACCCAAAAAAATGGTAAAATAACAACATGGATCAGACGCCCTAGACATCGCCGATTGGGCTTCTATATACAAGCTTCAAGAAGACTGCTCTGAGCCTGTCATGTGTTTAGAAGACTCGAAGTATTTTGTCGATGCCCCGATATGCAACGTACTTCCTCTTCTGTTGATTATGGCGCCACGAGATCGCGACGTGTCCATTCAAAATTTGAGCCGCCCTTTTCGGGTTTTCAACTCAAAGAGCCCTTTGGTCTCAAGGCGCCCTTTTTGCGGGTTTTCACCTTGGCCTCTCCGGTTGTTTTTTTTTTTTCGAAGTCTCAAAGTGCCCTTTGTGGGTTTTCACCTTGGCTTCTTCCATTTCAAGCAAAGTATCTTTTATCGTGATCCGAGTTCACGGATTGGGTAAGCTTTTCCGTCCATCTCATGTAATCGAGCACCTCCCGAGAAAGCTTTCTTTACCACATACGGTCCTTCCCAGCCGCATCCATTTCCTCTGTGGTCTTTTGTATGGGAAGGATCTTTTTAGTACGAGGTCCCTTCGTGGAATTCCTAGGCGAACTTTTTGTTGTAAGATCGCATCATTCGCTTTTGGTACATCTGACCGTGACGGATAGCCCTCAATCTCTTTTCTTCAATTAAGTTCAACTGATCATATCGAGCCTGGATCCTTTCGGCTTCATCCAGCTTCACTTCTGACAATACCCGAAGAGAAGGTATTTCCACTTCAATAGGTAGAACTGCCTCCATCCCATAGACCAATGAGAAAGGCGTTGCCCCAGTAGAGGTTCGGACGTTCGATAAGCATAGAGCGCGAACGGTAATTTTTCATGCCAATCCTTATAAGTCTCACCATCTTCCCCACTATCCTTTTAATGTTTTTGTTGGTCGCCTCCACCTTGCCCATTCATTTTTAGGCGATACGGTGATGAATTGTGGTGTTTGATGTTGAATTGGTCGCAAACCCCGCTATCGTGCTATTGTTTAAGTTCAGCGTTGTCCGATATGATCCTTTCGCATTCCATATCGACAAATGATTTCTTCTTCAAGAACTGCTAATCACCGATTTAGTGACGTTAGCATACGAGGCAAACCTCTACCCATTTCGTGAAGTAGTCGATAACCACAAAGATGAATCGATGCCCATTCGAGGCCTTCGGAGATATTGGCCCAATGACGTCCATGCCCCACATGGAAAATGGCCATGGTGAAGTCATAACATGTAAAGGTGACGGGTACGTGAATCTTGTGTCCATAACTGCATTTATGACATTTTTGGCATAGTTGATCTGATCTCCTCCATGGTGGACCAATAATATCCGAACCTCATTATCTCGTCGCCATTGTGAAACCAGTTAGCGTGAGTTCCACAGACACCTTCATGGACTTCTTCTAGGATTAACTTAGCTTCGGTGGCGTCCACACACCTCAAAGCAAAGACTTGATCCTTCCTTTTCTTGTATAAGACTTCTCCATCCAAGACGTAATTACAGGCTAATCTCCTCAGCGTCTTTTTTTCATTCTCAGTGGCTTGATAAGGGTACTCACGATTCTTTAAATACCGCAATATATCGTGGTACCATGGTGGGCCAGTTTTTCCTTCTTCCTCGACATTGTAGCAATGGGTCGGGTCTTGATGAATGCTCATTTGTATTGGCTTCATATCTTTGCTTTCATTTATTCAGACCATGGAAGCTGGGTGGCTGAGCATCGACCATCCGATTCTCGCCCCTCAAGGTGTAATTGAAAGTGATGTCATCGAACTCTTTGACAAGTTCTTGGGCCAATCTTTTATAGATAACCAATTTTGGATCCTCGGTTTCCCATTCTCCTTTGAGTTGATAGATTACTGCGGAATCTCCATAGACTTCTAATACCCCGATTTTATATTCGATAGCGGTATGAGCCCCATGATCTGAGTGCTTCATATTCACCATATTATTAGTGCAATCGAAATCCAGTTTGCAAGTGAATGGATAATAGTCTCCTTTTGGGGATATCAGGAATGCCCCAATTCCATTACCCACGGCGTTTGATGCCCCGTCAAAATTTAATTTCCAAGGATGATCTTCGAAGGTACCTTCTTCAATGTCCGCCACGTACATCAAGTCCTCATTAGGGAAATCAAAATCTAAGGGCTCATAGTCTTCAAGGGTTCTACTGGCTAGAAAGTCTGCTATCGCGCTCCCTTTCACCGCCTTTTGGTTTACATAAACGATGTCAAATTCGGAAAGGTGATCCGCCACCTGGCCATCCTTCCATTCAAGGCGGTAGATTCCATCATATACTTGAGGGGATCTAGTTTTGAGATGAGCCATGTCGTGTGATACAAAGATGTATTGCCTCAACCTTCGAGTTGTCCAAATCAAGGCACAACATAATTTCTCGATTGGCGGGTACCTCATTTCACATGCGGTGAATTTCTTACTAAGGTAGTATATCGCTTTTCTTTCTTCCCGATTCATCATGTTGACCCAAAGACGTATCCCATCGAATTATCAAGTAATCGTTAGATAAAGGATGAGGGCTTGTCGGTTGAGGCGCATTATCTAGGGGCTGAGATAGGTATTGTTTTACCTTTTCGAAAGTCTTTTGGCACTCTTCATCCCACGTGCGGGTTGTGTTTCTTGAGGAGACGGAATATGGGGTCACATCTCTCGGTTGTGAAATGAACCGAAGCGATGTAATTCAACCTTCCTAAGAAACCTCTAACTTCTTTTTGGGTACGTGGTGGAGGTAATTCTTGTATGGCTCGACTTTATCCGGTCAACCTCAATCCCTTTTCATCGACTATGAACCCGAGCAACTTTTCTGGACCGAGTTCAAGGTACACTTTGTTTCGGGTTAAGCTTCAACCGGAATTTTCTCACCTCAAGAGTAATTTTCTCAAGACACGCACATGCTCTTCTTCAGTTCGGGATTTGGCGATCATATCGTCGACGTAAACCTCAATTTCCCTGTGCATCATGTCATGGAATAAGGTTACCATAGCTCTCGATATGTCGCTACCGCATTTTTAGCCCAAATGGCATTACCTTGTAGCAAAATGTTCCCCACATGGTTATAAACGTTGTCTTGTCCATGTCCTTAGGATGCATTTTTATTTGGTTGTACCCCAAAAAACCATCCATGAAGGAGAATAACGAATACCCTACTGTATTGTCTACTAAAGTGTCGATGTGAGGCAACGGAAAATTATCCTTCGGGCTGGCCTTGTTTAGGTCTCTGTAATCCACGCACATTCGTACCTTCCCATCTTTCTTGGGGACAGGGACAATGTTAGCCACCCAATCCGAGTACTTGACCACTTGTAAGAACCCGGCATTAAATTGTTTCTTGACTTCTTCTTTTATCTTTAACAAGACGTCTGGTCGCATTCTTCTGAGCTTTTGTTGGACTGGCTTGCATTCCTCCCTTATGGGCAGTCGGTGTACTGCAATATCAGTACTTAGTCCGGGTATATCTTGGTACGACCATGCGAACACATCTTTGAATTCATGGAGTAGTTCGATGAGGTCCCTTTGGTTTCGCAGAATACAAGCTCCAATTTTCACCTCTTGCCCTCTCCTAGGCTCACCGCTTCTACCGACTCTTTATGGGTAGGATCTGCTTTTCTTCTTGCTCTACCATTCTCAACAAACCGGAGGCAAGTCGATTCGTGTCATTTCCAAAGTCCCGAGATTCCTCTGAACACATGTCTTGCTCAAAGCAAACCTCTGAATCAGAGTATCATTACTCATATCATTGATGTCTAGAGACCAGAATGGGTATCGAAGGGTGTATAAAGAATAAATGAATTTGAGGACAATTATTCACATGATATGAATGAGAACAAAGAATAAAATGTAAAATAAGAGAATATTTAGTAGAATTGAAGATGCATTTTATTAAAACAAAATGTCCGAACATAAGCCTATTTCACAAAAGAAATCTCATTGTTTCTAGGCTTAAAACAACAAGAGTGTTCGAATATTACTGCAAAATCTCTAAACACTACAGTGAAATTCCTCTGCAGTCCAATTGTTTAATGTGCTTCTGTGTTCATATGGGCGGATGCCCGACAAGCTTCTTTGATCAATCTCCTCATCGTATGGCATTGATGTGAGGCATTCCCTCTAGGAGACTCTTTTCCGGGTAAATCATCCCTCCCGATCTGAAGGTGCGAGATATGTGGGAAATGTCATTGGTTCCCACTTTACGCCTTCTCCATTCACTGGCATTTCTCCTTTCTTGTTTCTTCTCCATCTCCTTCTTCATCTGCTTAGCATCCGGTTTGAAACCTAAACCAAAGCGATCCCTTTTTCTCTCAAAGATCGGGCCTGGACTTTCCTTGGAGATATTTACCCAATCCTTTTCCGGGTAGGGCTCCTTTTCCCATCACATTTGCAATCCCATCTGGTAGTCTTGGATAGTTTAGGTGACGGGACTTTATTTCCTTCGAAATGAAAGTCGATTCACGAATTCTAAGGATCGAAATGAACATTCAATGGCTTCCTCATTCGTCTCTAGGTATGGCGCCGTTGGTAATGATTGCTATGATATCATTTTCGTTTATAGTTACCGGTAGATTTTTGTTACCAATTTTAATTTACGTGCGATGGCGAAGGTCTGACCCTATTGAATGAATCCAGGCCTCCCTAGTAGGCGTTGTAAGAAGGCTTGATATCCATGACCGTAAAGTCTACTTTATAAGTATTAGGCCCGATCAATAATGGTATGTCTATTCTTCCCATCACTCTTCTTTCGGTGCCGTCGAATGCTCTCACTATGTTTTGGTAGGATTTCATATGAGAACTATCTATCGGCAACCTCTTGAGTGTGGCTAGTGGTAAGACATTTAATGCTGACCCATTATCTATTAGCACACTTGGTGGTGTATCCCTTGCAACAGGTAGTTATGTGTAATGCCTTTGTTGATCCCATACCTCCGGTGGGATTTCGTCATCGTCAAGTAAATGAAATTATCAGCTTATGTTACTAACCGACGATCCAACTTGTTGACGGATATATCTTTAGTAACATAGGTCTCATTCAAGACCTTCATTAATGCTTGCGGTGCACTTTGAGCTTAAGTAGTGCTAACACGTAGATACGGGCTGGTTGTGCATGCGCTTGTTCCACTACAATCGTATTCATTGTGTTTTAAGAATTTCAAGAACTCTTTAGCCTCTTCCTCTTTACGGGCTCATTGATAACGGCTTCGGTTCTTTTTCCCGCCCACTCGACACGATCTTCGCTTTTACCGCCTAGTTCTCCTATTTTCGGGATCATAACGCTTTTCACTTGGCAGATAGGAACCTTCGTTCTTGACTTCCTCCAAATACTAGTGGAACCTTGCGCTCTGGTATTGTCACGTTGCAATTATAATTCTAAGGTACCTTTTACTATCTTGATAGGGAAAAGAAGCGAGTTTCGAATTGTGATTTTTGGTCTTCCCCAGACTCACTTGTGTTCCATAAAATGATGATTCTCGGGTAATTAACTCCGGCTTTGTCAATTCTTCCTCGATCGCGATATTTCCTCTTCCTTCACTCCTTCTTCATAGAACTCCAGCTCTTTGTTGTCCATGAGGCCTTGCACTAAAATTTTAAACTCGGCACATTCTTGGATCTCGTGCCCCCTCGTCTTATGGAATTCACAACAATTCTTTGTATGTATTTCACTTCCTGTGGAATCTGACTCTATTAATCCTCTTTTTACCATTTCCTTCCAGACTATTCGCAATGGGGTCTTCACTTCGGTGACATCCCTCTTGATCTTTCTCACAATCTCCTTACCGATCGCGTTCACCCCTTTTTCCTCGTGATTGGGCAATGGGTTCCCTTTCTTACCAAGTCATCCAATACTATAACACCCATTTTGATTAGCCTCTCGACTACTTTTTTGAAGGCGAGGCGTTCTCATCGAATGCCCTCTATCCTCCGTGGTAATCGCATTGAGCGCTTGAGTCGTACCACTTAGGGTATGGGGGCTGCAATGGTTGTAAATAAAATGGGGACACGATGTGCTCATTGAATAAGATCTCGTATAACTCTTTGTACATTATCGAAATTGGCGTAAATTGATCCTTTCGAGATTTGGTCTCGTCTCGATTCTCGTCTTGTTGGCCCGGTTGTCCTATCAGAATCGCCTTTGGTCGATTGATCGCGATCGCCTTCGGGTATCCTCTATTATATGTACTTACATTATTTACCTCATCGTCTTTCTTCTTAGGAGCGACTCTCCTGGTGCTTTCTCTGTCTCGATTTTGCCACCCTTATAGCATGCTCGATCATCTCCCCGCCATTACTATATCAAGAAGCTCTTAGTTGTACTCCTATCATATGAGTTATGAAAGGGCCTTGTGGTGTTAATAAAAAGCATGGCAATCTCTTTTCCAAAAGCGGTGGTCGAACTTGTGTGGCTACTTCCTCCTTCTTGGGCATATTGCCTGAAACTTTCGTTTGGCTTTTTCTCCATATTTTGGAGCGTGATTCGATCAGGGGCTATATCGACTATGTGCCCATATTGTTTCAGGAAGGCCTGTGCTAGGTCCTTCCATGACTTGATCTGGGTACGGCTGAGCTGATTGTACCATTTGGCCGCAGACCCAGTCAGACTATCTTGAAAACAGTGAATCAACAGTTGATCGTTGTTAACATGTCCTGCCATCCGTCGACAGAACATTGTGATGTGTGCTTCGGGGCAACTGGTCCCATTGTATTTTTCAAAATCTAGGGTCTTGAATTTTGGCGGAAGTCGAGGTCGGAACTAGGCTCAAGTCTTTAGCGTCCACCCGTAGCAATGGTCGTAGCCTCTATTTCCTTAAACTTTTCCTCTAACCATTTGCAACGATCCTCGAGTTATGCAGGAAGGTTCGCTTTTGCCTTATCCATTTCACCATTTCATCAAAATCGGGACTATAGGGTTAGCCGGACCTTCTCCGGATTAGTGCTCAACCAATGGAAAGTGCTGGCGGCATTGCGGTCTCTACACGGCATCGCGACTCGATATCAACAAGCGCCCTTTGGGGACATATTTCGTGGTGCTTGGGTATTTGGCGGGGTAAAGCCGGAGGGTAAGGTGGTCGTCATTATTCCTCGAGCTAGTAGCGGCGCCTTTCCTCGTTCATTGGCCAATAGTTGCGCCGGTGACTTATCATGTTGTTTTGGGACTCTTGCATACATTCCTTCATATCTTCTTGGAGTTTCATCATTTGCTCCTCTGATCCGTTCTTGCATTTCCTTCGAAATTGCTCAAATCTTTGATCCATTTTCTTGGTCTTAGTACGAGTCTCGTAGCAATGTTCAGTTCCCAGATTTTCTCTTTTCTTTTTCTTTTTTCTGATAATTTTAACCAGTTAGGCTTCTTTTTATAAACTTTAATGTATGTGATATGATGCAATGCAAATGCATGAATGCAGGAAGAAAACATCGATTCTGATCAACTTCATTTTAGAAAACTTTATTAGAAGGCAAAACCCTTTACATAAAGTAGATTACAAATATGTTCTCGCCCTAAGACCTAAGGTTTTGATTTTTCCAAGCATGGAGATTAGCTCTTCATCATGATCCGGTAGGAGCCCATATCTCATGCCCAACATGTCAGCCTCCTCGCCCAAAGTCTGTAGGTGATCGGCTACTTCTCGAATCTGGATTATCGCTAGTCCCGACTCTGAACTTGCTCGCAAGAATGGCGAAGCTCCTCCTCCCAGCGTCTTTCTCTTGTTTCCAGAAGCTCAATCCGGAGCTCGCTACTATGTAACGCCGATTCTAACTCTTCAACCCTGCCTTTTATTTCCTCTATTTTGTTCAGCTCGACTTTAGTTGGCTTTCGAGTCTCGACTTCGACATCGTGTAGAGATCGCCAAGCTCGGCTATTCTAGCTTTTAATCCCTTTTCTCTTTCGGTCTTCCGTCCGCCCTTCTCTAAGTCTTCTTTTTTTTTCAGATTTCATGAAACTTTTTCTCCCAACTGAAACTTTGGCTCTTTCCTCTCGACCTCTTGTTGCCATCGCTCAAGTTTTCCTAATCTCGCGTTCTTTATTGTCAAGCGATATTCTTGTAATTCGCCTTTAAGTTATCTCGGTCTTCTTCTACCCTCCATTTTTCTTTTTCTCGAAGTTTCTCACCTCCGATTTTTGACCGTCCACTTCTAACCGGAGGAGCATCTTTTCTTCTTTCAGCCTTTCTATCCTTTTTCCGAGTTCTGAATTCATTCGCTCAAAATCTTGCTTCACAATCTCCAATTCCGATGGACCACTCGCATGCATTCTTCTCTTGATCGGGCGCCTTCCGAATTTGGCTCAGGAATGTTATCATTGACTCTCCTTGCCCTCCATTCAATGTATTCCGGGTCATCCTCGGGCTCAGATAATCTTCTCATTTCGTGAATCGATTCGTGCACTAGAAACCTCTTTAACCCTTTTCTTATAGCTTCCCTTCATATGAGAACTCGCATTGAGCTAGCCCGTATGTCGTTGGTATAAACTGTCTTGAACTATATTGTCTCGGGACTAGCAAAGGCGTGGCAAGGCACCCCAAATTCCCAATAGGGAACCCAGTCAAAGCTTTCAAGAACGATAAAGGATCCTATCGGGAATCATCCAGGGAGCCTTCTACTCGATGTCGTCCTCTTGAAGGTTTTGAAAGAGTGTGATCCAATTTTCTTCGGACACATCCTCTCTTCTAGGCGTAGTTGCTAACTCTTCGAGCGGGGAGTAATTTTCTGACATGAACCAACAGGACACTTTCTCTATTTTCCAAAAGTGACTATGGAACCAAGCCAACAATAGCTGCGCACATCCAATAAACCTACCTTCACCCATTCTCCGACATGCAGTCAAGGATCCGAATGTTTCGGCTAAGATGGCAGGAACGGGTGTAACCCCTTTGTCTAATCGGCTGAATAGATCAATAACTACTTCATCAATGTGTCTTAAAGCTTTCGGGAAGATTACCAGGCCGTAAATACACAAGGCAAAGATGTCATCTTTTTCTTCAGACGGATGCGCCAGATCAGTCTCTCAAACATACCTGTGGTATGCATTTACCTCGCCTTCTTTTGCATTCTAGCCGACACCCATCGTTCGCTCATCCGGTGACATTCATTAACTTCTTCGCGAAAGTTGGGCCATTAACCGCCTTAGAATAAGCTTTGTCGACTTGAATCCTTGGGCAACGTAGCAAGGTCGTATACTCTTCTACTGTGGGAACCAGATCCACCTTCCCGAAGGAGAAACAATTATAAGCGGCATTCCGAATCGGGTCATTGCTCTAACAGATGCTTATCTACTTTAACATCAAGCGGTGAGGCGGTCACCGTAAGTATCATAGAACAACCGCTTTGCTTCATCATCCCATCTGCGTCCAAATTTCTTTCAACTCTTGGAGCTCGCTTACTGCGTGATAATCGATATTGGTGAAGTTTCAGAACTCGACACATACCCTTCGACTAAGCTATCTCCTTTTCTATTTGGCATTGCTCGACCATATGCGACTACCGCATTGTCTTCCACTTTATCAAGGAATTCGCTTTCCATAACCACTTCCTAACTCAGAAACGGACCATGAATCGATGTCTCTTTAAAATATGGAATGATATGCACAAAAAGAAAGAAACACAACAAGTTAGTACCATGACATATAAAGCAAATAAAGTAAGCAAACGCCTAACTGGGTGACCACTAAAGTTTGCCATAGCTCTACCTAAGGTGGGCTCTTAAGGTTTCCTATATGCGGCTCAGTTCTAAAGTTCGAGGTACCCGAACCAGCAGATTCCTCGATCCTCACCCATTATAGGCTCATACGGACCGAGTTCAGTTGTGGAATACATTTCCCTATGGCCATGCTAAGTGAAAACTTCACGAAGACATAGGTACGGATGTATTCCAAAGCGATCCACTAGCCCATGCGGAGGTGAAAACCTCACGAAAGCATAGCTTCTCGCTCCCACTTAAAGGTGTGACCACAACGGTCATGCAATGCAATGCCAAAGAATTTACGAGGCTAATATTGAAGGTGCATTAAAAGAAGCATGATTTTTCAAAACCATTTCAATTAAAAGGACAAAAATCAATCAATCTATGGCTTGACCCTCGAGTCCCCAGTGGAGTCGCCAAGCTGTCGTAACCATTTTTTGATGAAACAGTAAACGACGCGGTCGACTCAAAATTTTTTTTTTAAAAGAAAAGGAAGGGAGTCGCCACCGATCTTTATTTGGTGTGATCGGATCACCTTTGTTTTAATAAAACATTTAATTTACTAAAACAAAGGCTTTTTGGTCCACGAACTTTGAGAAAACGGGTTTGAGGTCGATTACGTGCGAGGAAGGATTAGCACCTCGACACGTCCAAAATTGGTACCAAATTGATTGATTGATGCCTATTTGTTGAAAACTTTAGAGGGTTCAAAATACAATGCTTTTATTTTCAAAATTGGAAGGAAAGGGATATTAAGACTTTCTTATTATCGAAGAGATAAAGCATCATGTCCAAAGAAGTTAGGGCGTAATACTTTAGACTCCGAAACTAAGCTCGTCTTTTAAAACTTGATTTTCGCTTTTGAAGAGAATATTAGTTATTAATCAAATGAGAAATCGAAACCCGAGAAGTTAGGGCTCGATTTCGAGATTTCAAATACGGAAGATTACCTCTATTTTAGGAAAAAAGCTCATCTCGGAGTATCTAGATGTCGAGTCCGAGAAGTTAGAGCGCGACATTTCAATTTCGAGATCAAGTATTTTGTATTAAAATTTAGATTACAATTTCAAAAGAGACATCCGTTGTTTAGCTTTAAACGAGAAGAAACCGGAACCCAGTAAGTTAGGGCTCGATTCACTCGAATGGCTAACACGAAATGTCAATTTAAAACTGGAATTTGTGACTTTGAAAGGGATATTCCGTTGTTTAACTTAAGCGAGAAAATCAGAACCCAGTAAGTTAGGGCTCGATTCTCTCGGAGTGTTAATACAGAATATTGATTGTTTGAAAGCTTGACAAATCGGGTAAAGGTGAACGCAATACGGTTTGGTAAAAAGATAAATTACAAAACTAGGTTGCGTAATAAAATAAGAGTGAGGTGTGTAATAATACTAAATTAATTTGCTCAATAATAAAATGGTGATAATAATAATGCAATGATAATAGTAAAAAATGACGACAATACATTTAAAGTGATGAGAGTAATAATAAAGAAATAATAAAATGACAATAATAATAATAAAATGCTAATAATAAAATAGTGATATGAAATGTAAAAAAATGATAATGGTATAATAATATTAATGATATTGGTATAAAACAATAATAATAATAATAATAGTAACAATAACGGTAATTAACAAAATATATACATATAAAAATAATATAATAATAGTAATAATGATAAATATAGGAATAATAATATATAATACATAATAGTAATATGATAGTAATAATACTAATATGGTAATATAGTGATAATAGTAAAATGATTAATATAAAAAAAATAATAATAATAATAATAGAACGATTAATAATATATAATAATAATAATAATAATACTAATATAATATATAATAGTAATATGATAATTATGATAAATAATAATAATAAAACGATTAATAATAAAAAAATAGGTGAAAATAGCAAAAAAAGGACTAAAATTGAATCAAAATGAGATTTGGGGCCAATTTGAAAATAAAATATGGGAGGAAGGACCTTTCTGTGATGCGCTAAAAGCCAGGGGGACCGAATGTGTAATAAACCCCTCAGGCCCAAAGCATAGCAACAAGGGGGGACCAAATTGAAAATCAAATTAAAGGTACGGGCTAAATTTTAAAACAATGAAAGTTTAATTGAAAATAATAAAAAAAGCGGAAGGGCTAAAAGTGCAATTAGCCCTTCCGCTTAAAACACGCGGATCCTAGGCTGGTGGGTCGGATTCGGTCGGATAGGGCAAAACAGCGTCGTTTTGGGGCTTATGGCGCCACCAAAACGACGTCGTTTTGGTTTGGCTATATAAGCCAATTTTCAATAAAAAATTCATTTCAGATCTTTTAAAAAAACTTTGGTCCTTTTTTTTCTCTGCAGTGGGTGAGCTCGGCCAGGGGCCATTGGCCGTCGCCGCGGTGCCAGGCCTCACCACCGTCCCACGGTGGCGGAAAGGTAAAAAATGTTTTTTAATTTTTTTATGTCTTTTCCTTTTTATGTGTGTGTTTATTTCCTTTTCTTTTAATGTTTCATATTTTATATATTCATGAACAAAAAACAGACTCAGAAATGAGAGAAAAAACAAATAAAAATAAAGATAAAAAACAATACCTCAGGCCTCTGTTTCTTTCGGTTTCGATGAACCCTTTTTGTATTGTTGTTGTTTTTTTTGCTTAGATCTGCTGTGACTTAATATTTTTTTTGGTTTTCTATTCGTGTCAAAAAAAAAGATCCTTACACTCTGTTTTTCTTGGCCTTTTATAGCCATTACAAAATACTTCTTTTTTATTGTTTCAATCTCTGCTATTGTCTCTGTTTGTGTTGTCTTTTCCTTCTTTCCATTTTGCAGGCGCAAGTGGAGGCGGTGAGGGCTCAGAGTGGCTCTGTCGGTGGCGGTGGGCGGTGGAGCGTGGAGGAGCGTGGTGAGGGCAAGGCCCTAGGCTTGTTTGTTGTGGAGAGCAGTGGGGTAGGTCTGGCCTTGTTAGTTTTAGGGTTTTAGAAACCCTAAAAAAAATTTAACGTTTTAATTTGTTGGGTTTTATTTTTGTACTTGGGTTTTGGTTGGGTTTAAATGTCTGTTGGGTCGGTTGGGTTTGGGTTTATTTGGGCATTAATGGGTTAGGGTGAAATGGGTCTGTACAGTAATCACCACACCGCTACCAACCTCCTTACATTTATTTAGTTGCTAGTTTTTCTCGACGCGACTTACTTATCAGTAAGTAGTAAGAATTGGGAAAAATTTTTCCTAGAAATATTTTTCCTAGATAAATGGCTCATGGATAAATTTATTAATTTGTTAGCCATTTGGGGATATCTTTTAATTTGTTAATTTTTATTATTTTTGTTAATATTATAAATTTAATGTAATTACATGGTAATTGAAGCTTTAAAGAAATATTTTATGAAAATTGAGAAATGATTCCAATTACTAGTAAATAAATAAATTTGAACTATTAATTTTTTTAATTTCTTACATGTAAATTTGTTGAATTATTGAATTTTACTAATTTCCTACGTATAAATTATCCACGTGCTAATTTTCTAGTGATTTAACACTTATTCAATTTGATTACCTTCTCATCTTTCGTAAACTACAATGATTGACAATACGTAAAAGGGTTAAATTTTCAATTTTTATAAAATAAGGGGATGAAAATCAAAATTAAACCAATATATTCTCTTCTAGTTTTTCAGTTGATAATAGTTGAAAAAAGAACAAAACCAGGTGTAATGAATTTCCTTCTTAGTTCGTAGATGTGCCATGAATTAGGGTTTTGAGCCTACTCTTGACCAAATGAAAAAAAGTCAAAGAGTGCTGAGCCTCATTTCTCTGCAACAACCACAGTCGTGTTACATTAGGCACTAATAATAAAAGGTATTGATCAATGTATGCCTTTTTTTCTTTAATAGGTATTCAAGGGAAGGGAAGGAGAAGGAGAAGGAGAAAGATGAGACTAAACTACCACTTAGGTTTTTTTTGGATGAGAAAGATCTCCCGTCTCTGGGGTATATATAGGGGGTCACTTCTTGTCATGTAGTTGACAATATAAGAGGTAGGCAAGATCGTGTGGTCAACTAGGTGGCAGGGTCATTATATGTTAGTTGTCAAGTCATCTGGTGTATTGTGTAGTCCTATTTTGACATTCTCTCTCTTAAAACTTTATGATGTTGTTACGTTTCAGTGATCTCTAATGGTTCTTATAAAAGTGTATAACGAATCATCTTTAAATTAATTCAACTAGAATACGTGGAGGGTTCCTATAGACAATCTTAAGCAAGGGGTCGTCTCAAACGGTTCTCAATCAAGAAAAGTTTGTATATTGGTCATTCTTAGTGAAGGGTGGTCTATAGATCACTCCACATTCTATCACCTATTCTACTTTAGAGGTATAACAATTTCCTTAGATTCAAAGAAAAGTTATAAATATGACTTCCTTCAAGATCTTCGAACAACTACCACAAACAAAGAGTAAAACATATGAATTATGCTGCAAAGGGGTTGACAGGCGAAATGTTGCATTGTTTGTGCATGTTGGGGACATTTTAGAAAAAGAGGGATGCATCGCAAGTTCCAGAATGGATGCGTTAATGATGGAACACTAGAGGTGTGCCTTAGGAAGCTACGTCAACGATGGAGCTGGATTTGTGATCCTTTCGTGAAACACTTGTTCAATAGAGGTTGATCGGTGAAATGTTAATTCTGTTGGTCTTAAATCAAATTGTTTTGAAGAATCCCTTTAAATACCCTCATGGCCAAAGGTTTAAGGTTCACTTGCTTCGGGTTTGAAAATTTTGAATCGAATCGAATAAAAAATTTTAAGTTAATTGAGTTGATGGGTCTTATTTTATCATTCTAACTCGATTTGAAATTTTTTTAAATTAAAATCTTATTATAGTATAACCAATTACATATAAAAGCACATAAATTTGAAATCATGTATATTGTTGTGCCACGATGTCTATTTTACAATACATATTTGATATTCATAGTTGTCCCTTTTAATAAGGTTGTGTTCAAAATTTAAATACCGTTTTTTTTATGTATAATATGTCTAATCATTACACTCTACATTTGTTGGTGACTGTGTATGTCATTATTATTGTTTTTAAATCAATGGATTTGTATGTGCTAATCAATGTTTTACGGCCGAAAAGGTGGTTGAGTTGATTAAATAAATTAATGGGTTCAACTTTTTTCCTTGAATCGGTGTACTAAAGGATTCGGTTTCAACAACGTTGATACTAACCGTCCTTCTTAGCTATTGGGATTAAAAACAAATATGTTAGAAAACTATTTGTGCATTCTAAAATGAAAGTAAGCATTGTGACTGGAATCGGATCGGATCAATCAGACAAGTTGGTTGGAGTGAACATCAATCAATATTTCAACCAAACAAAAGTTAAATCGACTTATAAGCGAACTGCTTGAAATCCGTAAAAACATCGAAAACGAAAACGAAAAAAAACCGTTGAACCGATTTTATAAATTTAATTAGTTATTATTTAATCATGAATCAAACTAATCAAACTAAAAACCGATCATTTGATCGATTCGATAACCGATGTTGTTATTAAATATTATATTTCATTTTTTTTTCCTTTCCGAATAATACACATACAAGATACGTCATAGGTAGAACAAGTAGAACAAGTAAGTAACTAACCCCAAGACCAAGTCGTCGATTGAATTCTTCACACTTTTTTCAGTAAACCTTTCAACATCGAGTAGGCTCTGACTTTAAATTTCAAATTTCCAGCAGTCTTTTATTAATAAATTATCATGTAATGGAACTCATGGCTTTAAACATATCAGTCTATAAATACTATGCTACAAAATCCCATTCTTCTCCACCATCGTCATCATCATCCTATTGCCAATTTTCCATTGATTTCAAGATTTCATTTACTATCAGAATTCCGCCTTAAAAATGGGTTTAACACAGGCGAAGATGGTGCTGCTGTTCATAGCCATGATGGTCCTCATCTCATTTGCTGCTGCCATTGTTACCCCTCACGATTTTATTCTCACACCTTCCAATCTCGGTTAGTTCTTCTTATATGTTATAGCTAGGGTTTCTGAAATTTTCTTCTCCTTTTTTTCTATCCTTTTTATGTTGATAGGTCGGAATTAAGTTGTATAATTTTATGATAGTTAAAATGTAATTTTATTATTTTAATAGTTTATATATTTATGATTTTTTAAATAATTAAATTAAGATTTTATCATTTTTAAGAAGTTGGAGTGCAAAATTTTACTATTTTTCAAATTAAAGTCCTGTAAAATTTAAAGAATCAAAAGTGAAATTTTACATTTTAAAGATGGACCCCGGCCAACACCCACTATAGTCGTCCCCGATTCAATAATTGTAGAACTTTCAAAATTTTAGTGATTAATAAAAATTTTCAGAAAAATAGAGTTAGAGGGTCTTTTTCCAAAATTGGGGTTGGGTGGAGCAAGACCCTCTAGCTCCAAGATCGTTCTGCCTCAATGTTGTGTTGAGTTGAGTTTAGATTCAATCTGCTTAATAACATTTTAATTAAATTTTCTTTTAATATATTCAAATTAAAAGTTAAATTTTTATAATATATAGTTGTCGAAACCATTTTTAAGTTTTTATAAAAACGGGAGTCGACTTAAAAAAAATAAGAACGGGAGTCGCCACCAATCATTTTTGACTTAGGTGTGATTGAATCACCTTATAAAACATTTTATTTCAAAAAAATTGATTTTGGTCCACGAAATACAAGAAAACAGGTTCGGGAGTCGGTTACTACAAGGAAGGTTTAGCACCCTCGTAACGCCCAAAATTTGGTACCTAATTGATAATCTCATGTCCTAATGTCGAAATTTTGAAAAATTTAAAATACGATCCTTTATTTGTAAGAAAACTAAAACTCACTTTTCTCAAAGAAATAAAATATCACACCCAATAAGTTAGGATGTAACATCTTAAGACTTCAGAATTAAGCTTGTAGTTATTTACAGAAAATCCTTACTTCGAAATTCTAAACATCATATCCAATAAGTTAAGATATGACATTTCGAGTTTCCGAAAATAAGTTTTGATTTTGAAATTTATAAGGTTTAAGAAAGGGAGGATACTTGATACCTTAAGTTCTATGAAAAAAAAAATTTAAAACCTAATAAGTTAAGGTATAATTTCCTCAAGCCCTAAATATCAAGTATCGCCATATTTTAAAAAGACTTTGAATAAAATGTATCAATTTAGCAAAATATGTTTTATAAAGGAATGGTTTGAATAAAATATATTATAACATACATATCTAATAGCAATCTACCATAACTATAAATTATATTACTAATAGATAAATTAAAGAGAGAATAATGTGAAACAACAAGTGATACGAATAATAGAATAATTACATTGAAACAAAACATACAGATGATAAATGAATAAAAATGATAAACAAATATAAGACATAATGCAGCAAATCAAAAGTTGAAAAGAATATAAAGCTATGACTTTAAATAGAATGATGTGGAATAATAATAAAAATGAATTAATATGAAAAAAAATGATGTGGAGTAATCAAAATAATATATATATATAAGTAAAATATATGGCTAAATAAAATAATATATAACTTTAAATAAAATTATATTTATAATATAATAACCTAATAATACATATATATATTTCATATAAACAATATAAATAATATATGTTATATAATATAAATAAATTTTATACAAAATAATATTTTAGAAGTAATACATAATATAATATAATAATACAAAATTTTAAAATGTATAACATATAACTAATATACAAATTATAAAATATATAATATAAATAATATTAAACCAAATAAAGTAATACATAGTAGTAATAAAAATACATATGAATATATACTATTAATAAATTAATATACAAATAATAAAAAATAAAATAAAATTTTTAATATGATAAAATAATTTGATATAGTATTAGAATAATTTAAAATAAAATAAAATAAAAGGTTTTAAAAATAAATAAAGAAACAAGGATTAAATAGCAATAAAAATAAATATAAAAGGACTAAATTAAAACGCGCATCATACTATAGGGACCCATTAGGCAATTATGCCTTCTTTTCAAAACGACGTCGTTCTGATATTGGCTTTTAAGTAGCCCAAAGGCCCAATTGAAACAAAATATAAATTTTAAGGCTAATTTAATGAAAAATAAAAATTCAAATTGGACTGAATTTAAAATAGTAAAATAGCGGGAGGACCAAAGAGGCAATTAGCCCTTTTAACAAAAACGAGTGGATCCTCCCCGAGTTTTTAGGTCAATGCGCGGATCCTTAGCTCTGAACGACGTCGTTTTATGCTTATTGGCTTAAGCAAAAACGGCGTCGTTTTCATGCTGCTATATAAGTTAAAAAGTTGGCCAAAAAATCATTTTAATACCCCTTAAAAAAATAAATTAGAGGCTTCTCCGATGGCTCTCTCTGTGGCAATTTTCGGCCAGACTCTGGCATAGGCTTCGGTGACAGGCCACCGCACGTGCACCCTACGCGCCACCGCAAGCGCGCCATATACGGCGCTGGTGGTCCAAAATTTCCTCTTTTCAGCTCGAGTCGAAAGGTAATCTTTTTACATATTCTTTAAATAGTTTTTATATATAAAAATGCATAGATCGAAAAGAAAAATATAAAAAAATAAAAAAAATGAACGAAATAGAAATAAAAAATCACCTCTGCTGTTTTTATTAATCTCTATATATATATATATTTTTTGTATTTGTGTGTATGTGTCTCCTCTCTTTTTTGTGTTTGCATTTACTGATTTATAGTCCAAAATAAAAACAAAATATGTTTTTGCTTGTTCTCTGCCATTATTTTCCGTTTTGTTGTGTTCTTTCCTTTTTTGTGCAGGTCAACGGCGAGGATCTCGCGAAGGAGCCCCATCTGTGCGCTGAATGCGGCGTGAGGAGAGGCTAGTGTCGGGGCTGCGCTAGGTGCGTGCTGGCTCTTACGGCGCCTAGGGTTTCAGAAACCCTAGGCTACTGAAACTGTTTAGTTTTTTTGGGCCGTGTAGGTTTGGGTCTGGGTCTGTTTAGGTATGGTTCGAGGGTATAATTGGGCCACGGGTTTAGGTCATTCTGGATTTTGGGTGTGATGGATTTTGGGCTAGTGGATTGGGCTATTTAATTGGTTTTGTAAAATGGACTTTGTAAAATGGACATTATATTTTTTATTTTTCTGTTTTATTCTGGTTTGTTTTATTTACACGGGTCCGAATAAAATTGGCCTATTACAATAGTAATATAAGAAAAATCGTTTTTGTTCTATCGTTATCCCTACATATAAAAGGAAATTTTTAAAACCTTCCATATTGAGAACATTTTGGGTAAATTTCAATTTCAATTCTTCTACTTTTTAGATTTTAAGAGTAGTTAAATTTTAATTTAATCCTTATATTTCGCTTACATTTGGGATTTAATCTATATACTTTAAATTTGGCTTAATACGATACCTCAACTTTTATAATGCCATTAATTAATCTAAATACTTTATTCTAATTAAAATGATTATGTGAATTTTTAAGAATGTTAACACTGTTATTAAATTTTTATTAAATTCAAGTCCATTAAAATTATATTTTATTTTTTTCAAAATGTCACACAAACTCAAAAGGATTCTAACATTGTTAATAAATGGATATAAATTTTAAATTGAAAAATAGAGAAACTAAATTCTAAAAATAAAAGTATAGAGATTAAATTTTAAATATAAGAAAAGTATAAAAACTTTAAATAAATTATAATTTTTAAATTAATAATTAATTAATTAATCTAAACCATACTAATAATATTAATGATGATGATATTTGCATGTAGGACGAAAGATTCTTGAGTATTATGAACTTCCTAACGCATATGACTCACCAAGTGGAGGGGGAGGCACTACATGCTGTAAATAAGAAGCCATCGAGAACACAATAAGAAGGATCATATACAGTATAAGAGAATAAGAAGTTAATGTGTTGTATAAGAGTATATGCTGCTTCTTTCTTTTTTTGTATAATATTGATGCTATGTTTGGTAAGAATATTATATTTTGAATGTGAGATACAATATTTGTTATCAGAGCAATTCAGACTATTTTATACTTTGAGTCCAACGTGAAAGTCAAACATGAATCCATTCTTATCGAGCTACTTCAATTGATTAAATTCATCATTAAGACTTTTAAAATAATTTCTAGATGTTTGGAGGTGATCGAGATCGATTAAATGTCTTTGAGGGTCGAAACAACTTAAAATAGGGGAGGAACATTATTCTGTCATGGTTGTATCGATACACCAAAGGTTTTTTCAAACAACTGTTTAAACATAAGAATGAACATGGTGATCAAACTTGCAGTTTAAAGAAATGTTCGAACACGAAGAGCAACTTCGTACACAAGGACAACTAAACTCTTATTTTGGTTGAGGAGAAAAACAACTAAGCTCCTAACAATCTCCCACTTTGTGTTTTTGACAAAATTTATCAGCAAATGACCAAAATAACTCTACCTTTCACCATGCATAAAATAAAGATATCAAGGAAAGAAAACTTCAAAGCAACGACGACGACGACAACAACAACAACAACAAAAAATTGGTAGTAATAATCATCAATAAACCAACAAATTATCAACTTATCTCCCCCTTTTTGTCAAAAGGCCAAAAGACTCCCCTTGTCAGTTCTATTCTATTCCAGTATCTGGTTGAACAGAATTTTGAACATCTGTGTATGTTTCAGCTCAACCTCTTCTTCCAAAAGAGTATTAATGAGCCTCAAACCATGAATAGAAATTTATCTACATGTACTTCCAATCATCAAATTCGAATGTTTGCTAAATAAAAACAACCACCAAGTTAAATCATGCCAAATGCATAAACCATAATTAGCATAAACATAAACCCTACCATATCAAAATCAACAAGCTTACTCCCCCCTCACTCTATGCTCCCCTTGCTCATTTGCTTCAAATTTAAGGGATGAGGTGCTATATCTTCAACAATAGAGATTGTAGCTAATGGAACAACAAATACCTTCTCCACGAAATGAAGTATGTTTGATCTTTGAAATATTCTCAATATGATCAACATAAGTTGCAACCTTATGCTCCACATGAGCATCAATAACTTGTTGATCTTTATAGCTCAAATGTGATCAATCTTTTCTTACCCAAATTTTTTTTGTGGTCGTCTTGTTCCGTTCTTATATGAACTTCCAATATTGAATCCTTTTAAAAATAGTGAGGTTTGATGTGCCTTTTTTTTCTCCACAATGAAAGCATGTGTGTTTACCTTCCTTCTTGCCACATATATAATGCTGCCTAGGTGATGTTCTGATCAATGTTACAACATTACATTGAACAAGACTTGTTTGTCGCCACATTTGATTTTTCATTAGCTTGTAACAACGAGATCTAATTTGTCTAGCCTTTCCACAATAACATAAACATGTTTTCTATTCATCTTTTTACCCCAGTCTCAAAGGAAGAAGTAGTAACCATCTCTTTAGATTTAACCAAATTCTTGGGAGATATAAGTTTCTTAACAAGTTCATTACAACCAGGTTCCAATCTCCCAACAACAGAGATATCATCATTTTGATTTTCATATTTCTTGAGAGTGGCTTTGACATCATTTAACTTTTTCTCGTTTGCTTTTAAAGTTACATTCGTTTTAGCAATCATCTTATCATTTTCTTTGATTGTTTCATCAAGCATCTTGTTAACCTTCTTCAAATAAAAAATTCACATTATTTTTCTTTTTTAGCACGATTTTGAGCCTTTCTTTTTCTCTTTTAAAAATGATAATTTCTTCCCTTAAGGGCTTATTCAATTGACACAGTGCTTTCATGTTCTTCAACATATGATTGAATGCATCCTCTAGGTTGTTGCTAGGAATATTACTGTCATTGTTTGAATTTAATGCTTTAATCACCATAGATAGACGTGCGATATAACAATATTTCTTCTTAGACTTCATTATTGCAAATCATAGCTCAAGATCCCTTTCAAATATGCCTGAACTCAAGTTTTGATACCAATTGTTAGAGTCTCGATTTGCTTTCTCGTCCAATTTGATGTTCAGACAGATGTTTGAACAGAGGTGTGGATAGAACAAAGGCAATCAACAAATAAGAGGAGAGAAATAAACACAAGAGATTTATTAACGCAACTCGAATTCACTATTTCTACTATGCAGACCCTTACTCAATGAATGATTTAATTCAAAAATTATTTAGATCACCTATTGGCTTTAGTCTAATATACCCTTACACAAAGAAATAATTGCAACCCTAATAATGAACCCAATTGCTACAAATACTCGCCCCAAATAACCTCACTTACAATAAGGTTTTACTTTCCAATAAGAGCTTCACACAAGAACGTAAAAACACAAAACAAAGACAAGCAAAATAAACAACCAAAAGCTCCACAAGCACACCAAGGATGTGCGACAATGTAGCCTAATTATAGGCTAAAAAATCGTCAACTTCTCCACGGTTGAATTTATCTCTTGAACAATCTTCAATAATTGTCCCTCCAATAAGTTTGATCTCCAAGTTCGATCTTTTCTTCTTTTCTTTACCCAAATTCGATCAGCAGCATTAATGATAACCTAAAATGTGGCTAGAGGATCATTTGCTGATTGCGTAACACACCATGAAGATCAAAGTAAAAAAAAATGCCAACTTTATATTGTACTGAGATGTCTTGAAAGCATGTCCATATTGTTATCCAAAGATCTATATAGACAACTATTAAAACATGGGAATGAACATAATGATCAAACTTAATGTTCAGACATGTGGAACAACTTCAGACACAAAAACAACTAAGGTCCTAACAAACATGTGTCGTAACCATTTTTTGATAAAAACAGTAAACGACGCGGTTGACTCGATTTTTGAAAAAGAAAAGGAAGGGAGTCGCCACCGATCTTTATTTGGTGTGATCGGATCACCTTTGTTTTAATAAAACATTTAATTTACTAAAACAGTGCTTTTTGGTCCACGAACTTTAAGAAAACGGGTTCGGAAGTCGATTACGTGCGAGGAAGGATTAGCACCCTCGACACGCCCAAAATCAGTACCAAAATTATTGATTGATGTCCTATTTGTTGAAAACTTTGAAAGGGTTCGAAAATACAATGCTTTTTATTTTCAAAATTTGAAGGCACTAGAAGGGACGCTAAGACTCTCTTATTTTCGAAGAGATAAAGCATCATGTCTAGTAAGTTAGGGCGCGATATTTTAGATTCCCAAAACTAAGCTCGCCTTTTAAAACTTGGTTTTATTTTTGAAGAGGATATTCCGTTATTCGTCAAATGAGAAACCGGAACCTAGTAAGTTAGGGCTCGATTTCTCGAGATTTCGAATACAGAAGATTGCCTCTATTTTTAAATACTTGTCTCGGGGTATCTAGATGTCGAGTCCAGTAAGTTAGGGCACAACATTTTGAATTCCTGAGAATAAATATTTTATTTGAAACTTGGATGGCGATTTTGAAAGAGGATATTCCGTTGTTTAGTTTAAACGAGAAACCGGAACCCAGTAAGTTAGGGCTCGATTCTCTCGAAGTGCTAATACAGAATATTGATTGTTTGAAAACTTGATAAATCGGGTAAAGGTGAATGCAATACGGTTTGGTAAAAAGATAAATTACAGAACTAGATTACGTAATAAAAATAAGAGTGAAGTGTGTAACAATACTAAGTTAATTAGTTCAATGATAAAATGATGATAATAATAATGCAATGATAATAGATAATGATGACGATAGTAATAATAATAACAATTAGTAAACGAAATAATAAGAGATATATAGATATGTAAAAAATAATAATAATAATATAGTAATAGTGCTAATAATAATATAATATGGTTATAAAAGCGATAATAATAATAATAATAATAATAAATAATCATAATAATCATAATAAAATAGAAATAAAAATGATAGAGTGAGAAGTGATAATAACAAAATAATAATAGTAATAATGATATAATAATAATATAGTAATAATAATATAGTAACAATGTAGTAATAAATATAATATATATATGCGTAGATATAATAATAACCTATTAATAATAGCAATATGATAATAACATAGTGATAATAATAATACATATATGTACATAAAGTATGATAATATAATATTAATAATGATGATAAATGAAAATATTTAATATATTAATAATAACACATAATACATGAATAGTGATGAAAAATAAATAATGATAATGGTAAAAATATTTTAGAAGTAAATAATAAGATATATACAAGAACAAACAAAAAATGTATATATATATATACATATATATATTTTAAAAACTATAATATAACTATAGTGTTAATAAAGATATTAGATAGTAGTAATAAGGTAATAATAATAGAAAAAATAAAAATTTAATTAGGTTAAAAATAGTAAAAAAACATGAAAAGGACTAAACTAAGTGAAAGAACAAAATTTTCGGGGTGAATTTAAAAAAAAAATAGAGATTAAGGGACCTATTTATGCGTGCGAAAGGACTGAAGGGACCAAAAAGGTAATAAACCCCTTCGCCAAAAGCGCAGCAGAAGAACAAGGACCGATTGAGAACCGAGTAAATTGTTGGGCTAAATTAAAATAACAAAAACTTAATTGCAAAATCATAAAAAGGCGGAAGGACCGCACGTGCAAATATCCCCCTTTAAAAAAATACGCGGATCCTGAGGCGGATCGGGTCGATCGGATCGGGTCAAAGTCAAAACGACGTCGTTTTGGGGTTAAAGGCCAGCCCCCAAAACGACGTCATTTTGTGGGGCTATATAAAGCCCTAAACCCCCAAAAAATTCATTTGAGCTGCTGTGTTTTTTTAAAAAAAAACTCTTTCTCTCTTTTTTTTCTCTGCAAGAGGGAAGGCCGGTGGGATTCTGACCGGTCATTGCCACACGTGCAGTCTTCGTTAATCGACCGTCGTACACGGTGGCTGAAAGTTTAAAAAAAAAGTAAGATTTTGGTATTTTTTTATTTTTATATGTATGTATATGCCGAAGGAAAGAAAAAAGAATATTTCGAAAATGATAAAAAGGGAAAAACAAAAAAAAAAATCACCTCCCTTCCTCTATTTTTGATTCTAGTTTTTAGGGTTTAATCGATGCTTGCTATTTCTGATCTGTTTTTTTGTTTGAATATGTTGAATCTGTTTCTCCATTAAAAAAAAGGGTCATTTACATGGTTCTTTGTTCGGCTTATATAGCCATTGAAAATTACAAAATATTACTTATTGTCATTTGTGTTGTCTATTTCTTATCTTGTTTGCAGGTTGAATTTGTCTTTGGCCTTGATGAAGTGGTGGTGAGGAAAGGCGAGAGGCAAGTGGCTAGGCAAGTGGCCCTAGGCTTATATGCGGCGCTAGGGTTTTCAGAAACCTTAGCTTGCTGAAAAGAAAAATGGGCCTATCGGTTTGGGTCATTTGGGCTTTTTATTGTTGGGCCCGGGTAATTTGGGCCTGTACAGCTGCCCCTCTTTGCTCATTGTCGTGTAACGAGAATAGAGCAAAGACTTTCATAAGGCCCATTTTGCCCGGCTCGCTAAGCCCGACTTCTTTTGTAGCCTCATTTCGTCCATCGCATCTTGTTGTTTTGATCCACTCTATCGCCGCAACTTCAGAGGTATAGGATTTTTCGTTTTTAATCCGCTCACTGTGATTTGCTCCTGCAACATCAGGAATCGCCTAGTCTGCTATCTTCAATCTGATCCCTACAAACTCAGGGACCACCAGATTGATGCCTTTGACTTGCTTCCCGCAACTTTAGGAATGTCAAATATGCTTTCTTCAATCTGATCCCTGCAAACTCAGGGACCACCAGACTGATGTTTTCGATCGGCTTCCTGCAACTTCAGGAATGTCAAATCTTGTTATTTTCAATCTGATCCCTACAAACTCAGGGATCACTAGACTGATGTCTTCGATCTGCTTCCTGCAACTTCAGGAAGGTCAAATCTACTATCTTCAATCTGATCCTTGCAAACTCAAGGACCACCAGACTGATATCTTCGATCTGCTTCCTGCAACTTCAGGAAGGTCAAATCTGCTATCTTCAATCTGATCCTTGCAAACTCAAGGACCACCAGACTGATATCTTCGATCTGCTTCCTACAACTTCAGGAAGGTCAAATCTGTTATCTTCAATCTGATCCCTGCAAACTTAGGGATCACTAGACTAATGTCTTCGATCTGCTTCCTGCAATTTCAGGAAGGTCAAATCTGCTTCAATCTAATCCCTGCAAACTCAGGGACCACCAGACTAATGTCTTCGATCTGCTTCCTGCAACTTCAGGAATGTCAAATCTGCTTTCTTCAATCTGATCCCTACAAACTCAGGGATCACCAGACTGATATCTTTAATTTACTTCTTACTCCACGGGAACTTCAAGGAAATAAGAATTCAGGGAGAAGAGACTCGTAGTCTCTATCTTCTCTACCGAAACTTCAAAGAATTAAGGATGTAACCTCATTGTTAACTCAAGAAGACGGGATTTGTAATCTCAACCACTCCACAGGAACTTCGAGGAAATAAGAATTCAGGGAGAAGAGATTTGTAATCTCCATCTTCTCTAACTGAAACTTCAACGAAATAAGGACTTATCCTCATTGTTAACTTAGGGAGACGGGATTTGTAATCTCAACCTACTCCACTGGAACGTCGAGGAAATAAGAATTCAGGGAGAAGAGATTTGTAATCTCCATCTTCTCTACCGAAATTTCAAAGAAATAAGAATTTATCCTCATTGTTAACTCAGGGAGATGGGATTTGTAATCTCAACCTACTCCACGGAAACTTCGAGGAAATAAGAATTCAGGGAGAAGAGATTTGTAATTTCCATCTTCTCTTACTGAAACTTCAAAGAATTAAGGATGTAACCTCATTGTTAACTTAGGAAGACGGGATTTGTAATCTCAACCTACTCTACGGGAACTTCGAGGAAATAAGAATTCAGGGAGAAGAGATTTGTCATCTCCATCTTCTCTACTAAAACTTCAAGGAAATAAGGATTTATCTTCATTGTTAACTCAGGGAGATGGGATTTGTAATCTTAACCTACTCCATGGGAACTTCGAGGAAATAAGAATTCAGAACTTTTCAATTTGCTTCCTTACTATCTTCAGGAAGACTTCAATCTTCAATCTGCTCCCCTACCATCTCAAAGGAATAAAATCTGAGCTTTCCAATTTGCTTCTTTACTATCTTCAAGAAGACTTCAATCTTCAGTCTGCTCCACTACCATCTTGAGGGAACGAAATCTGAACTTTCTAATGTGCTTCCTTACTATCTTCAAGAAGACTTCAATCTTCAGTCTGCTCCACTATCATCTCGAGGGAACAAAATCTGAACTTCAATATCGTTGTACCATTCTTTGAGGAACCTGTCCTATAGAATTAATTTTATGTGCTTATGCTTATACAAATGATGAGGATGCTATGATCAAAATGACTCAAAGCCTCCTAACTACATGTGTTATGGACGACACTTTCATGAATGCAGAATGTTGTGGGAATGGTCTTTTTACAATGATTAGGATGCAATGATCAGAATGAGTCGAATGCTCCTAACTAAACGTGCTTTGAAATGATGTATGAATGCAAAATAAAATGATCCCTTTTTAAATGCTTGGGGTCGTCATTGCTCGTAGTTCATTAAGGTTCTATCACTGATGCGTTATCATGCTTTCTCGTTCAGCAAGTATCTTTGATAGAAAACCTAAAAAAAAATGATCATATTCTGCTCAATAAGCTTACCCCGCCGTGATTTCAGAGTCCTTCCACTGCACTTTCGGGACATAAAGTTTGCATCTCTCATCGTAACTTTAGGAGAATAACATTTGGTTTCTTTTATCCATCCCGCAGAATTCAGGTATAGGATCAATTTGATCGTTACACCATTCACGGTGTGATGACCGATGTGTAGGCTCGATATGTGCATAAATGCGAGTATCATTTTTCTTTTCTCGAAAATGATCCTTTTGTCTTCTTGGGTTGACATTGCTCGTTATCGTCAAGGTCGTATCACCGGTGAAATGTATCGTCTTTTGTCCAACCAATAAAAGGTCCAAAGAGATAATCATCTTTCTCCAAAATTTTCAAACTTTGAGCTGAGTGAGTTCTAAACAATAGTCTGTTTGTGTCCTTGTATTATTCAGAAGCTTCCAGATTAATATGCAAAACTCCTTTTATGAAAGTATTATTAGTCCATTAATCGTTGTTTCAATGCAAAATGCCTGAAAAAGATTGTAACAATGGACAAAAAGGAAACTGATTGGGAGCATAGCTCGAAACAAACAAGTTAATCAAAGCTAGCAAATGCAATTAAGAAGGAAATTTATCGGTGGTTTTTTTGAAAGGAATAAAATAACCACAAGTAACAAAAATGGGTAAAATGGAAACTGAGTGCCCCAGATATCGCAGCTTGAGCTTCTCTGCTCCAACTTCTTGAGGACCATTTTGAGCTTAATATGTGTTTAGGGGATCCAGAGTACTTTGTCGATGCCCCAAGACGTAACATACTTCTTCAAGCGTAGCAAGACTACTGTATGCCCTACTTTCGATCAAAATTTTGAGCTGCCCTTCTCAGTTTTTCAACTCAAATACCTTTTGGTCTCAAAGCGCCCTTTGCGGGTTTTCGCCTTGGCCTCTCCTTTTTCTTTTTTCTTTTTTCTTTTTCTTATTTTTTGTTTTTTTGTGTTTTTTCTTTTTTTTGGAAAACTTTTTTATTGAATCTGAACTCACCGGATTGGGCAGGTCCTTGTCATCTATCTTGGTTAACACTCATGTTTCCTTAGAACAGGCTTTCTTTGCTGTATAAGGCATTTACTTTTCCTTGCAGTTCTTTTTGGATAAGAAGAATCTCTCTTAATGCTAGGTCCTCTTCCTGAAATTCTCTTAAGCGAACCTTTTTGTCAAGCTCGTATCCATTTTTGGTACATTTGACCTTGCTGAATACTTTCAATCAAGCTTACTGGAGGCATTCTGCTTCATCTAATTCAATCCAAGCTTGGGAAAAGGAATCTTATCTTTCAACAATTGTTTCCCTTTCACAAACCAATGGGAAAGATGCCCCGACAAAAGTCCTGGCCAACGTTCAAGGAACCTAAAGGGTAAATGGTAACTTCTCTATGCCAACCTTTACAAGTCTCACCATTTTTCAAAAAATCTTGAATGTTTTTTTTTGAATTTGATGACTGCCGACTTTGTAATTTTGGCATATGAAGCGACCTTCACCCTCTCAGTGAGGTAACCAACAACCATGAATATGAATCGATGTTGGCTAAAAGCTTTTGAGGAGACTAGCTTGTTAACATTCATGCTTCATATAGGGAAAATAGAGAAGGCACAGTCTTCCTCGACTTAGCACTTTATGGCATAACAGATGCAATTTCCCTTTCTTGGTGAACCAATAGCCCGAGCCTCTTGATTAGCTAGGTTGTTGTAAAATATGGGTTCTTTAAACCCCAACCTTAACAGCATAACCATGTTTTAGTAGTTTGGCATGCCTTGATATGATCGTGCGAAAACATCTTGAATTCCTAAAAATAGCTCTACGATGCCTTGCCTTATTCCTACGAGGAGCTACGCTTGCATCTTCATCTCCTTCGTTAGTTCATAGCATCTACTGACACTTCATAAGGTAGGATCTACATTGGGGAAGTAAGTCACAATCTTTGTCATCTTCAAAGCCCTTATATCCCTCTAGATACATATCTCACTAAAAAGGGAGTCAGCAACAGCGTCGCTCATGTCATTGATATCTGTGGGCCCATTATAGAAAATCTAAAGAATAAATGATCTTAAGGATGATTATTCGTATGATATGGTCATGAGTGAAAGAATATTCAGTATGAAATGTAAAGAATGAAAATATGTACTTAGAAAGATGCATTTTATTGAAATAAAAATTTTGGACACGAGCCTACTTCTCAAAAGAAATCTTATTACTTCCAGGCTTGAAGCAACAAGTGTTTTTTACACATTACTCTAGATTAGCTTTAAAAATACATGTTTCTTCCACAGTCTCATTGTTCAAAACACTCCCAAGTACATAAAGGCAGATGCTCGGAAAACTTTTATTCCTCGGTTCTCTTCGGGTATACCATTGCTCCGTCATCGAACTTCACAATACCCATGTTGATGAGATTTTCCACCAATTTCTTGAAAGTAAGGTAATTTTCTATCGAATGGCCTGTGATCCCCGCGTGGTACTCACACTGAGTGTTTGGGTCATACCATTTTGGGTATGGAGGTTGCATCAATTTTGGATATTGGGGGGACACAACATGTGCATCAAATAAACTTTGGTACAACTCCTTATACGTCATAGGGATTAACGTAAATTGAAGTTTTTCAATGTTTTTCCTTGTGCGAGATTCTTTCCTCGGTGAATCTTGATACTCAGTAGTCACCGTTTTTGGCTGATTAACGGTAATTAACTTTGGGTCCCCCATGTTTATATTATTCACCTCGTCATCTTTTTTTCTAGGAGCAGGCCTTCTACTGGTTTCCCCTGCTTCAATCTTGCCGCATCTGATTGCATGTTCGATCATTTCCCCTGCCATTACCATGTCGGCAAAGCTCTTAGTGGTACTCCCTATCATATGGGTTATGAAAGGAGCCTTGAGGTGTTGATGAAGAGCATGGTAGTTTCCTTTTCTAAGAGGGTGGTTGGACTGCATGGTGACCCCCTCCACCTTTACGCGTATTGTCCGAAACTCTCAATTTGTCTTTTTCCATGCTTTGCAAAGTAATTCTATCCGGTGCCATGTCCGTAAGCATTGGTGAAATGCTTTAGAAATGCTTGAGCAGACTTCTCCAGAACTAATGTTGTTCGACTAAGTGGTTATACCATCTAGCAATTGCATACCACTAAACTTTCTTGGAAACAAGAGATTAAGAGTTGATCATTATTCACGTAGCCAGCCATTCGTCTACAGAACATAGTGATGTGGGCTTCAGGATAGCTGGTCCCATTGTACTTCTCAAATTCTGGCATCTTAAACTTATGAGGAAGCACCAAATCTGGAACCAGACTCAAGTCTTTTGCGTCAATACCATAGTGGTGATCAGTATTTTCTAAAGCCTTAAACTTTTCCTCCAACCATCTACAACGATCCTCTAACTGCCTTGAAGATTCTTCCCTCGACCACATTTTCTCTGCCATATCTAAATCAGGTACAACAGGATTGGCCGGGTTATCTCCTAGTTGGTATTCGAAACCTGCGTGAGGGTTCGTGAGTGGTCTAATATCATTTTGCCCTTGTTGAGGCCTAATCGTGACAGATGGCCTTTTGGGATACTCTTCATGCTGTGCTGGCGCATGTGGTGGGGTAAAACCTAGAGGAATGCCTTCACTCTCCTCTCCTGTAATTTTTATGAGACCTTTTCTTTTGCCCATTGCCCCACTCAGCATTTGGGCCATTTGAGCCATCGTGCTTTTTGAGCCTCAACATCCGATCCTCATCTCTTGTTGGAGTTTTGCCATTTGCTCTTGCATCCGGTCTTGCGTGTCTTTCTGGAATTGTTCAAATCTTTGATCCATTTTCTTTGTCTTAGCACGTGTACTGTAATGGTTCTCAGTTTTCAGATTTTTCTTTTCTCTCTCTGTGTATTAATTTTAACTAATTAGGCTCTCTCTATGGACTTAAATGCATATGATGTGATGCAATGTAAATGCATGAATGCAGGAAGAATACATCGATTCTGATCAACTTCATTTTAGAAAACTTTATTAGAAGGCAAAACCCTTTACATAAAGTAGATTACAAATATGCTTTCGCCCTTAGGCCTAAGGTTTGATTTTCCCAAGCAAGGAGATTAGCTCTTGATCATGACCCAGTGGTAGCTCATATCTCACGCTCAATATGTCAGCTTTCGCAGCCAAAGTCTGTAGGTGATCAGCTACCTCTTGAATCTGGATTGTCGCTTCACTTGTGAGGTAGTTCCGACTTCTAACTTGCTCACAAGAATGGCGAAGCTCCTCCTCCCAGTGCCTTTCTCTCGTTTCCAGAAGCTCAATCCGGAGCTCACTCACTGTAATCCCGATTCTAGCTCTTCAACCTTACCTTTCATTTCTTTGATTCTGCTCAGCTTGACTTCGCTTGGCTTTCCAGTCTTGACTTGATAGTGGTGTAGAGACCGCCCAAGCTCAGCTAGTCTAGCTTTTAGTCCCTTTTTTCTAATTGGCTTGGCTCTGACCATGTGCGGGCGGTCGCATTGTTTTCTACTTTATCAAGGAATTCGCTTTTCATAACCAGCTCTCTAACTCAGAAACTGACCGTGAATCGATGCCTCTTAAAATATGAAATGATATGCACAAAAGAATGAAACACAACAAGTTAGTACCATGGAATATAAAGCAAGTAAAATAAACAAACACCTATCTGGGTGACCACTAAGGTTTGACATAGCTCTACCTAAGGTGGGCTCCTAGGGTTTGCTATATGCGGTTTAGTTCTAAAGTTCGAGGTACCCGAACCAGCAGATTCCTCGATCCTCACCCATTATAGGCTCATACGGACCGAGTTCGGTTCAGGGGAATACATTTCCCTATGGCCATGCGGAAGTGAAAACTTCACGAAGACATAGGTACGGATGTATTCCGAAAGCAGTCCACTAGCCCATGCGGAGGTGAAAACCTCACGAAGGCATAGCTTCTCGCTCCCACTTAAAGGTGTGACCACAACGGTCATGCAATGCAATGCCAAAGTATTTACGAGACCAATATTGAAAGTGCATTAAAAGAAGCATGATTTTTCGAAACCATTTTAATCAAAAGGACAAAAATCAATCAATCTTATGGCCTGACTCACAACGAATAAGTCCCCAGTGGAGTCGCCAAGCTGTCGTAACCATTTTTTGATAAAAACAGTAAACAACGCGGTTGACTCGATTTTTGAAAAAGAAAAGGAAGGGAGTCGCCACCGGTCTTTATTTGGTGTGATCGGATCACCTTTGTTTTAATAAAACATTTAATTTACTAAAATAGTGCTTTTTGGTCCACGAACTTTGAGAAAACAGGTTCGGAAGTCGATTACGTGCGAGGAAGAATTAGCACCCTCGACACGCCCGAAATCGGTACCAAACTGATTGATTGATGTCCTATTTGTTGAAAACTTTGAAAGGGTTCGAAAATACAATGCTTTTTATTTTCAAAATTTGAAGGCACTAGAAGGGACGCTAAGACTCTCTTATTTTCGAAGAGATAAAGCATCATGTCCAGTAAGTTAGGGCGCGATACTTTAGATTCCCGAAACTAAGCTCGCCTTTTAAAACTTGGTTTTATTTTTGAAGAGGATATTCCGTTATTCGTCAAATGAGAAACCGAAACCCAGTAAGTTAGGGCTCGATTTCTCGAGATTTCGAATACGGAAGATTGCCTCTATTTTTAAATACTTATCTCGGGGTATCTAGATGTCGAGCCCAGTAAGTTAGGGCGCAACATTTTGAATTCGAGAACAAATATTTTATTTGAAACTTGGATGGCGATTTTAAAGAGGATATTCCGTTGTTTAGTTTAAACGAGAAAATGGAACCTGAAAGTTAGGGCTCGATTCTCTCAAGTGCTAATACGAATATTGATTGTTTGAAAACTTGATAAATCGGGTAAAGGTGAATGCAATACGATTTGGTAAAAAGATAAATCACGTAATTAGATTGCGTAATAAAATAAGAGTGAAGTGTGTAACAATAGTAAGTTAATTAGTTCAATGATAAAATGATGATAATAATAATGCAATGATAATAGATAATGATGACGATAGTAATAATAATAACAATTAGTAAGCGAAATAATAAGAGATATATAGATATGTAAAAAAATAATAATAATAATATAGTAATAGTGCTAATAATAATATAATATGGTTATAAAACGATAATAAAATAATAATAATAAATAATAATAATAATCATAATAAAATAGAAATAAAAATGATAGAGTGAGAAGTGATAATAACAAAAATAATATTAGTAATAATGATATAATAATATAGTAATAATAATATAGTAACAATGTAGTAATAAATATAATATATATATGCGTAGATATAATAATAACCTATTAATAATAGCAATATGATAATAACATAGTGATAATAATAATACATATATGTACATAAAGTATGATAATATAATATTAATAATGATGATAAATGAAAATATTTAATATATTAATAATAACACATAATACATGAATAGTGATGAAAAATAAATAATGATAATGGTAAAAATATTTTAGAAGTAAATAATAAGATATATACAAGAACAAACAAAAAAATGTATATATATATACATATATATATATATATATATTTTAAAAACTATAATATAACTATAGTGTTAATAAAGATATTAGATAGTAGTAATAAGGTAATAATAATAGAAAAAAATAAAAATTTAATTAGGTTAAAAATAGTAAAAAAAATGAAAAGGACTAAACTAAGTGAAAGAACAAAATTTTTGGGGTGAATTTAAAAAAATAGAGATTAAGGGACCTATTTATGCTGCTGAAAGGATGAAGGACCAAAAGGTAATAAACCCTTACCAAAAGCAGCAGAGCAACGAGGACCGATTGAGAACCGAGTAAATTGTTGGGCTAAATTAAAAATAACAAAAATTTAATTGCAAAATCATAAAAGGCGGAAGGACCGCGTGCAAATATCCCCTTTAAAAACACGCGGATCCCGAGGCGAGTCGTGTCGGTCGGATCGGGTCAAAGTCAAACGACGCTGTTTGGGGTTAAAGGCCACCCAAACGACGTCGCTTTTGTGGGCTATATAAAGCCCTAAACCCCAAAAATTCATTTGAGCTCTGTGTTTTTAAAAAAAAACTCTTTCTCTATTTTTTTCTCTGCAGGAGGGAAGGCCGGTGGGATTCCGGCAGAAGCCGCCATGGCCTTGCCGGCTACGGCCGCCATACCTGATGTGAAGTTCAAAAAAAGTAAGATTTTGGTATTTTTTTATTTTATATGTATGTATATGCCAAGGAAAGAAAAAGAATATTTCAAAATGATAAAAAGGGAAAAACAAAAAAAGAATCACCTCTCTTCCTCTGTTTTTGATTCTAGTTTTTAGGGTTTAATCGATGCTTGCTATTTCTGATCTGTTTTTTTGTTTGAATATGTTGAATCTATTTCTCCATTAAAAAAAAAGGGTCCTTTACATGGTTCTTTGTTCGCTTATATAGCCATTGAAAATTACAAAATATTACTTATTGCATGATTGTTGTCTATTTCTTGTCTTGTTTGCGTGTTTGGCGGTCTTTGAAAGAATGGGAAGTGGCTGTATAAGAGAGGCAAGTGGCTAGGCAAGTGGTTCTAAAGTTATAGTGCTAGGGTTTTCAAAAACCCTAGCTTGCTGAAAAGAAAAATGGGTGTGTCGGTTTGGGTCATTTGGGCTTTTTATTTTTGGGCCCGGGTAATTTGGGCCTGTACAACATGTTCTAAAATTTATTCTTCACATGTGTTTACAAAAAGAGTCATTTTAAATCCAAATCGACATTTAACTAAAAAGTTTACGGCTATACTCGGACATGAAGCAAGAACTTTTGGGAGCTAAGATAAAAGTTAAATTTATAATTTTTTTAGTGTTAAAATAATTTTGTATTATTTTTAGTATAAAAATATTAAAAAAATTTTGAAAACAATACAAAGGAGAGGGCAAGATAAATGGAAAGACTTGATTGGAATGATACTTTAGTTTAAGCATTCAATAAGAAGAATTTGAAATTTAAGGATCAAATTAAAATTTTTAACCTATATTTTAGGACATCAAATGCAATTAACCAATAAGAAAAATAATAGATCTAAAGCCCTTATGTTCTGTTTGGTTTAAAAATAAATATTGATTTCATTTTCTCAAAAAAAAAAACACTAAAATATACATGTTTGAAAATTTTAAAATAATTTTTAAAAAATAAAAATTGTGCTCTTTGTTTTACTAAAATATATTATAAAGAGATCCCTAATTTTAGTTCAATTTTAAAAATATCATGTCAGTAATCTATTAGTGAATTAATGGATTTTTTACCTTACCAACAATTACCTTACCAAAATAAAAATAACGTTATTTTAAAGTGAGCTGCTGGGAAGTTTACCCTTTTATCTAACACAAAAACACACGTGGCATAAAACCAAAGCTTAACCAGGCAAACAACTGTTCTTTTTTTTTCAATCTCTATCATCAACTCTCTTCGCTCCAGATTCTTCAAAAAAAAAAAAAAGCCCCAAAAGACACTTTCTTGTACTTCATTGTATTCTAGAATTACAATAAAGAGATGAAATGAACTTGTAAAAGGCAAATTTTATATATATACACTTTAATTTACTTAGTTTTTTTCTTACTATTTAAAATGCAGAGATTGGTTATCCATCATAGACCCCCAGTGATTTCAAGAAGGAAACTTCCTTTATTGGTTGTTGTGGATTCATTTCCATCTTTTGATAGTGTTTCAAGACTACCCATTTCTCCTTCATGTAAGTTTTTCTCTCTATCTTCTTCCCTTTTTTTTGGTGAATTTTACATTTTTTTTTTCGTGATGCGATTTATGGAATCTTTTTGGGTGGCTTTATTTTTATGAATTAAGTTGAATTTTAGGGTTTATTTTTGTTGAAGAGATTTGGAAGGGTGTTTATTATTAGTGAAATTAACTGTTAGATGAAACCAGTGTATGAATTTAGCTGGTGTTTTTGAGGTTTTAATTTTGGAGCTAAATGGGAGTTAAATGAACCAGTTTTAAAGCTATGCATAAACAGACTGGAATTTTGTGTGGTCTCTGATTGTGTTTTTGAGGATAAGGTGAGAGATGAATTCGGGTTATATTCGAGTTTCGACAGATGATAATCTTCCAAATTTTTATGAATTTGTGAAAAAAAACAACTTTGGAAAGGAACTCTGTATTCTATTTATTTAGGAAGTGAGCAATCCAAAGATTGTTTTCCGGTGATCCCAGAGCTTAGATTAGTTAGTTTAAGCAGTCACCTCAACAAGTCTGCAAATTCAGGGTCAGTCTCGACATCGACGACCCCTTCTTTTAGGCTATTGTTTTATTGCATTGAACTCGGGATGCCTTTGTTTGAAGTTTATGTTACTGGAGTTTGAATTTTGATTATAAGATTAGATTTAAGGATTGAAATGCTCTTAGCAGTTTCTTTGGCTTGATATTATGGTAACCGAATCATGTCCTGTTTATCAGCTTGCTCTACATAGTTTTGATTTCTGTTCAGTTTTACTACTGTTTTACTCTTTGTGACTTCATATTTATGTCCGTACACGATACTGATTCTAATCCCGTTTTGTTAGACACAGCAGCATTAGTTAACTTGTTCTGTAACTTTTTTTCTAGTACAATGTAGAAAAATATCAAGGTTGAGTTCAACGTGCAGCACGTTTAGAACACAAGCATCCAATGTAGGTATTGGATCCGGGGGCTATGAAGATAAGGACGAAAGAGAAGACCAAAGTATTGTTGTGAAGGGCCCGCGCGGTGACAGTTCATCAGAAGCGTAAGTGATGTCCGGTAGATGCTAGTATTTTAGACTTTTCAAACAGCATTTCGGTTTCTCTATAGTTCTATTATGGTTCTTCCTCGTGGTTCAATAGATGCATAGCTTTTTTCACGTAACAACATATATGCACCAAAGTGCTCATAAATGTCTTATATATCATCTAGTACTATGCTTTTTTGCAGTTTGAAGCCTCCAAGTCAAATTCCTTACCCTCTTTCTGTTGCCGGTGTGCTATTGGGATGTACTTTAGTGTTGTCACTAATTGCCTTTGCAAAAGGTGGACCTGCATCACTCTTAGCAGCAATAGCAAAATCAGGCTTCACGGCTGCTTTCACATTGATCTTTGTTTCTGAAATTGGAGACAAGGTAAAGCATTTGTCGTAAATAACTTCATGTATTTTCACCTGTTAATTGCTGCTCATTAGTGCTATGGTCCGATGTTTTGAAACATTCCAAGAATGATCCTAACCAATGATGGATTGAGGCGGAAAGTTCATGTTGCAAAAGCCGATAAGTTTGAATAAGGCTTAAGATTATTTTATAGATCAATATTTGTTGTCCTGTCTCTCTGTCCTTTTTCGAGGCCTATTACTCCATTTCATTTTTATGTTGATTGGAATGGATCTGACTCTTCTTTTGAACATATACTTTTGAATATAAATCTTTGTTCTTTTTTACGCTTTTGATTCTGCTTTTAGAAACCTTTGCCTGATATTTAAGTTATGTTTTCCATCTCTTGACCAGACGTTTTTCATCGCTGCACTCTTGGCCATGCAATACAAGAAAGGACTGGTATTTTCTCTCCTAAATGCTTATCTATGCATGCCTCCGTTCGTTCATTAATTTCAGTTTTATGGTATTACTGAACGCTTTTTCTTTCTCGGACTAAATCTATTTTCTTGACATTTATTAAATCATTGGAAAGGTTCTGTTGGGCTCGATGGGTGCTCTTTCTCTTATGACAATCTTGTCAGTAATAATCGGACGGATCTTTCAGTCAGTCCCTGCTCAATTCCAAACCAGTAAGTTCCTACTCCTCACATCTCCCTTGTCTCGTCAAGAATTTCTAATGACAATTGCTGTTTTCGATGATTTAAGAAGTGCGATTATGAGCATTTGGCTCCTACATAGTAGTAGTATTAACACTGCAATATGTGCCGACTTTCTTTATAGCCTTTTGATATATATAAACATTCATTTGAATTTGATTTAGTTCAACCAACTGTTTAGCCATTTGCATGTAATAGTTCTATGCTAAATTGTCTAACACATTACACCTACGTTACTTAGGCTTAAGCGTGAGTGTTGGATTATGGTATGTGTCTCTAAGACTAAGTTCATCCATGTATTCGGACAGTCCTTGGAGGATTGTATTCCTATACCTATTTTTGAATATGTGCTGGACAAGGGCACATCAAACAAAATGAGGAATTAGAGAAACATAGAACCCTACTGTTTCCTTCAGGCCAAGATATTCATGATGTATTATCAAGTTTGTTTACCCTTGAATCCATATATTTTTCGTAATGAATTACGGTGTATCTATTGTAAAGTTTCTGATGGGCACATTAATGCTTTTCATTTATTGTGCAGCCTTGCCGCTCGGAGAATATGCAGCAATCGCTCTTCTTGTGTTCTTTGGCTTAAAATCTATAAAAGATGCATGGGACCTTCCACCGACAGCAGCAAAGAAAGGTGCTGAGGGAGGCCCTGAACTTGACGAGTTTGCTGAAGCTGAGGAACTCGTGAAAGAAAAGGTAATTGGCCGCTTAACATGTCTTATTTTATTAAAAGAAAAAAATTAATAGAGACTTCTATTTTTTATGTATTCAGGCATCAAAACAACTCTCGAATCCGCTCGAAATTGTCTGGAAGTCATTCAGCCTTGTGTTCTTCGCTGTAAGCATCTCATTATCCTCATTTTCTCTCTCCGAAACAAAAGGCTGCACTTTTGGTTGTTTTCTATAACTCTCGATTTATAACTTACTATAACTTTTAGGAATGGGGAGACCGTTCAATGCTTGCAACAATCGCGCTTGGCGCCGCGCAGGTGCAACTTCACTTAGTTTCTTTTCTTATTTTATATATATATATATTTCTAAATCAGAATAGTTCAACGGTCTTTGCTACCTTGTCTCTACAGTCACCATGGGGTGTAGCAAGTGGAGCCATTGCCGGACACCTACTCGCAACATCAATTGCAATTCTTGGAGGAGCATTTCTTGCCAACTATATTTCTGAGAAACTGGTAAGACCCGAAACTTCCATCGTGTTATAGTAATACGGACATATTCAGGTACATGCATTTCGACTTACTATGGAAGTGCTGTATGTTTTCGATCAGGTTGGTTATTTGGGCGGAGCGCTTTTTCTTGTGTTTGCAGTGGCCACATTTTTTGGAGTTTTCTGATTGATTATACAGAACATAGAGCAAATGTCGGGCTAATTTCCGGCGCAAATGTTGTGATACAATGCTGAGAAAACAATTAGGGCAAAATGTTGCAGTTAGGGGCATTAAGAGGCTGCCATGTTAGTTCTTAGAATGGTTTATATGTGGATTTAGATGATTTCTTTGTAGCTTTTAGCTAAATATTGAAGACATGATTGACATGTTTTTGCTACAATTTTCTTCCTTCAATATTTGTTTGTTTGTTTTTTAAAGAATAATGATAATAACATGAACTATGGACTTGACGTTTTTGTCGGTCCGAAATTTCTGATGTTCGTTTTTATCTCAATTAAATCCAAAATAAAACTCGAGTTAGGTACTTAAAAGGGACAAATTTTATCATCAAATATTTAGAAACATTAATGTGACATAATTTAAAATTAAAATTAAAATAATAACATTTAAATGACACGATTCAAACCCTATCATCCCCTTCCCCGTCCCCCTTATACAAGCCTTGGTTAGAACATAGAAGTAAGTTATCAGAAGAGTGGTAAACATTGAAAATTTTCAAAGTTTCAAAGAATGGGGCATGGCACACAGAATGAAACCACATAAATAGAATCCCATCATGTTAACCATAGAAACTACATTCTAAAGCTGATAAAAAATGTCGAGTACAAGAACAAATGAATTATAATTTTTACTTTACAACAATCATGGTACAACTAGATGCTTGATAAAATTTTATTACTCCTATAAAGAATGTAAGGGCCAAATTTTAAGAGTGATCAGCATCAGTTACCTCTTTGTTTCCCCAATTTCATATATCTCCATGTAGATTGATCCATTACATCATTCATCTCAACATTGCATGGATCGATACTTATCATCTGCAAGTAAGTCGACGATACGTTTTTTGAGCCTTTTTGCTCCTGGACCAGGTCTCAAGATACTGGCGTCTCCCCAAACTGAACATGTGTCATTGGCAGGCTCACCCAAGCACCATCCACCTGGTACAACTTTTCCGGGACTGCGTTTCAAAATTTCTTGGTCGATACGGTCGAGTACTGGACTGTCAAACTGGAAATGTGTCGCAAAAGCGGCTCCACTCTGAATCATAGCATCGAATTCTTCAGGCTTGAGTGAAAGAGGCTTCGTTGAAATGGTTTTGTTGAAGGCTACATGCTGTAGGTTATGGTTTATCACAGTTTTCTTGTACTGTTCGGAGTTACAAAGGACTGTAGGGAAATAATTGGAGTAGGAATAAGGCGTGTTTGTAAAATACATTAGCAAAGTCCTCGGAAGATTGTCGGTACCAAGGATGCAGAACTCAACAAAACTACGAGTTAACATCGTAAATGACGAACCTGCAAAAAGACCAGATCTCTAGTTTTATTTCAAAACTTGCTGGAAAAGAAAATTCTCAGCAAAACAAATGGCTTATAATACCTCCCATGGCTGCAACAGTATCTAATTAAGAAAGTAAGTAATTTTCAGGGAGCTAATTGGCCATTAAAAAGTAACCCTTGGCAAAATGAGGAACTTTATGTTGTAGCAGTTGTCTACAATAATGATCCCTATAGAAATGTTCCACATGAGCATTTCATAAATAGAGATATTCTCCAAAGAAAAGGGAGACCCACGATGAACTTACTATAACTTTAATCATGCATAATTGAGAAATGGTTTCAATCCATAACATGCATGATGGAGCTAGTGGGTAAATAGCACATAAGGCCATTCACCAGTGGATCCATCTTCACAGTTCAGCAGAACACTGACAAAACTGCCTTACTTTATGCATTTAGCTCAGGCCACACTACATTAAAAAGTATTTACTGCAATTTAACTTAATAGAAGAGTATTTACAATCAATAAACAAAAATGTTGCTCGAAGTATTATTTGAGCAGTCCATAATAATTTCAACCAACTACACAAAGCAGAAGGTTGGACAGGACTTTATAGAACGGCAACGAGGATATCTATGTTCAGAAATAAAGGCTTCAAAAAAAATTTTCAGCTTTATTTCTACAAAATTTCTGTTCTTTGAAATAAATGTAAACCACAGACAATGCAAAACTGGACTATCTCTCCTTCATCCCTCTTTTTCTTTAAATTATATAGCCTTTATGAAAATGGATTGAATTAATGCATTCCATATGAAATTCCATTCCTGCGATCATCCTTAACACCATGAGGAACCACCATTAACTTACTAGGTATTATCTATGGCCTAACTTGATATTCTGAACGCACATGCTCATTGCACTTGCTCTGTCAAATTATACTCCTAAACTTGCAAGAAAAACAAAAACACCAGCTTATACTAAATGAATTGATGTTCGTCACATCTCCAAGACAATAATTAGAAGAATAACTATAAGATGATGCAGAGAAGTAAGAGTTGGTTTCAAGCTGATTGGTCCTACTGAGTTGCATGCTCCACAAACAACATTCTAGTAGTACCTCTAATAGGTGATATAAGATTTTGAACCTATACAGTATAGCACCATACACTCAGTGACTCTAATTCCATCAAGAAATAGCATAATGACGACTGCATTCTAGCAAACTATGCAAATCTATGATCTCACACAAATATATAAACCTATATATTCAAATCACATTCTTAATCAACTCAGCAATTGCAGGGTCCACCATTCTAAATCTATGCTATCTTTGTTTATTGATATCATCTAATCCAACAATTAAGAAGCTCAGAATACACATACATTTCATATTTGCTCCCTTATTTAGCAACATCGATTTACCTTTAACACTATGAAAAGAATAAAGGGCAGGAATTAACCAAAAACATACGAACAAATACCTGAAAACAACTTGAAAGCAGTCGGCAGTTCCCGCTTCTGAGTAGTATAAAATATCTCTTCCTTTTCCAAAAGATAAAGCCCCGTATCGACAATTATCGGTTTCAATTTCTTGGACCTAAATAAATGAAACCCCGAAACATAAAATTAAATATTAGACAACATGCATCACCTTAAACCACATCAATCTAATAACCACCAAAGGAAATTGCTTAAAATGCAATGAAGTTGCTTTCTAAAGGCAAAATCATAATTTGATTACTAAAAATGAAGAAATGAATCATGTGAAACACCAATTCTAACGACGACACTAATTTGATTTTGTATCTAAATGTGCATTTTGCAAAAGTAAAGAAGTGGAAATGAAGTTAACATACTCTTTCCAGCCAATATAATTTGTGTGATTCACAAAGTTGAAATCCTTAGGCAAGTAAGACAAAATGTGAAGAATATCTGCAAAATCAACAAAAACCCAGAAAAGAAGATCAATCAAAAGACAAAACCCAGAGACTTAAACCCCCCCAAAAAAAAATTATTATTTTTAAAATTACCATCTTGAGTAGCAAGCGGGTAATCGCCGGCATTGAGGGAGATAAACCAATTCCAATCCGAAGCTAAACGTAGCAAAATCGAGGCACCGTGAAGAGTAGAAGAGATTGCCGATGGCCCTCTAGGGTAAGCATAGTCTGATTTCCCTACAACATCGACGTTTTGAGCGGCTTTAAAAATGGGTATCGCTTCGATCGTAATGGCCAACCGGTCACGCTCGGTCTGCGAAGCAGATAGATCAAGGTGAAGAAGGTAATGGTTTCTCGGGTGATAAGAAGCTAAGAGTAGCCGGAGGATCCGAGCCGAATCACCGGCGGATCCTGATATGAAGTAAGCAATGGAAGGAGGGGTGGGTGCGGAAGGGATCTCGGTTAGGGAAATGGGTCGATTGGGGAAAAGAGCAGGATCGGGTCGGATTATAGTTAAGGGTCGAATTGGGCTAGTGGAAGGGAGGGCGATGATAAAGAGGAAGGAAAAAAAAGAGGTGGCTAAGATTATACAAACGGTAGCTTTGGAGTTGTCTTTTGAAGCGGTGGTTGTCGCGGCGGCGTTAGAATTATACGGCGATGCCGTCGGCGTTTGTTGGTGGTTGTTATGCATTGTGACGGTGGCGGTGGCGGTGGCGGCAGCGGTTTTGAGTTTTGGCAGCTATCTTTTGAAATCGATTTTGGTTAATGGAGCGGTCTTTTTTTTTTTTTTTTTTTTTTTTACCATTAAGTAATAAGACCCTGTTTGGCTGCCTGTCCATCATTCACCATGGTTAAGTATTATTCAAATGCAAGGCGTAAAAATGTAATTTTACTACTCTTTTTTTTTTTTCTATTTTTTGGGGGATAAGTTATTACAAACAAATTGCCCCCATCATAGCCTCAACAAATTCACGTTCTTTGACAATTCTTCTAATTAAATTGCAAAACAACCCTAGTTTGTTGAAAAAAGTCAAAGCACATGATTGTAGGAGGCAAAGATTTTCACCACACCCAACTTCATATTCTCTTACAAGAACTCGTATATTTTGTGAATTGAATTTCACTTGACTGTCTACGGTTTTATTGTGTATGCTTGGATCGAAATTTTGTATAAATATCACCATGCTATTAAGTATTTTTATTTAAGGTCTTTTCGTTTCAAGAGATGGAATAGAATAACCCGATTAAAGTGTAGTGATTATACGCCTCTAATGCATTGTATATCTCATAATAGATCTGTAACACCCCCTATCCGTATTCGTTGTCGGAATAGGGTACGAGGCATTACAGGAGTTTACGATTTTTTTTTACTCAATATAACCCCTTTATAATTATCTAGCCTTCCTTGCAAAAATTTTTTTTTTAACCGAGACCAATTCACATCAACCAATCTAATTCAACATATTTTCAAAATAAATCCATGCATATTTATAAGATAACCTCATTACATACTAAAACTAAAATTTGTTAACCATACCAATGGCTGACCTTACATTCATTTCATATTAACATCTACTTTATTAGCTTATATATGTCATTGATTTCCAAAATAAAGTTTCTTTATTTACCAAATTAAATCTTGGGGTTGATAGTGTGATGTGTCTCCTACCGAATCCGACCTCCGAGCTCCTAACACTACAAAACAGGGAAAAAGAAAATAGGATAAACACTTTGAACTTAGTAAGCTCATTTAACAAGAATTATACTTACCTAATATTTTCAATACAAAGCAATAAACATTCATATATCCATTCAATGCACTATTGCCCTAACATATACAAACTCAACATTCAAGTTAATCCAATAATTTCCATATACCAATAAAATATACCATGATTGATGAGCTTATCAATACCATGATTTCCGTTTCTTTGTTATATTTCTATATTTATCCCGTTAAATTACTCAGAATTTCGATGGATTTTCAAAAGTACACTTTTAGTGTACAATCCAGGTCCGTCAATTCATGTTCATGTGCGCACACATTTCCATTTCAGATAGCACACTCCCACGAACCTCATCCTTACAGAGGGATTACCAGTCCAAGCTAAATCCCTAGTAATATAAACTCATAGAGTATTGTCGGGATTACGGTCTAGGCTAAATTCTCGCAACGACAATTACTCTAATGAGCTTGGATTTGAATTACCATCCAAAGCTAAATTGACCCTAATTCGGATTACCCGTCGAGCTAAATCTATTTTCCACATATTCTTCTGGAGGGCTATATCAGATAGGATCACCCGTCCGGCTAGATCCTTTTTACCGTCAATTCCTTTTCGAGATCCATCGAATTTTCCTTTCATTCAACCGGGATTTCTTCCCCTTTTTATCAAATATATCAATGTTTCATCAATCTTCATACAATGAACATTCAAATTATATTCACATCAATAACATACATTTCAAGCATTTAAGAAGATAATTCAAGTTACATGAACTTACCTCGATACTAGTTCGTATACAAAATCTACTAATCCGGACTTTTTCCTTTCCTCGATCTAGCTTCGTATTTGAGTTTTTCGGATCTAAATAAATAAATTCAATCATCAATTCAATACATTTCATGTTCACATGTAGCATTTTCTATAATTCTATTATTATTTTTAGTTTATTCAAAGCTGTCTACTTGAGTCATAGTCACTAATTTATTTATTTCTCGAGCTACAGAACTCCAAATGAAGAACCTTTAATTTTCTCTGAAACTAGACTCACATGTCTTCGTATCATAAAATTTTCAGAATTTTTGGCTTAGCCAATTTGTACAGTTTATTCATTAAAGTCACCCTTGTTCTGCTATCTGGCAGTTCTGACCCTTCTTCACTAAATATTAATTATCTCCTCATACAGAATTCGGATGATGTTCTCATTTATTTTTATTGACAATAGATTTGTTTATAATTCTAAATATATAAAATCAAGCCCTAATTATTTTTCTTAAATTTTGATGATTTTCTAAAGTCAAAATAGAGGAACCCGAATTCATTCTGAACCAGTCTTATAAAAATCTAAATATCTCAAAATACAGAATTTCTTTTCTTTCCCTGTTTCTTTCATATGAAAATAGACTCAACAAGCTTTAATTTCATATCTCAGTCAACTTTTAATTCCACTTTTACGATTTTTGGTGAATTTTCAAACTTACTCTACTGTTGCTGTCCCAAAACTGTTTTCTTATAGCTTACTTCTCAATTAAATCCATCTTTCAATTCTAACTTGAAATTCATTCAATTAAGTTCTTAATTCATGTTTTTGTTTCATCAGAAACTATACTTGAGAGCTCACAAACTTTCAATATGACAACTTAGCTTCATCAAAACCTTGTTCCAAGGCTTCTAAAACATCAAAATTAAGTAAAAAGGACTAAATTGACTTACTTATCAACTTCCAAGCTTCAAACTTTCAATTTTCCCTTTCTTCTTTCTTTTCTTTCCTTCCTTCTTTCCTTCTCTGTTTCCTTTGCCTATTCTGTTTCTATTCCTCTTTTTTTTTTTTTAGCTTATACACACATATATAAATATAATAATAACAATATAATTTATTATATTATAATTAAAACATAAAATATCTTTATTATATAATAATATAATATATATTAAATATAAAAATCTTAGATTTTCTTCACAATAAACCGCCTCAACTAGGCAAAATGGCTTAATTGCTATTTTGGTCCTTTATAATTTCTTTTAATCTATAATTTAACTTTTACTTCTATTTCAATTTAATCTTTTCATTTAATTACCTACCCAAACGTTAAAATTTTCTAACTAAATTTTAATACCACATTACTAATATTTTATAAATATTTATAAAAATATTTCCTATCATATAAATATTTATGCAAATGTATTGAAATAAATTGCTCTTTAAATCGGATTTATGGTTACGAAACCATTGTTCCGATAACTTTGAATTTAGGCCATTACAAGATCTCATTTTTCTACCCTTTTAGGAGAGTTGATGACTATTCATAGCTATTACCTTGACACCAAAGAAGAGTTCAACCCAATGCTTTATTTCTATCCTAGGGATGTTCATAGTTCAGTTAAAATCGAATTAATCGACCGAATCGATCTAAGTCGGTTAATTGGTCAGTGGTGGTTGAAGATCAATTAATAATTTCTTGGAATTTCGGTTATCGGTTAATTCGGTTTGAAATAGGTAATTAACATAATTAACCAATTAACCGAAATAAATTATATATAGTATATATAATTGTTAACTTTTTGTTTGGTTGTTAACCTTCAAGATTTATATAGTATTTCTAATGTCTTATTTGTTATTTTCACCACCATTTAAAGCAAAATTTGGTTTACTTAGTTGGTTTTCAATTCGCCTAACTTTTTAAACTATTAAAAAATGAACATTAGCAATATATATATATATATTTATATATTTTATACTTATTTTAATCAAAATATTTTGGTTCAATTAATGTATTTGAAAAAATTTGATTTGATTAACGGTTAAATAATTTTACATTTTAAATAATTTGATTTGAGTATTAACCAAACCGACCATTTACATTGCATAATCAACGGACATGTTCCGCTTGATAACCTCAGGAAATTAGCCTACTTTTAGTTGGTGCCCTATCTTATATAGTTAACCAAGAAATGAAAGGAATTGAAAGCTCTCCCATTTTACTTTTATGTCAAAGGATCTTATCTTGCTTGTGCCTCTTAGATTTTACTTGCTTTTTAAGGAACTTAAATTAATCCGATCTACAACAATCCGTTCAACTTTATTTTTTAGTAGAAAATAACAATATTAAACGATTACGACATTAAGCATAAAACTAAAGAAGTGTAAAAGCATGATTGGGATCAAATATTGGAGATTCTTCAAATAGTTGTAAACTTATGAATCTAGTAGTAGCAATTTTGGCCATGGAATCAACAATTTCATTTTAAGATATCGGGACATGGCGGACTCGTACTCTCCAGTTACAACATAGAAGTTGATGAATTAAGCGTAACTCTACCATTCTACTATTGGCTGTGGCCCATTTAAGAGTGTTTAGAGAATCATCTCAACTTTTTAATTAGAAACATTTATATGCCAAATATTAACCTTTTTAATACATACATCTCAATCTAAGTCACCCATAGGGAGCCAACTTTCACTGGAATCTAGCAAAGATTTCTCATCATGCATGCCTTGTTCCAAATTAGCAAATCTTTTTAGTCCATATGCTTTTTGAATTGGTAAATTATAGTCCCTATACTTTATGAATTTTAAAATTTTAGTCTTAACCTAAACAGTAGTAATTAAATGTATTTGGTTAGATTCAATTGTTGGTCTTGAATTATACAGACAGTTGTAAATTTAGTTCATATTCTCCGATTGGATCTTTCTAAGTCCTTATACTTTTCAAATTTTGAAATTCTGATCTTGGTACAAATGGCCGTCATTAATCCATAAACTATATTTTTAATGAATAATATGTGAAAATAACAGGTTGACATGACATTACACACATAATAATATTTTTACCACATTAGATTTTAGAAATAGCAGAGTTTAGCATTATGAATTTAACAGTTATCGTATAGTAAGGACTGGAATTTAAAAAATTTAAAAGTACAAGGAGTAAAAAATGACCAAATTATATATTACACTATTACAGAGACTAAATCCATAACTTTTTTGAAGTACAGGGACTAATGGCAGAATTTAACCAAAATAATAAATCAAAGTTCATTCCAAGTTATCTGAAGAGTGGAAGGCTAAATACGTCAATCGGCATAAAAAAGTAACCCAATTTCAGCTTTTCTCAGGGCTTCTAGTTCGTTTGTTTTAGCAGTGGAGGAACGTATCAGCAAAATTACCCATCGAAATTCGATTGCAAAAAAAAAAAACCTAAATTCCTAAAATGTCCTTCACAATTGATGAATTTCAAGCAGGTAATTTCTCCTTTGTCAATTTTTTTTTCTAAATTAATTTCTTTGGCATTTTATTCCTATCTTTTATAGTCTAAATTTGAGAAGAAAAAAAGGAACCCTAATTAAGGATTTTCCTCTATGATTTATGACATATTGAAATTTTACAGACTTGGAAGCATTGCCCAATATTCTTCAGAAAAAATATGCTTTGATGCGTGATCTTGACAAAAGTTTGCAAGGTATTCCTTTAAACCCTAATTTTAATCTTTTTGGGGGTTTATTTGAAAATTTTATAAATTCAAGTTGTTAACTATCTAATTTGAACAGATAAATTTGGAGATATTGAATTTAAAGCCAATGAGTGCAATGAAGTGAAATCCTATTTCATTTGGTTGTAAAATACTATCTTTTTTGTTGATAAATATGAGCAGAAATTGTTAGGCAAAATGAACAACGATGTGAACAAGAAATAGAGGATATGAAACGAGGCTTGAGGGCCGGCAACATTACGCCTGATACTTCGCTTCTTAGATTCTCCGAAGAAGCACTTGATGAACAAAGGCATAGTGTTAGGATTGCAGATGAAAAGGTTGCCCTGGCAATTCAAGCATATGATTTGGTGCGTTGGCTTTTTCCCTTAGAACTTTGATGTTTGATCCCTGCACTTTGTTATCTGATTCATATGCTATGGCTATCACTGAGACATGTAATTGCATTTTGCCCCCTCTACTCAGTAAATTAGTTTCAGTGCGTTAGATCAAATAGCAAACTGATCCTTTTGTTGAAATTTTTATCCATTTTTACTTTTAAAAACGGGTCTCTATATGTTAACATATGGTATACGTGTCACACCAGATGTCACTGTCTGGTTATTTCGTCAACCATGTCAATTTTAACAGTACAATAGATGCATTTTTAACAAAAATGACCGATTTGCTCTTTGATCTAATGGACAAGTACTACTTTGCCCATTTTTTGAGTAGAGGGGGCAAAATGCTAGTTGACTAATACAAGGGCCTTCATGGTACTTTTACCTAATGAGTGTGTTTTTGAGGGTAATAGTATCCATGATTCGGTGTTTCCTCGTCCAACTCTGTTTCATGAACTAGTGATCTAAGAGTTGCAAATGCAAAATCATATCAATAACAAGGTGGATGGTTCTCCTATTCATGAAGAAAGTATTTGTTATTATCTTAGGTTGTTCATATATGTTTGGAGTTGTCAAATTTGACATAACGCATATTAAGATTCCAATGCTGGATGGAACTAGGGTTGAGCCTTATTAGTTGCTCTCGTGCTTGATGTAATCCTGTTTCAGGTTGATTCACATGTACAACAACTTGATCAGTACTTGAAAAAGTCTGGTGAAGAGCTACGGCGTGGTATGTTGTTAATTTTCTGCTTCCACCCCTATTTAACGTAGCCTTTGTTACTTTAAGCCTCTCTTCCTTAATGCATATTTAATCCGTACTCTAATTATGTTTTTTCTGTTTTAACAGAAAGAGAGAATACTGCTACTGCATCGCCTACTCAAACTCCCGATGGTACCACTAAATCCGGAAGGTCTGGTGAAAGTGGAAGAGGAGGGCGTAAAAAGTATGCACCTACTATACATAAGCTCATTAGATTTCCTTTTATGTTGTTCAATGGTCATCCATTTTGGATTCATGCTTCAAGGAATGCTCCTTTAATTTCGACTGTTACTTCCTTCTATTACATCTATATGCAAAATGTTTCACTAAATACATGATATCATCGGAGTTACGTATTTCTGTAGAACACGTCTAGCAACAGCAGCTGCGGCAACAGAAGTGGCAGCATCAGCAGCAAATCCAACCGGTGTGGAATTAGACTTGCCGGTGGATCCTAATGAGCCGACGTACTGTTTGTGCAACCAAGTTAGCTACGGAGAGATGGTAGCATGTGATAACCCCAATGTACGTAACTAAGTCCCTTACATATCTTTCTCCGATACTATTTCCGATTTCACTTCCTAATTTTGATCTGATGAAAACTCTCTCTTTCCCCCTTTTAACAGTGCAAGATAGAGTGGTTCCACTTTGGCTGTGTCGGTCTGAAAGACCAACCAAAAGGGAAATGGTATTGTCCGGATTGTGCGGCCGTGAAAAATCGTCGTAAAGGTAGATAATTATAAATGTTTATTATCTTTTTTCTTATGGAGAAGCTTGTGATAGTGTATTTGGGTAAGCCTTACTGCAAAATGTAACGTTTGCTTGCATTAGGAACTTGTGTTTGATGATATATATTAGCTACAAGGATGCTTTTCTACCATTTTGTTTAAAAGCTTTTTGCCTGTAAATGAATTACTGTAATTTGTTTAGAGCTTTGATCTGTATTGAAGATTTCTAAGTGCAAGATGTTTTTGGCTAATTAATTTTATTTTGTTTCATATTATATAGATTTTGAGACATTTATATTATGTTTATGTTTTTATTTTTATTTTTAATTTTGTCGTGTTTTAGTTATTTTTTTCGTAAAGTTTATGTCGTGTAATCGTATCGTGTTTAATATTATCATACGTAGGGTTTAAATAAGTTTTATAAATATTGTTTCAACATCATTTTAAATTTAATTTTATTTAAATTTCTAATATTCAAACCTAACTTGAAGAAAAGAAATATTTTCTTACTCCCAACCTGCATGGAAATATTAAATAATGTTTTTTACGAAATTATTTTCATATAAAAATTAATTGTTTATTATATATAATTTTGTGAGTTTAAATTTCATTATGATTTTATTGATTTGTTATATAAAAAGACAAAAATACTTTTGTAAAAATATAACTTACTTTATATATAAAAGATATTTTTGTAATTGTATTCCATTGGCCCGTATCATCATCTCAGTGTAACGAGAAATTATTTAATTGACTATGCTCACCACATTATATATGGTTTTTTTTAATTATTTAATGACATTTAAAATAATTTTTTATATTATTGACACATAATTTTGTAATTCTTTTACCTTGAATATCGAACCTGAACTATAAATCCAAAATCTTGAACCTTGAATCTTGAATATTAAACTTTAAACCTTGAGAGTTTGGGGTTTGGAATTTTAGTTTAAGATTTAGGTTTTAGATTCAAAGATTTAAGATTTAAGGTTTAATGTTCGGGTTCAAGTTTTGAGTTTGAGATTTTGAATAAAATAATTACTAAAATTATGTATAAATAGCATAAAAAAATTATCGAAATGTATTAAATAATTGAAATGGATCATGGATGGTATGACGCGAAGGTCCATAAAATAATTTTTTAATAAAACACTTAAAATGTGTAAAAATAAGTACATATACATATTATAAAATAGTGTAAAAATAAAATTATCTAAATAAAATATATAAATTGGATAAAAATTTAAAAAAGAGAGGAGATTTTATAAATTTTGTTAAGAGATTGGATAAAAGCTCAATCTCAACCCAAATTTCATGAAAAGAGAAAGAATTTCAACTTTTAATATCTAATTAAATGTAGAAATAAATGTCGAAATAAATGGAGAATTTAGTACTGCGACACGTGACATCGTCTATGAATAGCGTCGGCGTCGGTGCTCGTCTATGGGAAATCCGGGGTTTCTTCACCCAACACTGTTTTGGGTCCACACTCCACAAGCCAGCCATTGCCCATTTCCCATTTTGTTGACTTTTGTACCTTACATAGAAGAAAGAGTCCACAAATAGGAACACTAATAATTCTATATTTGGTATATATTTTGCATTATTTTGAGAAAAGACGAAAATACTATCACTTTATAAAATAAATTATATTATTTTAAAAATATTTTTGTTATTTTATATTATTTATATAATATAAACAAAAACTACCATCACATCTTGGGAAGTGAATTGGTGCCCCATATTTATCTCTATGCTCTGAAATCTATGACCCTTTCCAAGCATCGAAGAAATAAACTCTTATCTTCATGCAAATTAAACCATGCATATATATACAATACTAAAATTATATTTTAACACTCTCAAAAAATTATAATTTAAATCTGATCTTTTAAAACAAAATCTAACCTGTATTTTTATTCGTTGATACCCTGTTTAGAGTTTGAACCATGGTAGTCGGTATCAATCGTATTGGTCGATATGTACAATTTCAGTCTTAAACTTGTATCAAACATTCTAGGTTTCGTTTCGGTCAAAATTTCGTGTGTTTCGGTCATTTCAGTGTGTTTTAACCCATTTTGGTGTCAAGGGCAAAACCAGAATATTTTTTAGGGAGCCAAAATAAAATTGTAACTTTTATTATAGAAAAAATATAATTTAATTATTTTAATAGTCTATTTTTTATAATTTTTAAATTATTTTTAAGGGGTAAAGTATAATTTTAAAAATTTTAGAAGAAGAAAACAAGGATATTTGTCATTACTATCCTATTAATGGGCATTGAAGATCATATGTCAGCTCTGTAACCAAAGCTGCATGCAGAGAATGGAAACCATAAGAGAAGTTTAATGCAATAACTCAATTTCAATTAAACCTCAACGACCAACTAACACCTATTTAATTAAGATGGTCAAATTATTATTTGGTCCCTTTACGATGTTCCATTTCAAAGTCCCTATGATTTAGCATAATTTAACGATTTTGCTTTTATAATGTCATTATTATTAATTATTCCAATGCTAATGCAGATTTTTTTTTAAAAACACCGATTTGATTAAATTATGTCAAGGTGATTTTTTTCCTTGTTGGAATTGGTGTTTTTAAGAAAAATTCATGTTTGCATTTTGGTTAGAGTAGTTAATGATATTGTTAATTTTCGGATTAACTAATGATATTATTAAAGCAAAGTAGTTGAATTATACCAAATTATACCTAGGGGCGTAGCTAGGGGTGGCATGGGCCCCAACCCCTAAAATGTAAAATTACAATTTTGGCCTTTAAAATTTTTTAAAAATTTTAAATTAGTAAAGGTAAAATACACTTTGGCCCCCTAAAATTATAAAAATTTGATTTAATTTTTACAAATTATAAAAATATAAACTATAAAAAATTAAAATTTTATCCGCCCCTAAAAAATTATTCTGACTTCGCCCCTGATTATACCAATACATGTTTGCATTGCACTCACAATGGGAACACTCCAATTCAAACCTTGGAGAGAAAGGACTCGGCCCCTCAAAATTTTTAAAAATTTTAATTATACCCTTATAATTTTTTGAAAATTTTAATTAGGCTACCTAAAATTTTTTAAAATTATTATTAAACTTTTGAAAATATTTAAAAATTTCAATTAGACTTATCAAAATTTTTAAAAATTCTCACTAAAACCTTCAAAGTTTTAAAACATCTAGTTAGCCCCAAAACTAAATACCAAGATTCACCACTTCTTGGAGACAATATTGTTGGGACAGGTAGTCATGAACCCCGAAAGAATAGGCTCTATGGACTATAAAACAGAGATGGAGGATACCTTAGTTATAAAAAAAATGTAAGGGCTTAAATCCAAAATTCAACATATTAGAAGGACCAAAACCGAATTTCACCTATTAAGCTCTATCGTTCCAACTCTCCATCTATATAAACCCCCCAAGCCTTTCACCATTGAAACTCATCACCTTTCAAAACACTTCTCCAGTGAACAAAAAAGCTTCATAGTCTCTTCAATTGAAAACCCCATGGCTGCTCTTAAGCTAGTTTGTGCTCTAGTGTTGTGCATGTTGGTGGTTGAGCCCATTGCCACAACCGCCATAACATGCGGCGATGTGACAAGCAAAATGGCCGGTTGCTTATCATACTTGCAGAATGGAGGGAACGTGCCGAGGGCTTGCTGCGACGGGATCCGGTCCCTGAACAACATGGCTAAAACCACCCCTGACCGCCAAACCGTGTGTGGGTGCTTGAAAACTGCCGCTAAGGCTGTCAAAATTAAAGGCAACTTGGCTGAGACCCTCCCAGCCAAATGTAGTGTCAACATCCCTTACAAGATCAGCACTTCCACTAACTGCAAAAAGTAATAAACTTACATCCCTTTCCTTTTACCTTTTATTTGTTGGTTTATTTGCAGTTTTAATCCCTCTAACATACTATCAGCGCTAATATTATCCTTTTTTGTTTTTGAAATATGTTACAGTGTGAAGTGAGATGGATGAAGAGAGGTTTTACAGCAGCTTGCAGGAGATATAATATATGATTAAAAAGAAGAAGAATGAATAAGGATTTTGGGATGGAATTTTCAAAATCCAAAATTAGTCTCCACTTTAGTGTAGTGAGGCTTTGTTTATTTTGTTTTATGTTTTGGTCCCTGCATGTTGGCTCTAATTTTATATCCTCTATGTATTGGCTATTTTAATGTTTTAATGAATTAAAGTTTATGCTTTGTCAGATCAGAGTAATATGTTTTAATATTGACCAGCCTATTAAATTTAATGTAATTTGATAAAGGAAGTCAAAGAATTTATGGAAATTTATTTAAACTTGAAAAAATTCCAATAAATTTGATCAATCCAAAAAGTAGATACGGTTTGGATAGTGAGGATGAAATGATTATAATAAATGCTTGTCTCATCCCAACCCGTTTTATTATATGAAATTATTATTTAACTTTGTATATATAAACTACTATAAGGGTAAAAAAGTAATACTATATATTTTATATTTAAATATTTTTAAAGAATTATGTTTACATTTTTAAAAAGATTGAAAATAGTAGAATAAATATTAAAAATTAATTTAAAGCGAAGTGAGGTGAGGTGAAGATGGGATGGATGTATTCGATATTTATGAAGGTAGTAATGGTTTTCAATATTATACATTCATAGTGGAGCAAACCATTTCAACTGTGGGCCGACGGTGAATTTAGCAATATTCACCCCACTGTGCTCACAATTGCCATCCCTACTTGAGAATGCCACGATTTTAAAGGAAAAAAAAAAAAAACTCTCAACATTAGAGGTATTTCTTTTTTTGAGCTTAAAACAAATTGAGCTTATTTTATTTAATAAAAGATTAAAATAAACACAAAAAAATCGGCCTTTATATTGGCCCATGTTCCAAAATTAAAACAACCGGCCTCAAAAAGAAAAAATATCTAATGGCAATGAATGGAAAAATCGAGAAGGCTGCCGCATTGATTGCAATCGTCCCAGTGCTCAATCAGCAGTCACATCTGTCTGGCATCAATCATATCACTCGGTCCATGTTTAATGCCTTTGAGAAAAAGAGGGGTTTTGAAATTGAAACTGAACCTTTCAGATTCATTTTGCCTCCCTCTACTCCATTTCCTTCTTCCACACTTTCTTACTTTCAATCTGGTTCCCTTACGCTTTCATTGCTCTTCACGATTTCAGCAAAGGCTGGCACTCGCCCCTCCAGGTAAAGTTCCTCTTTTTGTTTCAAAGTATTTGTTGCAAGCAAATGTGCTAAATTATTCCCTATTCTGGAAATGAAATCGAACCATATTTCTGAAAAATCTAATTTCTTTTGATGTATATCTTGAATGAATGCCCCTATCTGAGATCTGTCTGGAAAATCATTTCTACATTTCTTGATTACTGTAAGAGAATCGCCTTCAATAATGACTTTTCTACATTAGAGGCATTTCTTAATGAAAAGCATCGCCATATTTTTCGACGAAACATCATTAGCATTCAATAAATTAAATAAATTAGAATTTATTGTTAATGTATCAATAATTATAGGGTAAACTACCACACTAATCAATCTAAAATTAGATAGTTCTTATTTTGATCACTTAAAATATTTTTGGTTAATTTGATCACTTTTGTTAAAGAAATTGATCAAATTGGTGACTCAACTGTTAAATCAAGTTTTTATTTTATTTTAAAAATTCTCTTTTTTTTCATTATTCTCTCTCTCCTCTCCTTTTTATAATTTTATTCCTTCTAACCTAGGAACCCTAGCCACCACCACGCTTAAAGATGTTGTCGCTACTTTTGTCGAACCATTGCTAGCAAGCTCTAAGTAAAAATACATTTAAAAATCAAGTCATATTAATGGAAGAATTAGGAGATCAAAGCACAAAAATTCTAAAGTTTTGGAAGTAACTTCACTAGTTTTTAGGGGTTTTTAGAAATCCGATCCTATAGATTTGAAGTGGATGCTTTGGGCTTTACTTTGGTGGTTTTGACTCAACAGTCTGACTTCGAACAATTGCAGTAGCAACAGTGAGAAGTGATGGCTATGGGTAAGGAGAAGAAAGGAGAAGGAAAATAGGGAGAAAGAAGCATTCCTCGGCATCATTCATTTACAGAACAGCGCTCATCAACGATGGTTGAATGAAGGAAGTGGCAACATTTTTAAGAGAAATGATGGCTAGGGTTTCTAAGTTAGGAGGGAGAAGATGAAAAAAAATAAGAAAGAAAGAAAGAAAAATTAAAGAAAAAGAAATAAAAAAAGGAAAACTATTCCATTAAATTTAATAATGGAGCGACTAATTTGACCAATTTGGTTAACGGTAGTGACTAGATTACTAAAAAAATTGGGTGAGTAAAATAAGAACAACTTAATTTTAGAATAGTTAACAGGATAATTTACCCATAATTATTCTAAACTCTAAATATTTTATTATATTTATCTTTTTATGTATTACTAAAACTTAAAAAGAAACATTTTGATGTTCGATAATTGTAAGGGCCCAATTCTATCCGGGCTCATACCAAAACAAATCAAATCATAAAAAAAGTTCATTAGGCCCAAGACCAATTACAAATGACCCAAATAATAAAAAACCCTAATGGCCCAACAAGCCCAAAACTTAAACTATTTTCAACAAAAAAAAAAAGGGAATAAAAAACCCTAGCCGCCGCTCCTAGCCTCTGCCACTCTTGCAAAGAAGAAGCAACACGCAATAGCAAGTACGAAATAGTAGAAAAATTGATAAAAATAATGTTGTAAAATCGACTATAAAAGCCTAAGAAAAGCAGATTGTAAGAGGGAGGATTTTTGAAAAAAAAAAAAAGAAAGCAATCAAAATACAAAAATTAAAAAAAAAAACTTCAAAAGTGATTTTTTTGTTTATTTATTTTTCGAAAGCAATATATATATTAAAAAGGGACGAATTGAAAAAGATCAAGGCTTTTTTTTTTTTTTTAACCTTTCTAGGCATATGGCTCTTAGATCCGGGCTTTGGAAGTCAAGAGGCCAAAAAAGATTTTTTTTTGTTTTCCGGCCACTTGGGGCGGCGGAGCCGTCAGTGGTGGTAAAGCTGCGCGGCAAGACGACACCTTGGGCGGATTTCGGCTTCACCCAGAGAGAAACAGAGAGAATGAACCTTTTTTTTTAAACATGGAACAAATGATTTTTTTCTCAAAATTTCTACTTTTCTAACATTCCAAAATGGCGTCGTTTTGAGTTTCATTTCCAAACACCAAAACAACGTCGTTTTGACGGAACCCACCACTAGACCCGACCCGATACTAGGATCCGCATGTTTTCGCGGCAATGGTATATTTTCACTCCCAGTCCTTCTGCTTTTGGACCTCTTTTTAATTCGGTCCTAATTTCTTTTTTTTATATTGTACCTTTTGATTTTAATTCATTTTTGATTTAGTCTTCATACCGTTGGCCCCTCGGGGAGTGACACGTGTACTGTTTTGGACTAATTTTCCTGGGGTTCCTGAACCATTGTTCCGCATACTAATTTAGCCCCTTTTTATCTTATTTTTTAATTTAGACATTATATTTTCTTAGACCTTCAATTTAGTCCTTTATTCTCTATTTCTTTAATTATTTTGCGATTTATGGCTTAATTTTTGTTTAAATTTCAATTTAATCCCTCACTTGATTAAGTTTGCCTCTTTCATTTATATTAACACTTAGAATTTGTTTCATTTACGTGTTTTTTTTTTTTTACATTTTATTATTATTATTATTATTATTATTATTATGATTTATTTTGATTATTTATATTAGAATAGTAATTATGGATTGATTGATTGGTTTATTTACCTATGTATTATTTCTTTACCCTTTTTTATTTCAAAATTTTCATTACTCATTTTCTTATTTGTACATTTTTGTTGCCCTATTATTATTATTATTATTTATTTTTCTTTGATTATTTATATTAGTATTAGAGTAGTAAGCATTACGTGATTATCGCCATTATTTTTATTATGAATTGGTTCTATTATTATATTTATATTATTGTTATTCACTAGCACGACATTTATTTATTTTTCGATATTCATCATTCCATTTTAATATACTACCATTTCATTTTATTTCATTATAACCATGTCATGTTTGCTATTATTTTAATCATGCATTTTTGTTTTATTGCCTTATTTGTTTATTTATCACGACGATTATTAATATTGTATTCATCTTTGTAATTACATCATTATTATTATAATATTTTATTATCTATTGTATGCTATTATTAAATATTACATTAACTTTTACCCAAACACGTAAAAAGGAATTTTTAAAATAAGGCGATGTTTCATATTTGAGAGATACGAGAAACCGTACCCTAACTTACGGGATTCCGATTTTCTCATTGAACTTAAATAATTGAATATCCTTTTATAATTAAAATACATAAGATTTCAAAAAAAAAAAAACAAAGACAAGCTTATTCTCAAAGGTTCAAGGTGTAGTGTCCTAACTTACGGGATGTGATATTTTGTTATCTCGAGACGAGACGGTCTTTAACATTTGTTTTGATTTATTCGAGTGATTTTTAAGTAAAATTAACATTAATCCAAAGAAGGATCGTAATTTAAATTCTTTCCAATAGGTTTTCAACTTTCGACACTAAGACATCAAGTAATCAATTAGGTACCAATTTTGGGTGTAACGAGGGTGCTAATCTTTCCTCGTGCATAACCGACTCTCGAACCCAATTTTTGAATTTTGTAGATCGAAAAGTATCATTTTAATAAGTCTAACATTTTATTAAAATGAATTTTAAGATGACCCAATCACACCTAAATAAAAATGATTGTTGACGACTCCCATCTTCGTTTTTAAATAAAAAGTCGAAAAAAATGATTTCGACAATAATCATATTAGATTTTGATTAAATTTGAAATCAAACTAAATCTGACTCATAATAGAAAGTAAGCTCTTTTAGACTTATTGGGTGAGTAAAAAAAAAGTTAAAAAGAACAAAAAGAAAAAAAAATTGTTCAAAAAAAAAAAAAATGGAATTGATTGTATAAATTAACTTAAAATTTTTATTTGAAATGATGATTTAACGTGCCACGTCAATTTATCGTTACACCGTTAATGGTAATTAACGGTTCAGTGACTAAATTAATATTATAATAAGATAATATAAATGACTAAAATATAATATTTTAAATATAAATAACTAAAATATAACCTGAAACAATCAAATATGACTATTTTATTCTTATTTTTATTTCAAAATCCCTACATCCATCCAATACATCTATCCATCGAACATTGGTTCAGCCACCAAGTTTGAATTCATTGTTGACTTTATTCCACAGGAGCAATCAATGAACCCAGTTTTCAATTATACTCTTTCCCTTTTAAGTTATTGGTCCAAGCTTTAAAAAAAAAAAAAAAAAACTCCATAGATCTCAGTGTTCGAACCTCAAACATGGGTGAAGTAAAGCTGGTTGGAACATGGGTAAGCCCTTACACTTACAGAGTCAAATGGGCATTGAAATTGAAAGGCATAGCCTTCAACTATATAGAAGAAGATCTCTGCAACAAGAGTGATTTGCTTCTTCAATATAATCCCATTCACAAGAAGGTACCAGTTTTCTTTCATGGTGGGAAACCCATTTGCGAGTCGATTGTTATTATTGAATACATTGAAGAGATATGGCCGCATAATCGTTTGCTGCCAACTGATCCTTATGAGAGAGCCATGCTTCGGTTTTGGATAAAGTATGCTGAAGATAAGGTACGTATTTTTTTTATAATTGTTTTTGTAAATTTTTCATTAGGAATAGATGCAATTACATAAAAAAAATATAATATGGGCAGCTGGGCTCAAATTTTAATATTTTTTTTAAAGATTAGATTTAGGTAAAATTTTAGGTTTATTTTGTGGGTCAGTTCTAAACTTATTAAATAGACTTAAAATTTTGTTAAGGTCCGATTCAACGTATTGATAGGTCTATTTGCAAATAAGTTGTCATTTCTTTTTAAAATCAAAATATTTTTCATGTTTATTTTATGATTTATACCAATTTTCTCTCTAATTTAAAATTTTAAATTATTGATGAATTGATTTATAAGCCATTTTTTTGTCGAAAAGGATTTTCTTTTTTCACATTGAATTAGCAAGGCAAAGCCTTTTTTTCTAACTTGGAAAATGTTTTCCATTTCCTTGGGGGATCTTTACAGGGTCCATCAATGTGGATGGTTGGTGAAGGGCAACACAAAGCAGAACAAGATAACCTGGAGATGCTGAAAATCATAGAAGAAAAAGCACTTGGAGACAAGAAATTCTTTGGAGGGGACAACATTAACATGTTGGATATAGTGTTGGGACTTGGTCATTGGTTGGGAGGGGAGAAACTGCTTGAAGCTCATAAGCTCCATCGTTTGCATGTATGGCTCAAAAATTTCAAGCAAGTTCCTGTCATCAAAGAAGATCTCCCTGACCTTGATGCCATGCTTGCTTATTTGAGGCGTCAAAGGGAAATGTCACCAGCAACTCATTAATGATTCCAAGGAGAATTCAAAACCAATAATAGTAAGCTTGTGTATTATCTGCTCTTTTTTATATAATATTTAGAATTATCTATAGTCTTTTCATAACCCTTAAATAGAAGGATAATGCGTTTCAGCGCACTCGAATTTACATCCTTTTACACTAACAACAATACTAATGTCAATCTAGATAAGACTCAATCGACAGAAAAAATAATAAGTTAAATTGCTTAAGTTTTTGAAGGGTGTTATTGGGAGAGGTAACATCAAATCCTAAATACCACGGTCTTACCCCGATTCACACGGCCGTTTTCCCATCGATAAAGTCCACCACAGGCGTGTTTAGTGATCTACACTACTGCTCCAAAATGGCGTAATCGAGACATGGCCTCTACCCATATATTGCACTGCAGGCGTGTCATAGTGCGCCTAAAACAAATGAATGGAGACACGAATGGACCACAATTTACACAGCGTGTCAAGGCCGTGCCTCGCCATGGAAAGAGCAATTTCATTCGGAAAGGATACTTGGAGGCAAAGAAACACATTCTAAAGCCTATTCAAACACCCCATTAGGAATTAGACTTAAATTAGGATACTTAGGGCCCAAGTAAGGCATCACAACGCCTATATAAACACCTTAGGAGGCAACTTGAAGGGAGTTCTGCAGCAGGTCAAACAGGCATCGTGTCTTAGCGAGTTTTTCCGCTTGAGACTTTACTCGCTTAGGGAATTACTCAAGATATCCAATTGATCCGCTCTCAAGAGTTAGAATTCTACTCAAGACGGATGATCTCCTCTTCAATTCCTTCAAGGGGTTTTAAGGATTTCTATGTTTTGTTTTATCTTTTCTCTTGAGATGTTTTCTTGTTTAATCATGAACTAAACCCCTCGACACCAAGGGATGAAACCTATGATGGATTTTATTATTTAATTCTTTCGGTTTATATGATAAATACTTAGTTTATTCTTAATTATGTTGCTTAAATTTATCTCGATGTGCTTAGGTGGAGGAGGAATAGAATTCGCCTAAGAGTAGATCTAGCATAATTAAGCGGAGTTGATCAGCGCCTAGAGATAGGTTACGAGATTTTGCCGATTAGGGTGAAACCTAATATGGGAGTCCATTGATCGATTTATCGCTTTCTTAGGGGTTATTATAAGAGAATGAGAGTTCCACTAATTAACCTAAGGTTAGACGTTATTCGCTTCGAGAGAAGGTTTAATATAGGTTAGGGAGTCTCACGGGTCAAGCTAAGTAAAAGAAATCATATGAATTGGAAGTTAGATAATAAGTGAAGTCATAGGTGGATTCTTCCTGAAGGTATCGTCTTTATCAATTGAGTTTTCTTCAAAGTCTTTTCCCAAAGTTTTGTTTCTTTTATCTTTGCATTTAGTTTAAATATTTCACTTGTTTTAGTTTAATAAACCAATCGCTCCATATTTTAGGCTAAATAATAGAAAGAAAGTGAGTAATAGTACTTTTAGGTCCTTTGGGTTCGATAAGATATTCTTGCCTGAGCTATACTACTGTTCGATAGGTGCGCTTGCCTCTATCGTTGTCACAATCGATCTGTGTTCGATCACTCTTTTATAAATATTAAAACTAGACTGTTTTGCAGCGATCATCTACCAAAAAAAAATATATAGTGATTGGATTTTTAAAATATTAATCGATAAAAATTATGGAATGATATAAAACCACTTAAATTTAAAATATTAACATATTTTTTTTGAAAGATAAATTAATTCATTCAATGAATGGAACCATACAATTCAGGAAAAAAAATAACAAACACTTGTCGTAGATAGTGAAGGGCAAGCTCCATCAACACAACAAAGGTTTTAGCCTTAGCATCAATAGAACATTATGAGACATTGGCAATTGGCTTTGTCACAACTCAAGCATGACATATTTGGAGTGGTTGCAACCACTTAATATGATAAGAAAATCAACCTCGGATAGTCCAAAGCGGCGAGTAAAAATTGACAAAAGAATCAGAAATTCACCAAACTAAAGAGAATGTCAACAAAATCATCCCTAAAATCACTTGTAAAACTAAGATTATATGCATAAGTAAGACTAAGAAACGTGCTACAAAAGCAGACAAAAAATTCAAGACTAAAAAACGTGCTACAAAAGCAGACAAAAAATTCTAAAATTGAAGACTTATAAAACTCATGACAACATGGGTCAAATCAACTTGTGAAATCATTTATTATTATGAAATACTCCCAAACAGAGTAAAAAGTTGACGAAGAGTCTGTAGCGACCTAAAATTTGCTTGGGCGCTAATTGAGGAAAATTATTTAAAAATTTGAAAACAGAGTTTCAATTTTATTTAAAAGGAGTCGCCACCGATCTTTTTTTCTAGGTGTGATCGGACACCTAATAAATCCTCTTTTAAAGAAAATCATTTTTTGAATTTTCTTAAAAAGGGGGGAGTTTAAGTCTGCGTCAAAATTCCAGAGAAAAATAGGGTTCGGAGTCGATTCTGTGAGGAAGGTATTAGCACCCACGCGACGCCCAAAATTGGTATCTCGTTAAACGCGTTGTCTTAATTTTCAAAATACAAGTTCAATTTAATATTTAATCGTGATCCGATTGAGACACGAGAAATTTTTAAAAAAATTCTTGTGTTTTAAAATTTCCGTATTTTCAAAAATTTCGTGTTTTCAAAAAAATTCGTGTTTCAAAAAAATTCTCGTGTTTTCAAAGTTTTCAGATTTCCAAAATTTCGTGTTTTCAAAATTTTCGGGTTTTAAAAAATTTCGTGTTTTCAAAATTCTGGGTTTTAAAAAATTTCTAGTCTTAAAATTCTCTTTTTTAAAAAATTTCTCGTGTCTCAATCGGATCACGATTAAATATTAAATTGAACTTGTATTTTGAAAATTAAGATAATGCGCGTTTAACGAGATATCAATTTTGGGCGTCGCGAGGTGCTAATACCTTCCTCGCAGAATCGAACTCCGAACCCTATTTTTCTCTGGAATTTTGACGCAGACTTAAACTGGCCCTTTTTAAGAAAATTCAAAAAATGATTTTTCTTTAAAAAGGATTTATTAGGTGTCCGATCACACCTAGAAAAAAAGATCTATGCACTCCTTTTTAAATAAAATTGAAACTCTGTTTTCAAATTTTTAAATAATTTTCCTCAATTAGCGCCCAAGCAAATTTTAGGTCGCTACAGCTGGCGACTCCACTGGGGACTTTTTTGGAGAGTCAAGTCTCGAATTAAACGCGTGTTGTCAAAATTTTCAAAACTCTTGTTTAAATTAATACTTAGTCGTGATCCTTAAATTTCGTTTTTTGAAAAGTCATGCATTTGCATCATGTTGTAAATATTTTTCTAACTTGTTTTATCTTTTTGTTTTTCAGCTCTAAGTTTTTACGGTTTTAGTTTTTTATTTTTAAAATAAAAACGAAAAGGTTTGTGAGTTTCTCCCCACACACTGTGCACTTGCATTTTTGCATAACATGAGCTCTCTACCTGCTCGTCCGCTTAAGTGGAAGTAAACGCTATGCCTTCGTGAGTTAACTCGTCCCCTCCAGACAAAGCTAGTGAATACTTCCGGTTACATATGACTTATGCTTCGTGAGTTAACTTGTCCCTCAAGATAGGCATAAGTAAATGTAATCCTCAATTGAGCTCATGAGCCTATGATGGGCGATAATCGAGGCTCAGATTAGCCTTAGTAGGCGACAGACGGACAATTCGAGTATCTTTTAGAACCAAACCGCATATAGTGAACCGTATGAGGCACCCGATTAGAGCCATGTCGAACCGCAGTCTGTTAATAGTTATCAAAATAAGTACATGGGAGAAACGCTTACCTTTTATTTCTTTTACATTTACACTTTTTATGCAAGCAAATCGGTCCGTTTAATAATTTAGAGAGGTAGATTATCCGATGAGCATGGGGTAAGTTTATTTTGTAAATATGATGGGGTAAAAAAAGTAAAAAAGAGTAGGTTAGTTTCACCAAAATGCAAAATTAAATATCTTAATTTGTTAGATTTTCTATAGTTTTTCTCCGCTTATATTTGTTGTAATTACTAACCAATGTTATCTCTGTCTTCATTTTTATTTTCATCATGCATCATAGGCATCTTGTTAGGAAGGTGTTGATTAGAGATTGGTTGCCAAAAATGGGTTTCGATGGAGGAGTCAATTACACAAGTAACCGAGAAAACGTCGTGGTTCGAGATCGGTCTTTGAAAACCCGTAAAGCAAAAGGAGACAGTTTAAAAGAAGGATGTATCTCCAATCTTCCCGAGCATGTGACCATGAATGTTCGTCAAATAACCTCAAGACTTGACTAGGATCCGAAATGGGACTCGTACACTAGGGGCATCTTCACCGAAAAGTACGGGATATAGCTCACTTAATCATTGCCAACGTGAGACGAACAATTGGTTCAAGCCATGGTTCAATTCGGGACCCAAATTTTATCAATGTTTTACTTTCAACCGTGAAGATATGACTCAGACCATAGAAGAGTATGCCACCTTGCTTCACGTTAACAATGCACAATTCAAAGAAGATATATGTGAAAGAGCCCAAACCAATAACCTTCAAGAAAAAGCTAATGAAGTTGATGCAGAATGGTCGATACATGGGCTGAAAAATAGATAAAGAAAAGAACGAAGTCGGTTGTATTCCATGGTTTTCTCTCGAGACTTAGTTCAAAACCATCCAGATATTGTGAAGAGAGTGGATCTGTTTGCTTTAGCCATTTACTTGATTAATTGTCTTCCCAAAAGTTCTTGGGCATATAGAAGTTAAGTAGTGGATTTCTTTGAAAAGTTGAGGCAAGGAATCAACCCCGCCCCAACTATCTTATTTGAGACTTTTAGATCTCTAAATTGTTGTAGGAGAAAAGGGAAGGACGTTTTATCGGATGTGCACACTACTCAATGTTTGGATTCGAGCCACTTCGGAAAGTGGGCGCACACCTTCCACATGTTTTCAAAACATTCGCCTGCTGGAAGCTTACTTGAGAAAGATTGGTCAAGGATGTCTTTGAACAAAGACTGGTTTCAGCTTTTTCTAACCTCCGCGTCAAGATATAACTTGGAGAGCACCATGGATCCGCCCTTGATTCGCTATACAAATACTAAGCCAAGATTGGGTACCTTTACTCGGGTTATGGGAGGAGTTGGATATGCACCATTAATGGTTCAAAGGCGCTTGCTTCTTTACGATTCATACCAACTACCGGAGGATTAGCACAACCGAGTTTGCTTTTACAAGTGAAGGTTACATGAAAAAGTCCGAGATATCGCAAAGTCTTGGAAGGAAATCTACCTAATGGAATTAGCTCAGATGCCGATACTATCACTCAAGATTATAAAATATGGAGACAAAGACGAGTGAATAGTCAACAAACCTCACCAACGGATTATATTTTCCGAATCCTTTCTCAAGAAATACCGTCCGAACCGGAAATAGCAAGACATGAATTTGAACGTGAAAAGGCCATCATTACGGATATTAGTTCTCTTCAAGAGGAAAATTACCAATCAAGATAGATGTTCAAATTGAAAATCCGAAACGAGAAAGTCCGAAAGAAGTCAAATCATGAGAAATGACTTAAAGGATCTTCATTTGGAAAATAAGAAATTAAGAGGCACCATAAAGAATAGCGAAATTGGGCAAATCATCGACGGAATGGAAAGAAGAACTAGCAACATCAAAGGTGGGATGGAATTCGAGAGGGAAAGCAAGAAGGAAGAGGAAAAAAGTCGCCTGCTATGATAGGGTTAAGGAAGAAGAATGTTGATATCGAAATCATTCTGCAGAATTAATGATTGCATGTATGGCTCAAAATTTCAAGCAAGTTCCTGTCATCAAAGAAGATCTCCCTGACCTTGATGCCATGCTTGCTTATTTGAGGCGTCAAAGGAAATGTCACCAGCAACTCATTAATGATTCCAAGGAGAATTCAAAACCAAAAGAGCCCCATTGAATAATAGTAAGCTTGTGTATTATCTGCTCTTTTTATACAATATTAGAATTATCTATAGTCTTTTCATAACCCTTAAATAGGGGGATAATGCGCTTCAGCGCACTCAAATTTACGTCCTCTTACACTGACAACAATACCAATGTCAATCTAGATAAGACTCAATCGACAGAAAAAATAATAAGTTAAATTGCTTAAGTTTTTGAAGGGTGTTATTGGGAGAGGTAACATCAAATCCTAAAAGGATTAGGTTCCTTCTTGTTTCAAGAAATAAAGACCATTTTCATTTTGTTTTCTTATAAAATGAAAAAATTAAAGAAATGTGATTGGTTGAAATTTTAAAAATGGTTTTGGAAAATGAAAATGAAAATATGAAAATTAGAAAACAAAGTTTGTTTTTACTTAAAATACTTTGTCAAAATAAAAATGATAAAAATAATTATTTTAAATTTAAATGAATCATTTCTGAATTAAACACATATCAACACAAAAATATTTTTGAAATAGTTTTTCAAATAGTAAATCGATACTCTAGTTCAAATCTATATAAATGTAATTTTATTAAAAAAATATTATTTCTCATGTTTCATTTATAGAAAAATGGTGTAACACCCTATGATTTATTCACTATTGATCGAATTGGTACATACATAATACATTCAAACATTTAACAATTTCTACTTTCAACCGTACATTCAAACCTATACTTAAGGCCGAATATATGTACAAAGAAATACACATGCAATAACCCAAACCAATGAACATTTTGATTAGTAGCATACTTCACTTATAACAATTTCCTCTATTACAACCATGCTTTATAGAACTTAGCAAAGATCACCAAATCATTGACATAAAAATTGACATAAATAAGTAATCAACTTTTCCACTTTCTAAAATCATATCACACCCAAATTATCAATATTAAATGTTGTTAAATTTTTCATCATACCTATAATATCAACTAGCTCATACTAGATTTTATGATTAAACCACCATTTATCATATATTTGACTTACCAATAAGTCCATTATCACACCTAACACCAAGCTAAAATTTTAAGACATTTCATAAGTGCAAAACACCTCACTCATGCATATATAAGAACCAAGAAATAAATTTCCATATCAAGATTATATCAAGGCCAAACATACATAGATGCTAACAACATGATCAAACATAACCAACTCAATCCCAAGCATAGAAATATAGCCATTTTCGCATGGCATTTGTATATACATTTGCAAAATAACATGTAAGTCTATTCTAGGAAAGCTAGCTTATACATGCCATAATATTAAGTTCATTTACAAAAGAGTACCAAAGGTGGATAGTGTGCTTGACTTGACACAAATTCCGAGCTTGAACTTCGACTTTAAAGATCTATAAAACAATGCAACAACTACACCACGTAAGCTTAAATAGCTTAGTAAGTTATAAACAATAAGGTAATACATACAAACCAAGCAATTCCCCAGTCTCTTTTAATATACAATCAATCTAACTATTAAACAAGTCATATTATCGCAAAACCTAGCAGGTTATCATTCATCAATAATTTACCTCTTCAATCTCAAGCGTACAAATCAAATAATCATAGACTCCGTACCCATATCGAAGTGTTTTACCTAATCTTCATTTCATCAGAATAATGAACTATTATCAATAGATACTTACCTGACACTTTCATTAACCTTTATTAGGTGTTTCAGTCTTTGAAGAGATGAAAAACGATAATTCACACACCCAGTGCTCGGTGAATAAATCCGCACACACAGTGCCATTGTACCGATCTCGCACACACAGTGCTCGGTGAATAAATCCGCACACATAGTGCCATTCTACCGATCTCGCACACACGATTGCTCGGTGAATAAATCCATACCTACATGCCATTAATCCATCTTCTCATTAGTACTATGTATACATATGATTTCAATTCCATCCATATAAATAACTTACAATTAAAGATTTAAAAACAACTCATTTCTTTTATCACCTTATATCACATTCGCCACGCCCATATATATACTAAATTAAGTATTCAATACCATCACCTATTTCCAAGATCCATATTTAACTACTACTACTCAATCCACAAATATTTATCCAATTCTATGCTAAGAATGTCATACATAAATCAACCACACATTCGGCTATTATGAACGTTTAATCCCAATCCACATCACATTCGCAATTAAAGAAAACCGGATTTCAATATGCATATTTCAACTAATCAAGAGATATACATATTTACATGCATATAATAAACCCCACTCGGCTAGTCTATTTTAATATTTCCATGTATCATTAACAACAACTATTATACATATATATATATATATATATATATATATATATAAATCCTCATTTTCAATTTCAGCATCAATCACATTCCATTTTCACGTATAACTATACCTTGATACATATACAAATATTCAATCCACCCAATTAATTCAAGCTTACATATATAAATATGCATTTTAATCTCATTTGAATATAATAAAATATTTCCCATACCACATTTGGCTTTATACAATTAAGTCTATTATTTCTCTTTAGCATATACAATTCAATATTGAATAAAATTTGTATCAATCCAATTGCTTACAAACTTATCTCGGAATTATATGATTTAAGCTTTCCCGGCTACTCATTTACCTTGGTCTTCCCACGATCCAACTCCTTCCCCTTTTATTCTTGATCTATAATATATCAAATAAAGCTTGTTCACATTTAATTCTATTCAATTTCATCCAAAACTCAATTTTATAAAGTTTACTATTTTACCCCTCAATTATTTAAGCTTTACAATTTAATCCATATAGCTCAAAATACAAAATGTCAACAATTTGGCCTTCTTCATCAAGGGCCGAATGTTCACCTCACCATTCCCAACTCCTTTCTTCCATTATTTAGCTAATTAACCCCTTTCTAAAATTTTCTTCTTATCAAACAACCTAATACCGAAATTCTTCCAAAATTCTTAAGGATTCTCCTAGTCTGTTCGTTTCTAATATGTGCCATATTGAATCACATAATCCCCAAATTTATATCCATGGTTATAATCGAAACAGGCCATCTAACATACATTTACAAATGGTCTAGTTAATATGCATGTTAATAACCTCAAAACGTTGAATTTAATAAAAACTAAGCTTAGATACCAACCTTAACAAGTCATGCATAAACCGAGATGAAGAGAGCTTGATGTTTATTTTTCTCCTTTGTTTCTTTCATGCCTTCGGCCACTTGAAGAAGAAAAGATGAACACTCATCTTTTTATTTTTTTATTTCCTTTCTTTACTCAAATTATCAAAATAATAATACACCACTAACTATAAAAAAATTGATATTTAATGCTCATGTAATCATCATGCCGTCCATTACAAACAAAATGGGTTGTTTGACATGCAAATCCTTTCTTTCAACTATTACTTCAATTCAACCCTTTTATTTAATGAATGCTACTTTTACACTTTATCTATTTAATCCTTTCTCTCAATTCAAGCACATCAAGCAATAAAATTTGCACAATTCAACACACTCTTACTCAATATCACTACACACGAAAATAAAATAATATTATGAGATTTTTTTTGGCTCGAATTCGTGGTCCCGAAACCACCGTTTCGTTTAGGGTCGTAATTGGGCTGTTACAAATGGTTACCAAATATGCTTTCATTATTGAAAACAGGGAGAGATCTGCTTCCACATGTAAAACGTAAGTGGTTTTACACCCTACCATAACTTTTTATATGGTTGATATTTTAATATTTTAGCTGTCATATTTTATGCTCCATTCATATAGATCATACATATCAAGTTTGACATGGATTACAAATGTCTAACTATTTATTTTATGTAAAAAAAATTAAACCGTTAAACTTATATTAATATAGACAATATTTTAGATTAATATGATAGAGATATTGGATCAATTAAAAATTTACATGTACGATAAGTACAAATATCACGATGAGTTTCGTAATGAGTTAGTCTTTAAAGTTGAAACAAAAGTGATGTTGGAAGGATTATTCTTAGTTTGGGATAAAGGATTTCGGAAAGTTGAAGTTGAGCGTGATAACGCTTTTCTGGTTGAATTACTTTTGTCTGGTGAAGGAGCTAGTAGTAGTTTAGTGAAACTGCGGCTGTTACATCAAGGTTTGCGTCGGAAATGGGTGATTTGTATCCGACATATCCCGAGAACTCTTAATGGTGTTGTTGATCACATGACTAAATGTGCTGACACAGGTAGTTCTTTGATACGTTTATTTAGATCCCCACCCGATTCAGTCATGAACTTGTTGGGAAGAGATTGCAACATGTCTATTTCCTCTTGATTATGATTTTATCTAATGTAATCGCTTAATGCTATCCTTTTCTACTGATAAACCGTAAAAGTAACACATTTTAATCCCACATTTAGTATGCTTTTGGATGAATTTATCCTTAATTTATGTAAAAAGGTGCTCTTAATCCTTTCTTTTCGTGTCTTATACTCATGAAAGCACCCAAGGATAAAAAGAACGCAAAACGGGCTTAAAACGAACCAAAGTGGGCCGACCAAGAAGTCGACTACCGACTTCATACCACGGCCGTGCCTAGATAGTCATCTAGACCACGGGCTTACCCCAATTCACACTATTTTCCCATCGATAAAGTCCACACACGGGCGTGCCTAGTGATCTACACTATCGTTCCCAAAATGGCAAAATCAAGACACGACCTCTACCCATATATTGCACGGGCGTGTCATAGCCGTGCCTAAAATAACAGAATGGAGACACGTGTTGGACCACGATTTACACGGGCGTGTCAAGGCCGTGCCCCTGCCGCGGGAAAAAGCAATTTCATTCGGGAAAGGATACTTGGAGGCAAAGAAACACATTCTAAAGCCTATTCAAACACCCCATTGGAATTAGACTTAAATTAGGATACTTAGGGGCCAAGTAAGGCATCACAAAGTCTATATAAACACCTTAGGAGGCAACTTGGAAGGGGAGTTCAGCAGTAAACAGCAGTCGTGTCTTAGCAGAGTTTTTCCTTTGAGCTTTACTCGTTTAGGGAATTACTCGAAGATAGCCAATTGATCCATCTAGAAGAGTCGAAATTCTACTCAAGACGGAGGATCTCTTCTTCAATTCCTTTAGGGGGTTTTAAGGATTTCCTATGTTTTGTTTTATCTTTTCTTTTGAGATGTTTTCTTGTTTAATCATGAACTAAACCCCTCAGATACCTGAAGGGGATGAAACCTATGATTGATTTTGTTATTTAATTCTTTCAGTTTATATGATAAATACTTAGTTTGTTCTTAATTATGTTACTTAAATTTATCTGATGTGCTTAGGTGGAGGAGGAATAGACCCTGCCTAAGAGTAGATCTAGCATAATTAAGCAGAGTTGATAGGGCACCTAGAGATAGGGTTACGAGATTTTGTCGGATTAGGGTGAAACCTAATATGGGAGTCCATTGATCTATTTACTGCTTCCTTAGGGGGTTATTATAAGAGAACGAGAGTTCTACTAATTAACCTAAGGTTAGACGTTATTCGCTTCGAGAGAAGGTTTAATATAGGTTAGGGAGTCTCACGGATCAAGCTAAGTAAAAGAAATCATATGAATTGGAAGTTAGATAATAAGTGAAGTCATAGGTGGATTCTTCCCGAAGATATCGTCTTTATCAATTGAGTTTTCTTCAAAGTCTTTTCCCAAAGTTTTGTTTCTTTTGTCTTTGCATTTAGTTTAAATATTTCACTTGTTTTAGTTTGATAAACCAATCACTCCATATTTTAGGCTAAATAATAGAAAGAAAGTGAGTAATAGTACTTTTAGGTTCCTTGGGTTCGATAAGATATTCTTGCCTGAGCTATACTACTGTTCGATAGGTGCGCTTGCCTCTATCGTTGTCATAGTCAGTCTACAGGTTCGATCACTCTTTTATAAATATTAAAACTAGACTGTTTTGCAGTGATCAAGTTTTTGGCGCCGTTGCCGGGGACTTCTAAAATATTACGAAAGCTCTATTTCTATTTCTTTAAGCCATTATTAATATTTTTATTATTCATTATTATTATTTTTTCTTTGCTAACTTTTCTTTTATTTAATTTCGGTAGATAATTCTAGTTTATAAAGGAGATGGCACTGAATAATTATCAGTGGCAAGGCATGGGGGCAATTCCTGCTGAAGCAACTAGTGTTTTCAACCTCGATGTGGTCACCAGGTTATCTAATTAGTTCGAGATGATGAATAAAAAGTTTAATGGTTTGAATAGACTCTCGCAGGTACATCCAGTAATGCAATATGATTCGGATCTAGGAGGCGTGGCGAATCCTGAGTACCTACCCTACGGATATGGCATGGAAAACGAGCAACCTCACTATACAGGTAACTATTCTAGACCACAAAATAATTTTTATAATGACACTTATAACGCAGGTTGGGGTTACCACGCCAATTTCTCGTGGGATGATCAAAATAGCCAAGGACCGGAACCTTCTCCAAACTTTCAATAATCACCTCACCAGCAGGAAGAGGAGTCACTCCTTGAGGAGATGCTGACAAAATTCATGGCAGCCACAGACACCCGTCTCCAAGAAACTGAGACCACCCTTAAGAATCAACAAGCATCGACCAAATCGATCGAGAACCAAGTTGGGGAACTTACTAAGTCAGTTGGACAACTTGCTAAGCTGATATCAGAACTACCACAAGGAAGCTTGCCAAGCAATACCAAAACTAACCCGAGAGAGCAAAATCAAGCCATTTATGATAGTGAATTGTTAGTAGATCCAAACCCAAGGGAAGAACCTGTGGTAAGAAAAGGTAAGGTTGAGGTGTACCATGATTTACCAAAATAAAAAATTACAGAGTACCAACCTTGTATGCCATATTCCGATACAATAAAGAAAGACCACACAGAGGAAGAATTCGGTGAACTCACACTTCGTGTAGACAACGAAATAATCACTCTTCAAGCTCTTAACTCAGCTAGGACATCGAGTAATAAAAGTACGAACGTTAATTCTATTGATAATCATTTGGTTCAACCTTCTTTACAGGAAGCATCACGAAATCACTTAGATGAGCTAGATCATAGACCTCGTGCCAAAAAAGAAGAAATACATAAGGAACAAATCCTTAGGGTTGACAAACTAAAAGAGCAGGAAACGTAAATCAAAGAGGAACAGGAACTGCAAGATGTGAAATCGAAGGAGCCCCCAAACGAGCTGATAGGAACAACAAATCACATCAAAATAGAAGATCAGGTATTGTTGAATAAGGAAGACCCTCGAATCACCAATTCAAAACTCAAGGCAAATGAAGAAATCACTTTTGAGGTACTTAATGTCTTCCTATATGAACAGTCGAGGTAAGCAATCCTAAATTCAACACTTTTGAGGTAAACATTACTCGACTCAAACTATACATCCATAACTGAAGTGATCGCATGAGAAAGGATTTTCACCTCCTCAAACCACCATGACCATACGAATGAGAGGTAAAGTCTAGCTAAGACTATAAACGAGCGCTTCTCGGGAGGCAACCCGAACGCTAACACTTTTTATTTCTTAAAATTATTTTTCTTTTTTTTTCTTTTCTTGTCTCTCTTCCCTCTCCACAATTAAAGCAAAGATGCAGGTTTCCAGGCCATACAGCCTTACACACGGCTGTGTCTGTGGCCGTGTGGACCATCGAAACCACCACACTGACAGGAGCAGGGCCGTGTAAGTCAGTCCAACCATCCTCCAATGTCACGAATCCAACCACTCACAGCATGGGCACCGATAAAAATAGCACGGCCGTGCTAAGATACTGACTTATTTAGCACAGGCAGACCACACCCGTGCATTCCAACCGTGCTCCTATACTAGTTTTTTAAGAACGGGCGTGCAAACTAACAAAACAGGCGTGGAAGAACAACACACCCCACAACACGACCGTGCGATACGGTAGCAGAATCAACACGCCGGCACGCAGGCGTGGGGCGTGCGATTTGAAATCCTATTTAAACTCCTACAGCCTTTCCTCTTCTTCTCATCTTCTTTCTTATTCCTTCTTTCTCTTTTCTTTCAAATTTTCTTCCTACTCATAGAAAAGGTCCAAGACTCTTGAGCGACACAAAGATCATGCCCAAGAAACGTAAGCATCATCTCCTTAGAGGAGACCTCAACATGAGTTCATGCCGGCAACTTCACTTAATTGACACGCCAAGGGTCTCGGAAACCTTTTTGGTTCTATTTTTCTTTTCTCATCTCATTTATTTTCCTTATCTATACTTCTTTTCTGCTTAATTTAATTTATTTCATATTAGTTTCTTGGTTTTAGGTTCTAAAGGCTGCTAGGGATTCACACACCACCGCCTTCGAGGTCACACCCACTTCGCAACCCATCCAACAATAAGGACTCCTTAGTTCATTAGTCTTTTCTTTCAATTTCAGTTTTCTTCTTAGTCTCTTTCTTTTTATTTCCTTAATATTTAAATTTATTATTAGTATATTATTATTTCTCTAGATCTCTTGGCTATATCTTCACAGGCTACCCAATTTCTTCATCTAGCAAATTGCTTCTCGGTAGCCACTCCACTAGGCCCATAGAAAACACCATCACCGCCACCAAAGACACCCGGGATCATCCAAATTTCAGGGAGTATTACTTTTCCCACTTATCTTTTTGATTTGGCACATAAATTTCATTATCTATCTTTGTACATTGAGGGCAATGTACATCTTAAGTGTGGGGGTAATAGTGCATAACTTTTTTGCATAATTTTCAAAACCCTGAAATTAGTCTTGATCTTAAGAATTATTCTCATATTATTAATTAGGATGAAATTTCTAATGACTTATGATTCTTATTGAGATGTTTTAGAGTAAGTCATAGTTAATTGCGTATTGATGATTAAATTTGAAGAATACTAGAGAATCAAGCATGATAAGTCTATTTTTCAAAAATAAAAATTGATAGGTTGTCGAACTAAATCTGAGTATTACTTTGAAATTTGAAATCTATAGGGATTGATGTCAAAAACACCCATAAATTTTGGTGAGATTTTGAGCCATATAGAGCATATATCCTTTTTCATGTTCACTTTAATTGATTATGAGTGTGTCAACTTTGAACTGTTATTCTAGAACTTGCCTCGTTTATACATGTCGAGACCACATTAATGGTTTGATATACTGAGATGATAAAGGCACCTAGGTTTAACCCATTCACTCCACTAAAAAGCCTACCTTCACAAATTAACCCCTAGTGGACCCCATTAAAACCTGATAATCTTTTTATTGACTCACCCACTAATATCAACCGAAAATCCCTTTATATTTGTTATCACCATTCTTTTGACTTCCCCATAATCGAGGTTTGATTTGATTAAATTACCGAATTATATTAGTTCCGTAATTACATTTATCATTTATGATGTAATGTTTTAGTTTGTTCTTAAAAAAAAATCAAAATCAAAGTTTAGAGCTCATGTATCTAAATTCCAATCGTTTAATAAGAGCTCATATTGAAGTATTATAGTATTCCTATTAGCTTTTAATCAATGTAAGTACTTATATTAGTTCATTGTTTCTAGTTAAGTAATTGGTTAATTCAATCTCCATTCTCACCTTCTAATTCAGCCTTTATCCACACCTTTAACCCTAGCCCCGTTACAACCCTAATAAAGACCTTTTGATCTATTTATCATCTCATATACAGTGGTGGAGATTTGATTTTCAGGCAAGCCTATGGAATTAACTTTTCAGGTTCGACTTTTGAGCACTTTTTCTTGATCTTTAAACACTTTGAGTGATTTGAGTGAATCTTTAGTGAGGATGTCGGTCCTTGTCATTTTTGAATCAAAGGTAATTACTTAGATAAGGGGAGACACCTACGATTCTAGGCTATAAAGGTATGACTTATCGTATTTGAAACTTTAGGGCATTTCCAGTTAAACCATCCATGTATAAATTATCTATGAATTATGATGAGGCAATATCGATAGGAATTATGAATTATGGAAAGTTTGTTTTAATTGTAAGTTGAGAATTTTGCTTGAGGACAAGCAAAAGCTTAAGTATGGGGGTATTTGATAAATCGTAAAAGTAACACATTTTAATCCCACATTTAGTATGCTTTTGGATGAAGTTATCCTTAATTTATGTAAAAAGGTGCTCTTAATCCTTTCTTTTCGTGTCTTATACTCAGGAAAGCACCCAAGAATAAAAAGAACGCAAAACGGGCTTAAAACGAACCAAAGTGGGCTGACCCAAGAAGTCAGCACTGCCTAGACTTCATGCCACACGGCCGTGCCTCGATAGTCATCTAGACCATGGCCTTACCCCGATTCACACGGTCATTTTTCCATCGATAAAGTCCATGCACGGGTGTGCCTAGTGATCTACACGGCCGTTCCCAAAATGGCAGAATCGAGACATGGCCTTTACCCATATATTACACGGGTGTGTCATAGCCGTGCCTAAAACAACAGAATGGAGACACGGGCTGGACCACGATTTACACGGGCGTGTCAAGGCCGTGCCCCTATCGTGGGAAAGAGTAATTTTATTCGGGAAAGGATACTTGGAGGCAAAGAAACACATTCTAAAGCCTATTCAAACACCCCATTAGGAATTAGACTTAAATTAGGATATTTAGGGGCCAAGTAAGGCATCACAAAGTCTATATAAACACCTTAGAAGGCAACTTGGAAGGGGAGTTCGGTAGAAGTCAAAAGCAGGCCGAGATCTTAGCGAGTTTTTCAGCTTGAGCTTTACTCGTTTAGGGAATTACTCGAAGATATCCAATTGATCCATATCGAAGAGTCAGAATTCTACTCAAGACGGAGGATCTCCTCTTCAATTCCTTCAGGGGGTTTTAAGGATTTCCTATGTTTTGTTTTATCTTTTCTCTTGAGATGTGTTCTTGTTTAATCATGAACTAAACCCCTCAGATACCTGAAGGGGATGAAACCTATGATTGATTTTGTTATTTAATTCTTTCGGTTTATATGATAAATACTTAGTTTGTTCTTAATTATGTTGCTTAAATTTATCTGATGTGCTTAGGTGGAGGAGAAATAGACCCTACCTAAGAGTAGATCTAGCATAATTAAGCGGAGTTGATCGGGCGCCTAGAGATAGGGTTACGAGATTTTGCCGGATTAGGGTGAAACCTAATATGGGAGTCCATTGATCGATTCTATCGCTTCCTTAGGGGTTATTATAAGAGAATAAGAGTTCCACTAATTAACCTAAGGTTAGACGTTATTCACTTTGAGAGAAGGTTTAATATAGGTTAGGGAGTCTTACGGATCAAGCTAAGTAAAAGAAATCATATGAATTGGAAGTTAGATAATAAGTGAAGTCATAGGTGGATTCTTCCCGAAGGCATCGTCTTTATCAATTGAGTTTTCTTCAAAGTCTTTTCCCAAAGTTTTGTTTCTTTTATCTTTGCATTTAGTTTAAATATTTCACTTGTTTTAGTTTAATAAACCAATCACTCCATATTTTAGGCTAAATAATAGAAAGAAAGTGAGTAATAGTACTTTTAGGTTCCTTAGGTTCCATAAGATATTCTTGCCTGAGCTATACTACTGTTCGATAGGTGCGCTTGCCTCTATAGTTGTCACGGTAGGTCTGTGTTCGATCACTCTTTTATAAATATTAAAACTAGACTATTTTTGCGATCATCTATCAAATATATATATATAGTGATTGGATTTCTAAAATATTAACTCTATAAAAATTATGGAATGATATAAAACCACTTAAATTTAAAATATTAACATATTTTTTTGAAAGATAAATTAATTCATCCAATGAATGGAACCATACAATTCAGGAAAAAAAATAACAAACACTTGTCATAGATAGTGAAGGACAAGCTCCATCAACACAACAAAGGTTTTAGCCTTAGCATCAATAGAACATTATGACACGTTGACAATTGGCTTTGTCACAACTCAAGCATGACATATTTGGAGTGGTTGCAACCACTTAATACGATAAGAAAATCAACCTCGGATAGTCCAAAGCGGCGAGTAAAAATTGACAAAAGAATCAGGAATTCACCAAACTAAAGAGAATGTCAACAAAATCATCCCTAAAATCACTTGTAAAACTAAGATTATATGCATAAGTAAGATTAAAAAATGTGCTACAAAAGCAAATAAAAAATTCTAAAATTGAAGACTTATAAAACTCATGACAACATGGGTCAAATCAACTTGTGAAATCATTTATTATTATGAAATACTCCCAAACAGAGTAAAAAGTTGACGAAGAGTCAATGGTGGTTGGCGGAGTTTTAGCAAACGACAGTGTAACGCCCCAAAATTTCTATTTCTATTTCTATTAAAATAGGACACAACTGCGCATCTGCTTCAGTGGCTATGTGTTCTAGGTGTGTGCGAGGTCTCAAGTTTAAGCCTTAGCTTTGGCAAATTTTGGTATTTTTCTGATGTAAGCCCTATCTCTGTTCAGTGGGCTTATATTTAATTATTTATAAAACAATATTAGAATGGGCATGTTGGTTTAATGGTTAAATTGTGTGTTGGAGGTTTGGTGTTTGAATCCCTACGCAAGCGTGGGATTTTATTTTTCCTCTTCTCCTCTGTCGGATTTTTGCTTTTTCTTTCTTTCCATTGTCATTTTTGTTTTCTTTTTGCTGACTGTCGCACCTTCATTTTGTTATTTCGGTTTTATCATACGTTCAGGTAAGTGATGTTTTTCATTTTCTGTAACTTGCGTTGTTTCCATCGTTTGATTGGGATTATATGGTCATTTTGGCAGCAGCAAATCGTGAAGGGCTTGACTTTACTCTCGTTGAATCGTAGTCAACCGTTTGGCGGGTTAGGGTAAGTGTAAAACACTCGAATCAAAGTTTTGTTTGTTTCGAGATTTTGAATTATTGAGATTTAAGACTGAGTTGGGTTTTTGATTTGATGGTTATAGGTTCTAGTGGTCTTAGAAGTGCTTTTTCATCAAAAACGAACTAGGTGTGCATCCGATTACGCAAAAACTAGGGTTTTGGCGAAAGCCAAAAACCCCACTGTTGACGCCACACAGGCAACGCGTGTGGTTGCCCGTGTGGTAGGTCATGTGCCATAACACGGGCGTATGGTTGCCCGTGTGGTAGGCTGTGTGCCATAACACGGGCGTGTGATCGACGTGGCCAGGCCATGCGCACAAGACACGGCCGTGTGATGGCCAGGTAGGACGTGTGCGACACACGAGCTAGTCTGATTTGGGCTATATGGGCCCACACGGGTAGTCCACACAAGCGTGCGAGATTTTGGGCCAGGCCATATGATCCACACGGCCAAGGCCAATTTAGGCCGTGTGGGCCTTACGGGCAAGCCATATGGGCATGTGAGCCCATTTATCTGAAATGATTCCTAAGGTTGCATGGGTCGCCCAAGTCGACTGTGAACCTACTGTAGGGTCGGTAAGTGTTACCTAGACCCCTAAATGTATGATCTGAGTGTATGTGATGCATGATACTGATTACTGTTTGCATTACTGTTACTGTGATGGGCTAAAGCCCTAATGCTTTTATGATACTGAACTGAAATGGGCTAAGGCCCAAACTACTATTGAAACTGCAATGGGCTTAGGCCCCAGACTGCATTTGACTGTTTACTGCTAATTGACTGTATGCATGTTTTTTGTGGGGATTACACACTAAGTTTACATAAACTCACCCTTCCTGTTAATCTGTACACAGAAGCGAAGCTAGGATAATTTTTTAGGGGGCCTGGATGATGTTTTAATTTTTTATAGTTTATATATTTATAATTTGTAAAGGATTAAATCAAATTTTTATAATTTTAGGGGGAGCCAAAGTGTAATTTTACCTTTACTAATTGAAAAATTTTAAAAATTTTAAGGGCCTAAACAAAAATATTACATTTTAGGGGGGCCGGGGCCCATGCTAGCCCCCTGGCTTTGCCTCTGTTTGTACAGGTAATCCCCAGACTTGACGGTTCGGTAAAGCGGAGGACTCGACAGTGGCCACACATATTTTAAATTGCTTACTTTCGTTTATGGTTTTATTTGTTTATGGGGTATTTTTATGTAGTTGGACTTTATGGGTTGTTTCGCTTTAACCTTGGAAAGTTTAACTACTTTTACAGACTTACAACTACAACCTTAACAAAATACGAATTTTTCTAAAAACTAAGGTTTTCCATAAAACGAACAATTTTACTTAAAAATGAATGATGTCCAAAGCTTCCGCTAAAAAGATACATTTGAGACAAATCAACGGACATGCGTTATTCTGAGTTCGTTAAATTTTAATAAACGGAAATGTTTTTTTTTTTTATCGTCAACTTAGCTTTCAATCGCCCTATCAAGTGACATCGCCAGATTCGGCCATAACGTCCAGGCCGAGTTTGGGGGTGTTACAGACAGGCATCGTCATCTGTCCATCACTACTTGTGAAAACAATAAAGATACTCACAAAATAAATCTATAAACTAAAAGAGAGAAGCCATGTGTAATGAATGAGAAGAAGAAAAAAAGAAATGGTTAATGGTCGAAAGCTGACACCATCACTGAGTAAAACAAAAGATAAAAAAGCAAAAAAAAAAAAAGGATTTCTTTTCATAAATAAATATTAACAAGTTGTTGGAATCAAAGAAATGCTCCCTCAACATGATGACAAATGTTTGGTTAGGTAAAACATCAAAGATAAACTATTTTAAACCTACTAGATAGAGATTAGGTTCTATTTAAATTAGATAATTTTAAATACAGTAAAAATATAATATCTATTATATTCACGTAATCACGATTATGACAATATATTTATATATATCGTTTTAATAATTTTAAGTGTAATAGTAAGTTATATTATATTTTTAAGAAGAAAATTCAGGTTAAATTTTAAAAACAATATTGTTAGGAAGAGTAGTTATCCTTATCACTTTTCAATAAGAGAATAACAAATTAGATTTTTCTCTAATTTAGCATTTTAGTTGAATTTGAATTTTTCAGGAGGAAAAATTGATTTGTCATTTTCTATTGGAAAAGAATAAGGATGACGTGAAATCACGATTCATATAATATCTTCTCCCACAAACGGTGTTCATAAATTGTAAAATAAATATATATGATTCCTTAACTAGATAGGAAAAGACATATCTAATAATTCATATATATATATATATTTCTATTTGAAATTAGACTGTAAATATACAAAATTCAAAACGCAACATAAAACATGTAGATATAATTTTAATGTTGGCAGAATAAAATTGGATCAACTTATTGAATCAAAAACTAATAATCGAATTGATTGATTGGATTAAGAAGATGTTGAGATATCTGTTTGAAGAAAGATATGAAATCAATTGAATTAATTAAAAAATTAGTTGGATTCACGGTTGAACTAAATTTTGTAAATATTTTTAATGAAATTATTATTATTTCTTTTATCGAACTAATCAAACTTCTCAGATCGATTAATTAATAACTTGACTGATACGCTCAAAATATTTATTCAAATTACAAAAACCAAGTAATAAAATTGCATCATGCATGACATTACCTTACATTGTTATATAAAAATATTTTTATTTACTTTCTGTAATACCTTTTATTAACACTTCATCTTTACCTTACTCAAAGCGTTGACTACTAATCCTATTATAAATTTACACTCTCAGTTCTCAGAATCAACCAGAAAATCGACTAATCTCCCAACCATGACGGTCGTGAAACTGTTCGGAACTTGGCTTAGTCCGTACGTTTACAGAGTAATTTGGGCTCTGAAACTCAAAGGCATACCTTACGAATACATCGAAGAAGATCTCTCCAGCAAGAGTCCTTTGCTTCTTCAATATAATCCAATTCATAAGAAGATCCCAGTACTCCTTCACGACGGCAAACCGATCTGCGAATCCACCGTCATCCTTCGATATATCGATGAGATTTGGCCGCAAAATCCCTTGCTGCCTGCTGATCCCTATGACAGAGCCGTTGCTCTGTTTTGGATCAAATTTGCCGATGACAAGGTAAAATCCTCTTCTTTTCTTTTTTGGCTTAAATGCAAAATTAACACTCAAACTATATCGTATTTATCACTTAGGTGCCTAAGAGTTTTTTTTTTTTTTTTTTTGCAAAAATGACATTTAAATATAGCACCATGTTTTATTGGCATCGTACTCTTTTTTAGATAAAATGTAACGAAAGTAATAGTTTAAGCATATTTTTGACCAAAAAATTTATGTACTTAAATTGAGAAAATTGATATAGTTTAGACACTAATTTTGCAGTTAAACCTTTTTCTTTCTATTTGATGCATATGAAGATTTTCCCATTTATTGATTTTTTATATTTATATTTATTTATTTATATCAATAGTGAGTATTATTTATTAAGTGTTGTATTGAGTTGATAAGAGTGGCACTAGAGGTGCTCATAGGTCAGTTCGGGTTTGGATTGAGTCTAAGCATGATATTAACATACATTATGCTTGTTCAAATCCGGCCCGACTCAAAATATGAGCTTAAAATTTTGTCCAAACTCGCATATGTTTGCAAAAGACTAATTCTTAGGCTCACCCATATTATTTTTAATTTTTTTAAAAATTATATATATTTTATTTTAATATTAATAATTTTTATATTTTTATTTATTAAATTTTTTTATATAGTAATCTTAACATTATTTTAGTGTTTATATTAGAATAGTATTATATATTTAGTATAGGCTTATTTTTAATGTGTTCTAAATTACATAATATATAAAAATAACATAATATGAAATATTATAAACTTAAAACGGGTTGGAATTGGGTCTTTGAATGTTCAAGCTCGAGCTCAACCCATATTTTTAACCGGTTTAATTTTTTTCGAACCTAATATTTTTGTCCAAACCCTCTCAAATTTCAAGTAGGACTTCGAGCCTGAGCGAATAGCCCGACCCATAAATAGGTCTAGGTGGCACCAACTAAATTAGAAAAATTACGGAAATGCTCTTTTGTAATTAAAATAATTTATTTTATTTGAGTATTTAAAAAATAAATAAAAATGCATATGGTGGGATTGAAAACGGGTAAATTGGGTTAGAAAAATTTTAATTTATCACTAAATTAAAGTACTATTTTAATATTTTGTACATTTCAAATTTTATTATGCATACCCCAATCAATTATATATAGAGAGAGGATTTTTAGTATATTTATTAATGTATTTGATTGAACCGGTGTCTCAACTTAACTCGAAATTGACTCAAAATTGATTACAATATCATGATCAACAATTTTAATCTATTTTTTCATTTTAATATCTTACATATTTTACGTGTTATTATTGTTATTTGCGTCAACTTATACATTTTATTATTTATTGTATGTTATTTTTAAATACACATCTGTATTCTAAATTTGTGATTTCCACATGCATAGGTGTGTGATAGGATTTCTAGTATTAATAAAGCACCTGATTAAGTTGGTGTCACAAGTCAACTGAGCACCAACTCGGTTAGGAAATTACGGGAAGGCTTTAACGTAATTAAAATAAGTAATATTATTCGAGGGTACTTTAATCTTTTCATTAAAAAAATGTACATGGTAGGAATCAAACCCATGCCAATTGCATTATTGAAGTTTTTAAATTACCATTCAACTAAAGTTTTATTTTAATATTTTTATACATTTTATTTTATTATGCACGATTTATTATCTCCACGGTTGTATATATATAGTTAATAATAATAAGACCCTTAATTGAGTTGATGTCACAAATTAACTCGACATTGACTCAAGATTGAGGACAACAAAATGATAGACAATTTTATTATAATCTAGTATTAAATATTTAATGATAGTTGAAAAGTTAAAATACACTCTTAAGTTCCATATTGTTCATATATTTAGAATTTAGTTCATCTACTTTTATTTTAAGAATTTAATCTCTCTAATTTTTATATATCAAAATTTATAATTAACACGGTTAATTTTTTGTTAAATTTGTTGGTGAAATATTTTGAAATTTGATAGTCATATAACAAAAAAAAAAAAATGGAGTTATGAACTTGAATTTAACATAAAGAATTAATTGCATTTACGATTATATTTACATTTTTAAATGGGTTAAATCATAATTTGAGGCCTAAACTTAACAACAATTCTCACATTGGGGTTTGAACTTTTTTTTGTCCAAATTAGTCCATAAACTTGGCAATTGTCCACATGTTAAGGCTTGAACTAGGTAATTGTTCCTACATTGGGGTATGGACTTTTTTTTGTTCAAGTTAATCCTTAAACTTGGTAATTGTTCTCCTGTTAGTGCCTGAACTAGGTAATTGTTCCCATGTTAGGGCTTGAACATTAGGGTCTTTAAGGAAATATTAAGGATTAAGGTGTTTTGTGATAAACTGAAAAATTAAGTGTTGAAAAAATAAGGGTTAATATTGAAAATTTAAGTGTCGAATTTAAGTTATAAAATTTGTTTGATACATTAATTAAAATTAATTACTGAAATATAATTAGATTTTTTGATAAATATAAATTTTGAATTATATAAAATTATAGTTTACATTTTATCATTAATTTTAAACATTTTACTTTATTCTAAACCAAAATCAAGTTTTTAAGCATTAAGTTTTTATAGGATAACATAATATTAAAATAAATAAAATAAAATTGAGTTCATTGAAAATATTTTCCATGAAGTTATAATTAGATTTTATTTACTCATTATTTTCCACACTTTTTTATAGAAAAAATTCTATTGGAGTATCAAACATGTGTAAAATATTAATCATTGAAAATATTAATTTTAAATTAATCAAAATTTTTTCAACGGTTTATCAAACAATGTTTAACTTGGACAAAAAAAATTCAAGCTTCAATGTCGGAATAATTGTCAAGTTCAGGGATTAACTTAAACAAAAAATAGTTCAGGCCGTACCTTGAGAACGGTTGCCAAGTTCAAGAACTAATTTGAACAAAAAAAAAAAAAGTTCAGGCCCCAATGTAAGAGTAGTTACTAAGTTTTAGCCCTGTAAAGTGATTTAACCCTTTTTAACTTTAATAGTTGTGGGATTAAATTTCTTGAAATAAAAAATAGGAGGACTAAATTGCAAACATACAAAGAATACAAGGACTTGTAGCATATTTTAACCTAATTGAAATTAAGATTTTAGCACTTTGTGGTTTGGATTTTTAATGGTAAATAAATTTTGATGGCTGATACTAGAATCTCTGCTTAAAATAGAGTCCTTTACTCTCAAAGCTTTATCGAACTGAAGGTGAAGAACAACAAGCTGTAGTGAAGGAGTGGTTGGAAATGCTGGAAGCCATGGAAGAACATGCGCTGATCGGAGGGAAAAAATTCTTCGGCGGAGACGAGATAAACATGGTGGACATTGCATTTTGCATGGTTGCTCATTGGCTCGGGCTTATCGAAGACTTTGCAGGGCTTAAGATCTTTGAGCCACACAAGTTCCCTCGAGTGAGCTCGTGGATCCAAAATTTCAAATCAGTCCCAGTAATCAAAGACAACTTGCCTGATACTGATAAGATGTTAGCTTTGTTGAAGCATCGTAGAGAGATGTTGTTGACATCAAAATCGAATTAGGGTTTGGAACATTGATTGTATTTTCTCTCATGGAAGTGTTAAATAATAGTTAAACAAAGTTCAAAACCCTTATCTAAGTGATGTGGGATAAAACAATAATAATGTCTCATTTGGCTATTAGTGTAAGAACACGAGGAAAATTCTTATTTATTACATATGTTTTACAATAATTAGACTTAAAATAAAGAATAATTAAAACTGATAATCCAGAGGTGGTCAAGGCCCTACAAGAGAGTGGGGGGACGACTCAGGAGTTACTATGCTTAGGAGAGTTAAACGAAATTTAGAATCTGAAGGGCAGTGGTGGATTCAGTATGTTCCTAGAGAAGCTAATTCAATGGCCGATTGCTTGGCAAATATGAGTCTAGAATGGAAGATAAGTTTACAGATTTATGAGAACCCTTCTGATGCAGTCTTAGCGATGTTGCAACGTGATAAAAGTAGCCAAGCTTTTCTTCAAGGAAATTTGATGTAATTTTTTTTATCACAAAAAAAAAAAATAGTACAATTTTAAACTTGAAATTAGAAAAATAAATAATAACTGTTGTAAAAATATGATCACTTCAAAATAAACGACAATTATTCATTCTTTTAGCTAAGAATAAGTCACAGGAATGACTAAATACTATCAATTCAATTAATTATGAAAAGAAATCAAATTACTAAATCAAAGATTTTAAATTAGCTATGAGCTCCCCGAGAGCTTCATCGAAAATCCGAACACCGCCATTCTTGTCTAAAGCTATTTTAGCTAGGAAATATGCAACTTTATTCTCTTCCTCAGGAACATGTCTTAACCTCCATTATTCAATACGCTTTAAAATTGAAGAATTTGATATTATCAATTGCCCGTGTCTAAACGATCAGTAAATATTGTCATTTTATCAAGTTCTCGCTTGTGATAAAGAAGCAAGCCATCTAAAATCTCCGACATATATATTTTAAATTTATAATTTCCATACGCATACGATATAATTACTAGTAGTGTATAAATATATTCACAATGACTCAAAAGTTTCTAGCAAGTTCTTGGAATCAAACATGATGACATGTTTACTTACGTAAGACATCGAACATACTAGAGAGAGTTTAGGTTGTATTTAAATTAGATAATTTTAAATACCTAAAAGATATAATATATTATATTCACTA